>JBAMCJ010000004.1:0-11774 GCA_037075205.1 Drosophila prostipennis
GACAACAAGTATTTCTGTGTATTAGATCTCAAGAGTGGGTTTCATCAAGTACCATTGAAAGATACGGACATAGAAAAAACAGCATTCGCTGCAAACGGCGGAAAATATGAATTTACGAGACTTTCGTTCGGCCTAAAAAATTCTTTATTTAGTTTTTAAAGAGCTTTAGATGACATACTGAGGGAAAATTTGCTATGTATACGTAGACGACATCATAGTCTTTAGCAAAAATGAGGTAGACCATCGTCAAAATCTTGAAAAGGTATTTTTAACCCTACAAAACGCAAACATGAGAGTCAAAATTGAGAAAAATGTAATAAGACGTATGTTATTCAAAAACGAAGTAGATTTCTTGGGGTATACAATATCAGAAAATGGAGTTAAAACTAACATATATAAAATAAAAGCGTTTTCCCAATTTTTAGTCCCGAAAACATTAAAAGACCTCCGTTCTTTTCTGGGCATTACAGGTTATTACAGGCGGTTTATAAAAGACTATGCAAAAAAGGCAAAACCTCAAACCATTCTCCTAAGAGGCGAAAAAGGCAGTTTTGCTTGACGTGGTCTTAGATATGCACCAAGTCAAGCAAAACTGATATCAACCTGAGCAAGGATGCGATTACAGCATTCGGGAAACTTAAAAATACACTCGTCACCAGAGACGTAACCCTTGCATACACAGATTTCGAAAAAGAATTCCAGCTGACTACCGATGCCTCAAGCTACGCAATAGGCGCAGTATTGGAACAAAATCATAGGTCAAAATCATTTCGCGCACCCTGTCAAAAACCGAAGAAAACTACGCAACCAACGAAAGAGAGATGCTCGCTATCGTTTGGGCTCTGCAAAGTTGAAGACACTACCTTTACGGGTATTCGAAAGTGGTAATATACACGGACCACCAGCCCCTGAGTTTCTCAAATAGCGTAAATAATCACAACGCTAAGTCAAAACGATGGAGAGACATCGTTGGTGAATATAACCACGAGATCAGGTACAAGCCTGGAGTAGCTAATGTAGTAGCGGATGCGTTATCCCGAGCCCGAGTTTTATTTACTGACAGCTGACACAGATTCCTAAAGTTTTGATATTCCATTAAACAAAAAACTTACACAGAAGAAAAACTTGTCGCAACTTTAACTAGCAGACTTGACCCTAAACTCATAAACGGAATCATTGCATCTGAAGAAGTAATGGGAAAAATGCAAAACATTTACCCCACATACTTCAAATCATATAAAGTAAGGTTTATTCAAAACGAAATAGACGACGTAACTTCAGAATCTCAACAAAACGAAATAATTACACTCGAACATAAAAGAGCCCATAGGGATGCAAAAGAAAATAAAATACAAATTCTAAAAAATTATTTTTTTCCAATAATATATTATTTTCCCTCTCTATGTCTTTCTGTAATATAAATTTCAATGTGAACTATTTCTCCTGGGTAATTAGGAATAAGAGTCGGTTGGATTTCTCCTTTTGGGGGGTGTCTATCGTATTTTGATTCTTTACAAGATTGACAGGATTTTCTTTATTGCTTGTGGAAAAAAATAATTTTTTTTCTATGTCCGTATCTTTCAATGGTATTTGATGAAACCCACTCTTGAGATCTAATACCCAGAAATACTTGTTGTCACCAAGTTGTGCAATAATTTTGCCAATTTCGGGGACCGACCGAGTTGAGATAGTGACTTCATCAAGTTTCCTATAGTCGATTACTAATCTTTTTTTCTTCGGACTGACCGGACTTTTTCGGAACTACCCAGACTGGTGCATTATATCTTGGGGGTCTTATAATGCCGTCTCTTAGCATCTCGATTATTTGTTTTTCTACTTCTTGTTTTAATGATATTGGGTATGGGTAGTGTTTTCCGTAAACTGATGAGTCGGACGAAGTTCTAGTCTCGCCTACTACTTTAGTTGTTTATGCTAACTTCGTATCCGGATCTGCAAAGAGGGTCTTGTGACTTTGTACAAGGGTTTTTATAATTGATTTTTCAGATTCGGTCATATGGCTGATTTGCGGTCCAATTGTATTTACAGCTTGTGTTGCTAATTGGTGAATTTTAATTTTGCGTTTATTTTCAAGAATTAAAGTGTGTATTAAAGATTTAAAGTGTTCTTCACATCTATAATTGCTCCTAGGCTTTTCATTGTGTCATTGCCCAATATACCGTTAAAGGTTTTTAGTGTCTCTAGTAAAAAAAAATTGCATGGGTGTATCTGAAATGTTAGGGAGCTTAAGTATTGCTTGTTGTGTTTTAGTGGTGCCTCCAACTGAGCTAACGGAAAAATTTTTCTCATTTTCTTTTGGCTTTGGTACTAATTGATTTTGAATATAGTTTTGATTTGAGCCCGTATCTATTCAAAATTTCAGGATTTTTCCGTTCCCCGTAGTTACTTTAAAGAAAGGTAATGAGGAACGATTTATTCTAAATATCATTTTGCCATACGTATTCTTACTGAAGCTCATTTATATTATTTTCTTCTACTAACTGATAATATACCTGTTTGGTGTAACCTCTTCTGGATTTGGCTGTGTATTATTTTCTGTCTGTGGTTGAATATGAAATTGCCTTGGCATTTTATTGGTATTTGGGACGTTGGCCGTGCTGAGACGTCGTTTCCCTGTCAAATCGTTATTTGACGGCCTGTTCATATAATATGTATGACGCGAGCGAACTGACTGATCGACGTCCATAGGTATCGGTTTCGGTTGCGGTCGTGGGGGGGGGGGGGGTTTTGGTGTGCTGTAAGATGCTATTGCACTGGCCTGGTTTGGTTGTTTATACGATTTCACTTGGTTAAACTGATGAGTTGGGTTTGCTACGGGTACCCACTGTGTTTGGTTGGGGTTTTGATACAGTTGTGGGTGAAAGCTTTGTTTGACGGCTACCGTCCTATATGGTTGTTGGGGCTTGGAAGGTAAACTACACAAATGTAAAGCGTGTCCCAAATCGTGAGGCTCCTTAATAGCCAGTAATTGTGCCAAATTTCCCTTAAGGGCTCTAACGAAAGTGTCTAAAGCCTTTTCTCTGTACATAGTTGTAAGAGATTGCACAGTTTCCTGTGAGGCATCTAAGTTGGCGATCTGGTTTAAAATCAATGACAGCTGTTGGTATACTGCCTGGTGGTAGTCGACTATACTATCACTACCTTGATTAAGAGCATAAAGCTGATACTCCAACATCATTAGGTCCGTTTTGTCTGCAAAATGTGCTGTTGGGCATTTCGATCTAGGGGTGTATTATATGACTCTAAAACTGCGTCTGCCT
Source organism: Drosophila prostipennis (assembly GCA_037075205.1). Taxonomy (NCBI): domain Eukaryota; kingdom Metazoa; phylum Arthropoda; class Insecta; order Diptera; family Drosophilidae; genus Drosophila; species Drosophila prostipennis. The sequence goes on from JBAMCJ010000004.1 coordinate 3,279, forward strand.
GTCCGATAATTTTGTTTCGGATTGCTAACAGAATTCCGTAGTATTTGCGTGAGCCGATTCTGATTTCGTAAATTTTCAACACCCTTTCTACACTTTTCTTCCATGAAGAATATTCGCCTTTGTTTCCTAAGAAATTCCTAGGTGTCCGTACGATGTCTGGTAGTTTGTCTAGGTCATTAAGATTGTGTGATAATTCTCTTTTAATTGTTTGGTCTGCATACTTGGAAAAAATCTTTATTGGGATTGAGTATTTCTTTTACTAGGTTGCCAAGATTTTCCTCTAAGACAGTTTTATCTTTTTCTTCAATATCCCTCTCAGTCATGATTCGTGGATTTGAGTTGTCTACGGCAAGATTTACGAGTCTATCTGCTAGATCTTGTTCGGGCATTTGGGTATACATGAGCACTAAAGAGTTGAGATTAGGTTCTAATTTTAATTACTCAGAATTCGGAAGTTCGTTACCTAAAGAATTATGGAGTGTGTCTTTGATTGTAGTGTAGATTGTTTTTATACCCGATACTCGTAGAGTAAAAGGGTATATTGTATTCGTGGAAAAGTACGTAAGAGCTTGAAGGAAGCGTTTCCGACCCCATAAAGTATATATATTCTTAATCAGGATCACTAGCCGAGTCGATCTAGCCATGTCTGTCTGTCCGTCTGTCTGCCTGTCTGTATGAACGCTGAGATTTCGGAAACTATAAAAGTTACAAGGAGTTCCTACGCAGCGCAAGTTTATTTCAAAGAGGTGCCACGCCCCCTCTAAAGCCCACAATAGATGATATACGATTTTAAAAATTTAAATATTTCGGAAAAGTAAAAATGCAGTGTTTAAAAATGTTGTGTTTATCAATACCTATCGAAATGTAGAAGAAATTTTTCAAATCGGACCATTCGTTAAAAAGTTGTGCCTGATCAAAGCTTTTTATCTTATCTCCCTCGCACTCCCTTTAGCTGAGTAACGGGTATCTGATAGTCGGGGCACCCGACTATAGCGTTCTCTCTTGTTTGCCTTAATAAACGCTGAACGCAGATCATCTTGATATTGGCAAACACTGTAAACTATAATGTGGATCTTTCTTAATTTCTATTTGAGTAATATTTGTTTTCTTTCAGTTTTAGAATTTTTTGTGTTTCGATAGATTTTCTTATAACTATTCTTATCTTACTGTAATATTTCGGCGTGCTGGCGTGAAGACAGGCTTGGCAGATTCCGGTTTATCCTGCACTGTAGCGATCTCTCCTCAATGCTGGTTTACTGTGGGGCCTCTTCTGTATTCTATTCACGTTCCCTTCGAACTGGTACTAAATAGATCACTAGGCAAAAGTCCTTTTCTAGGAGTGACGGTATTGTGGCGTTATTAGTAACGGGCACTTTTTCACTTCCGGGCCTCGGATTTTTCTTCTCACTTCCGCGAGACGCGGAACCTATTACCTTTCGCGACTTTTTATCAGGTTTCTGCTCGGGAGCCAGTTAAAAGAATGTATTTTATTTGAATATAAAAAAACAAACTTTTCTTTATTGAGTTGTATTAAGAACTACACTTAACAATTATTTATTACAACTACGCGTCGATCCATCGCTGCCACAGTTTTTCCCGCTGCTACTGCTTCTGTAGACGTTTCTTATTATGATTGGCTGTTACTTTTTGTCGCTATCGCTGGTGTGCAGCCAATGCCATCAATAGAGTTCATACGGGCTTAGCCACGTGCGCTGAGCTTGCACCTTTTTGTCAGCGATCGTAGGAATGCAGAATAGCATATTCCCAAAGTTTATCGAACCCAACCAAGTGCATACAACAAGAACAATACTTATTGCATTGGTCAGAAATGTAGAATGGCATATTCCCAAAGTTGATCGAACCCAGCCAAGTGCATACAACAATAACGATACGTAATGCATTGGCCAATGATCGTCTTACTTTTGTATTGTTGGGTGTTAACTTATATATTTTCTTGATCAGCACCAATGGCCGAGTCCATCTAGCCATGTCTGCCTTTCCGTTTCTATGCGAACTAGTCTCTCAGTTTTAAAGATGTCGCGATGAAACTTTCCCAAAAGTCTTCTTTCTATTACAGGTAGTACTAATGTCGAAACGAGCCGGATCGGACCACTATATCTTATGGCTTCCATAGGAATATTAAAAAATATAATATAAAAAACATTGTAATTTTGTAGGAAGTAGGCGTTTGGATTTTTGACAATTTAAAAACAACATTTTAATAGGCAAACTAAAGTATTTAAGAAATCAATACGTTAGCTTCTAGTAAGGAATGATAGTGATGGATTATTTCAATTCTATACCGCCTAGAACTTCCAATTGATAACGAGAGTATTCGTTGAATTGAAATCGAGATTGTTTGATATTGTATTATTGCAGTTCACTCCCCTTTTAACCAGTCGAATATTTGCATTATAATTGAGAGTAGTTTCTGTATCATAAGTGGGAAAAAGTAAACTCAGCGAGCTTGCTTAATTGTTGAAAACCTTATCCAAAGTCAGGTCAAACCTTGATCATCTTAAAAATATTTCTGACATCTAAAGAAAAAAATTATTTAATAAAATGCCTATCGCAAGGAGTACCGAAAACTTTGCAGCTATTAATCATATTTGTACCATTTGTAACTAGCGAAGTTCCTTTCATTGAAACCCCATGCCGACTCAGATTCCACAGGGAATGTATTTCTCGGTGGATGCAAACCATCGAAACTTGTCCTAACTGTCGTCGAGCCTGTAGTCTAGCGGAGCTTAACATGTTAACAACGACCAAAAGCGTGAGCATTGCTCACGAATTGCCTCCACCAGCATCGATTCCTTATAGTGCCAATAACGCCACGGGCGCTATACCCCGAACTAGACCGAATACCAGAAGTAGTCACACTCGCGATAATTCTGGATCATCCGACACAAGATCAGTGCCACCCAAACGCGGCGCAAGAAGGATTCCATCAAACGCAACACAACGCAGTTATGCCTCTGCAGTTTCTCGTTTACCACGCGCTTCGACAGGAAGTGTTTCAACTAACGCAGCCTCAGTATCCAAGCAACGAGTTCACAGCCTAATTAGCGAATCCCTAATTCTCAGAAGCAGCATTGATATTCTAGTGGAGATCTAATCGTAATTGCACCGTTAGAAGTTGGCTTACGCTTTGCACCAGACTCACCGAAAGATATCAACAACAACGTACGGATGAAGCCCTCAAAGATATAATAAGGCGACAACAACATAACAGAAGACAAAGGCGCAAAAGCGCATTCGATTGTCTGATTCAGATTTAGTGGATGCGGTAAAAAGAAATTTAAAACACGAGCTAAGACACGAACTTTTGCATGTACCAATCGCAAGTTTAGCAGCCTTACGTAGCGAATGTCATAAACACGAAGAATTCTACGGGCACCTTACCAACAAATTCTCGTTGAGAACCCAAAACCCCAAACATTTTGTTCAAGAGATTATGTTTTACAAAATGCTGGAATTGCGACGGCTCTGGTCATAGCTTCCATGGTTGCCCAAAACCTCGTCGTGCCATTTACGTGAAGTAGCCAACCGCTTACGACAGCCGGAATTGACTATCAACGTTCGGAAAAAGTTTTAATTATAAAAAGTAGAATACCTCGGTCATATTGTGGACGAAGGAACTCTGCAAGTCAATCCAGAGCCGGTACGAGCCGTAGCAGAGTTCTCGAGACCTCAAACAAAGTGTCAGCTACGTCGGTTCCTAGGAATGACCGCCTGGTACCAAAGATTTATTTCGAACTACTCAGCCGTGACTTCTGCGCTCTCTGACCAATTAAAAGGAAACATTTTGAAATGGAATGAAGCTGCTCAAGTGTCATTTGAAGAGATAAAAACAAAACTTTGTTTAGCACCCTTTCTTCAACATCCTAACTACGATCAACCATTCATAGTCCAATGCGACGCGTCTGCGCTCGGAGTCGGATGAAGAAGAAAATGAGCTGCCGATTGCCTATATGTCAAAAAAGCTGAACCATGCTCAGAGAAATTACTCGGTGACCGAGTTAGAATGTTTGGCAGTAGTATAGCGATAAAGAAATTCCGTATGTACATCGATGGACAGCCGTTTAAAATAGTCATGTATCACGCCAGCCTCAAGTGGCTAATGAACCAAAAGGGTCTTAGAGGGCGACTGACGCGATGGGCCATTAAGTTAAAGGGTTTCAATTTTTGTAAAGAACATAGAAAAGGATCGCAAAATATAGTTGCGGATGCACTTTCACGAGCACACGAAGAAAAAGCCGCTATCTCCGCTCTAGAGATCGAAAACCTTCCAAAAATTGAGTTAGACTCGCCAGCCTTCATGTACAAAGAATACTTGGAGCTCATGGACAAGTTTGCGAAAGCCGCCCTTCCGGATTATCAAGTTATAGATAAGTATTTATATCAAAGCCCCAGGTTTCCAACGTCGGAGGAGGGAGACATCGAAGCAGAGTGGAAGCTATATATTCCCGTTTAACTTCGAGAATCCGTTTTAGAGTCCGCTCACTGTAAACCAGTAGCTGCACATGGCGGTATAGCTAAAACGTTAGAACGTATCCGAAGGTATTTATTCTGGCAACGTATGGTAGTAGACGTGCGAGTTTTTTTAGGAAAATGCGAACTGTGCCAGACTTCAAAACATCCCACTAGAACCTTGAAACCACCGATGGGATCCCCTGTGGTTACTCATAGACCCTTCCAAAGACTTTATGTTGACTTTATAGGACCCTTCCCGCGCTCTAAACAAGGAAACATTGGAATCTTCATCATCCTAGATCATTTTTCTAAATTTACCTTCCTTAAGCCAGTGAAGAAGTTCAATTCAAAGGTTCTTATTCAATATCTAAGAGATGATGGTTTCAATTGTGTTGGAATACCGGAAACCTTAATAAGCGACAATGGCACTCAATTTAAAAGCCACGAGGTCACTTTATTTTTGTCATCGTATGGAGTCTCTTATATGTTTACTTGAGTTTATTCACCACAAAGCAATTCCGCCGAACGTGTAAACCGATCTATAAATGCAGCCCTCCGAACCTATATCCGATCAGATCAACGAGACTGGGACTGCTACATCGGCAGTATAAACTGTTCCTTGCGGAATAGTATTAATCAATCGATAGGTCAGTCACCATACATGGTAGTGTTCGGTCAACACATGATCACCAAAGGAAAGAATTACCAGGTTCTAAGAAACCTTTGCTTACTTGAATATAATACAGCCCAGCTAAGTCGTCACGATGAGTTCGATAAGATTCGTTCAAAAATCCACCGACACATGGAGAAGACTTACGATCAGAGTATACGACCTCCGCACCAGACCACGTTTATTTCAAGTAGGACAGTTGGTATTAAACGAAACTTTTCCCTGAGAAAAAAGTCTGAAACCTTCAATGCCAAATTGGCACCCATTGGAGACAAGGCGATAATAAAAAAACGGAAAACGAGGAATTTTAAGCCGCGTGTGATTAGCAATTAGTCGATGACCGTGCAGCAAGTCCCGCCACTGCCGGAGACCACCGATTCAGCAAGAGACGAGCGATATTTTCTGATTTTATCAATCTTGGTATGTAAAAAGTGCATGCTTTGAGTGATCGCATTCTAAACGAAGTAGCCCTCAGGTACAGGCTGCCCCCGCCGTGAACCAGATAATCGGGGAACTCTACGCACACGGACCTAAGCCGGAGCGGCCAAAAAGACAACCATAACCGCAATTTACGTGCGGATCGATCTTCCACCTGCGAGCTAACGGCTTCCGCTCTCCAAGTGCGGATCGAACACCTGCAAGCGACGTCCACTTGCGGATCAATCGTCGGACAGGGCCATACGGCCACCGCATTCCGCGTCCGGATCGAAAACCCCCAAGGCGTGCCTGTGCACCATCGAATCCTGCTGCTGCAGGTGGATTCCATTCAGGGATCTGTCTACGGCTGCCTACATCCACGTGCGGATCTGCACAAGACCCACACGGAGCATAGCCCTGAGCGGCAAGGAAAGCGGAAATACAGAAGCTGCAAAACTACGTATAAAAACAGGAAGACCACTGATACGCAGAGAGTGTCCGGCATGTGGTTGGACGAATTACGTGCCTCAGTTTAGCTATTAGCATTATCAATTTTTCTAAAATTCTCTGAAGCCTTCTGCAGTCAATTAAAGTAGCTGGATATTCATTGTCTACTTTTTATAGTTATGCTTAATGCATATTCTGTTGCCAAAAGGGATTCTTGTAGGGAATATATGCAAATAACAGGCTCGTAAATAACTGTTAAAACTTATTTCTGAAACTGTCAGTTTCTGTCAGTCTCGGACAGAAAACAGTTATTTTTTGTTCCAAAGTGTTTTCTGTTGACTGTTTTCGGCTGACACAAACCTTATTTCAGTCTCTCAATAACAGAAAAAAGGGAGACTTTTGCTTTCCCCTCACTGAATAAGTGTTTTTGAATGATCAAAACCTATAACTGTTTCAGAATAAGTGTCTTTTTTGATTGTGTGCTTATTTTTTTTTAATTTAAAAATGTTAAGTTTTTTGCATAAGTTATATAAACACTGTTTATGCGTGGGATGGTTTTAGGGTACATATGTAAACTTCGTATTGCCGAATAATAATTTTTTTAATAACAATTTGTACATGAGTGCATATAAATTTCATGTGTTACCAATTTATTCGGCGTTCAGCTTTACAATTAAAAGCGAATTTATATTTTCCGCACTAAGAGAGCTTCGTTTCTCATTAACTATATAACGCAGTGGGGAAAATGCCCTTTCCACAGACACCTATGTGGCTGGTGTAAGCAGCACTACCTGTGCAAGAGCAGTTAAATGCGGCGATTGCATCTTCAGGTTATCAAAAAATTGCAACATGTTGGAGTTCAATGATAAACGTCCGAATGCCGTGTCAAAACTCTCCACATCATGGAGAGCGCGTCATATATTGGGTCCGTAATCTCGCGGAACCCATCGCAATCTAAAAGCATGAAAGGCCTCCCATCCATAGTTACAATTTTCACAATTAAAGAAGTTAAAGATTCTTCGCTGGTCGTAATTGTTTTTTTTGGGCGATCCATATTTAAAAATTTGTATTTTAAACTTTTACTATTCGACACTGAGACACATATAAATATCTGTCCAAGAATAACTGTCTCTGGAAAACAGAAACACATTTGACACAAAACAAACTGTTTTCTGTTGAGCAAAGACAGAAAAAACTGAATGACAGAAATTAACCTGTTTCGTTCTGACAATTTTCTCAATTTGTCAGTAAATACTTGTTATTTGTCGAACAGATTGAAAGTGTCGACAGTTATTTACGAGCTGTGGCAAATAATGTAATCTCGTTAAATTGCCTCAGCCAACAATACCTCCAGCTATGTCATCAGGCCTGCTGAATTCGTGGGAGCCTAAGTAAGTACGGCATAGCCGCTCATCGTTGATCATTATTGCGTATGAATTTCCCGAGATGCTCCATAGCTGCCCAGGGATTATTAAAGTATAATCTTAAAATTAAATTGAATATTAAATGCATTTTTCTTTTATTACTCGGCAATAAGCCCTACAATTTTATATAATAAATTAAACTTTTATTACAATCGATGAAGTACTAATTATTAAGTTTCGTAATCAAATTTAGCTTTGTTAATTAAGCGAAAATTCCAAAATTAGGGTAATTAAATGGAGTGAACAACAATGAAGAAGAATGCCTGGTTATATTAAAAAAAGATTTCCCCTCCTTTTCTTTGCGTCTACATATTGGTAATGTGACGACTGCGATCGAGAGTCAAAAGACCCACCCCAGCCCTGAACCTAGTCGGCAAGTTAGATAGACAGAAAAGAATCTCAGGGGTAGATAGACAGTCGAGATCGTTACAATTTTCCGAATTTTTTTTCCAAATCCGTTTAAAAAAGATTCAACTATTATAAAACTATTTTGATTTTTTTTGACAGCCCTCTAAAGTCAGCTGTTCGAATTAAGTTGGGTGCGCCTTAATTTTTCTACGAAGCGTGCCAAATGTTTAATTATTTTTATACCCTTACAGAGGGTATTATGATTTCAGTCAGAAGTTTGCAACGCAGTGTGAGGAGTTAAAGAGGAACCACGAAAATTCGTACTACTGAGGAGGACCCTGAGCGAGGAGAGGAGCGAGAGGACTCGAAGGCTACAAGGATACACAGGGTAATAGCCGGGGAGGAGGATCGAGCTTACTTTCGTTATCCGAAGAAAGGGGGGAATGTGTGGAGTTAAATAACTCCGCACAAATAAACACAAGAAATACATGGAGAACTACATGGAGACCGGCCGCACTTTGGACTTTAGTGTGGTGCCGTGTGCAGAGGGCGAAAGGTCGAACGGCAAAACCGCGGACTCTGGACCCTGAAGTGGAGAGTTGGGAGAGTACCAACCCAGAGAGAGGGAGAGCAAAGAGAGGCGTCAGAGCGAGACGGCACTAGCCTGAGGGAGAGACGAGAGAGCGCAGGCGTGCCGTGAACAAGGAATTAACGGTA
>JBAMCJ010000005.1:0-146303 GCA_037075205.1 Drosophila prostipennis
CTACCGATTGGCATTCAAATAAGTAAACTTAAACTGTTTTTTAATTTTTTGAAAAAAATGGTGACCCTACCCCTTATAAAAAAAGCCAAAAATCATAATCGTGTTTTTTTGCACAAAAATATCTGTATTTTTGGCGTAACATGAGAAAAAACGGTCAGAATATTAAATACAATACAAATTGTTTTTTCTAATTAAAAAAATGATAACGTGCAATCTTTATAGGTCAAGGCAAAATTCAAAAAATATAAATCTTAGCTTGTCAGCTAAGTCAGCTTAGCTTATCAGGCGGGTTCAAAAGTTAACTGTTTGGTCATCGGTGCAGAATTGGCCAGCTCTGCTGAGGACGTTAAACATGATAACCTCTCTGTTTTTTTTAAGCGATAGAATGAGATAGCTACATAACGTCCTCAAATGAGGGCAGCTTCCGCGACGAGACCACCATGGCCAGCCTTTATATACAGCACAAGTGGCCTGTGATGAGTTTAGTTCCAATTTGGCAGACGTTTTAACATAATGAAATCGTACTTGGTGTTGTTTCTGTCGGTTTGGCTTTTAAAACAGCCATCTAATATCAGTGCACAATTAGGTCAAATTACTCCAAAACAGTCATTAGAAAAGCAGTGCGACGGATATTGTTTTTCTGTTATGGAAGCCGTTATGAATCGCCTTCTACAACTTGAGGAAACCAAGGAGAAATTGCAAATCAATTTAAATATTTCGGAAGTAACGATTAAAAATTTAAAAGGTGAAATCCAACAACAAAGTTCTCAAATCAGTGATCAAATTGAACAGTTAAACAGTAAAAATGGGGAAGTTATAGAATTGACAGGAAATATTAAAGATTTGCGTAGTGAATTGTCAACTGCTAAAGGTGAAATCGAAACAAGAGGCGATCAGATCAAAGAAAAAACTAATCAGCTGAATAGCTGCATTACAAATATTAGTGATCAAAGTGAAATACTCAAGAATGAAAATGATAAAGTAAAAACAATGACCGAAATTATAAACGACTTGAAAAGTAAGTTAGAATTCGGTAGTAATCAAATAAAAATCCAGGATTCTCAAATCGCGGACCAAAATAAACTGCTAGAAATCAAAGATGGCAAAGTGATGAATTTGACCGAAAATATTAAAGATTTGGAAAATGAGTTGTCAACTGTTAAAGGTGAAATCGAAAAAAGAGGTGCCAAGATCAGTGAAAAAACGAATCAGCTGAATAGCTGCAACAAAAATATTACTGATCAAAGTGAACTACTCAAGAAGGAAAATGATAAAGTTAAAACAATGACCGAAACTATAGGTAATTTGGAGACGGAGTTGGAAATAGCTAAAAATGAAACGCAAATTAAGAACTTTCAAATCGGGGAGCAAAATAAAATATTAGAAACCGAAAATGAAAAGGTTATTAAATTGACAAATAATAATGAAAACCTGCAAAATGAAATTAAAAACAAAGATGACCACATTAAGAAGCAAAGTGAAGATATTGCTACAAAAGGCAATCAAATCGATGGCCTCAAAATTCAGATAAAATCACTTACTGAAAATATTACAAAAATAACCGAGGAACGTTTGAAGTGCCATCCACGGGATTCCTGCCCCCGCGACGGACCAAGCGGCATTTTCAAAATTAAAATGCGCGGAATTAGTATATTCGAGGCGCCTTGCAACTCAACTGGTTGGCTAACAATTCAAAAACGTTTTGACGGCTCAGAGAAGTTCGCTCGAAATTGGCAACACTACAAAAAGGGATTCGGAGATATAAAGGGAGAATTTTTCATCGGACTCGAGAAATTGCACGTTATGACTGAGGCACGACCACACGAACTTTACATTAAACTTGGCATGGTAAATGGATCCGAGGCCTACGCCCATTATGATGACTTTATTATTGGAAGTGAAGAAGAATTGTATGAGCTTAAATCGCTGGGTATTTATAACGGTACAGCCGGCGATTCTCTCAAATATCATATGAACAAACAGTTCACCACGTTTGACATGAAAAATGATGAAAATGAACATAATTGCGCTAGTGGTGAAAATGGTGGATGGTGGTACAAGTCCTGTTCTCAAAGGTAAATATATTCAAACTATAACCATTTGACCATATTAATGTCAACACTTCAAATTACAGTAGGCTTAATGGAAAATTCTATGGAGAGGGTCACACTACGGATAACAAAACAAATGGAATTTCTTGGGGTACCTGGCATAACTACGATTTCGAATACTCGCTTACCTTTGTTGAAATGATGATAAGGCCTAAACTGTATTAAGTGAGACATTAACAATAGCATAAAGAAACATACACAAGTGAGAAATCGCACATAATAGTGTATATTCAAATTGTTTTTGTAAACGAGAACACAAGTAATACTGTATATATCTGGTATATCTGTAAAGTGTGATTAGTTATTTATTAAAAATTAATTAAATAATAAAGTCTTCTGTTCTTTTTTTCGCTAAATTTGCTTTTTTACTCATTTGTATTTATTAAAATAAAAATTGAAATTTTAACGCTAAGACGAATGCTATATGAATTGCGTTTCCTGACCTATAAATTTAGAGATTAGATTTTCATATTATTATCAGCGCAGATTTATACGAATCATCCGGTCAAAAACGTGTACTTTTCATTCTTTTTAACCAAAAAATAACTAAATAAATAAATGAACAATCAATCAAAAATGTGTTTTGTAAGTACATTGTCAGTTTATTAATTTTAAATCACAATTGCATTTTGTGGTTTTATCAATTACAAAGAATGTTTGTTATATTTATAATAAATATTTTAAAAAAATCATGATAATAGGCTCACTGATTTTAAATCACAAAAGTAATTATGATTCTTGGTACCACGTCATTATAATCGTTCTATTTGGAATGGTGAATTTACAAAAAAACACCCAGGCTCATAATTATTTATAATAAATAGTCATTTTCTAGTGAAAAAGGTGGGGGTCACGCCTCGCTCTTGGGCTGCAGTGCCCTGTGGAGCAGCCACTCACGTCCGCCAGGCTGCTGGCAACGTTCCAGAAGCTTTTCAAGAAGCTGTGCCTGCTCTGACAGCTGCTCCTCCTTCATGATCCCGGATATCTCACGCAACAGGGCGCGCCGCATCAGATGGGGCTCATCCTCGTCAATGTGACGCCTCACGCAGGCCACCAGCTCCTCCAGGTGCTCGTCGACGGCACCGGGAAATAGCTGCTCCATGGCGGCGGCCAGGTTGAACAGGTACTCGCGATTGGGTCCACTGGGGCCGGCGGAGCTGAAGATTTGCCTCGCGATGCAGGGCACTTGCCAAACATCGCCGGCATACGAGTCGTTGGCCTGCGTGGCCACGTACATGATCACCTGGATGGGTTCTCCACCGCCGCCCGCAGCGGTGGTATTCGGGTACTCGTGGAACTCCAAGCTGCACCGCTCGTAGCCATTCTTCTCCCGGTAATCCAGATGATCCAGCACAGCGCCCTTTTGGCTCGCGGCAATGCGATATGCCACGCCGTAGACGCGATCCTCGGCGGGATCGCCGGGCAGCAGAGTGACCACGCGGCCGGGACGCTCTGGAATTCCGCGGTGATCGATGCTGTGCTGGTAGAAGCGGCGCTTGAAGCCCCACACAAAGCCGCGTCGCCGGTCTATGTAGGGGAAGTCCGCCTTCCACACCAGCGACCCGTAGCCAAAGATCCAGACATCCTCATCCGCGGCCGCCGGCGGCTCCAATTGATTACTGTTCTCCGTATCGAAGCTGCGTAGCATGGAAAATCCCTGCGGTGCTTCCTGATCGCCCGGCTTGCATCCACTTTCCCTGGCCTCCCGAAGGATGTCCGCGAAGAACTCGCTGTATATGTCGCCGGGCAGCTGCTCCGTCCCGGATCCGCTGCCACGCAGTTCCTGCAGAAAGCCCAACATCAGCTGCGGTGCTCTGTTCGTCAAGTAATTGTAAAAAAATTATTAATTTCTAAGCACTTATCGATAGATTGTGCGAGTCCGTAGCAAAGTTATCGCTGTCAGCTGTTTGACGACAAAATACAGGGTTGCCAGGGTAGTTTACATAAGCTTTTTGCCAAAAAGATAATTTTACATAAGGATGTTTATTTTTAATAATTTTAGAGAGGCATGATTTTAGTTTTAAAATATTTGAATAATATATTATAGTTGTTGGTAAATTCAAAGGGAACCATAATTTTATGGTTCAACAATTCATCAGTACATTATAATTTATTATATTTTTATTTGAATAATCAACCAAAAGCTGGCGCAAGATAATGTTAACCTGACAACCCTGACCCGGACCCGAACAGCTGGTATCTCCGTCCTGCTCGCTCCTTCGTCGCCACCACAGACGTAAACAATCCGATTTTGAATCGGAATTACCTGAGAAATAACACCCCGGAAACCACAAACACAACCCCCGCCAAAATGTCCGGCAAGGACGATCGATCCAAGGAGTAAGTGTAACGTAACACTCCACGGCCACTCATTTAGCATTTTTCACTCTGTCCCCAGGAAGCGCAGGAACATGAAGCAATACAATCATCACCACAAAAAGGATCAGGGACGATCCACCACCTCGTCCGGCTCTCCGCCGCCCACCTCGCGTCGCAGCATGGTGGATGTGGCGGACTCGAGCGATGAGCCCCGGTTTCCCAGGCGTGGCAACTGGCAATCCGGCGGAGTTGGAGGCGGAGCAGCTCAAGGTCGCTCCTCGCTGGCCCCGCAAAGGAACAGGGACCTGCTGGACACCCTGCCCAGCGACACCGATGACGTGGAACAGTTGGGCCTCGATGGCGCCCCCATCGATGAGAATGCCCGTGCCCAACTGCGGGCCGGTGACTTCCAGCAGTTGGCCCAGTTCCCCAGCCTCGGCGGCGGCCACTTCACCTTCGGCTCGGAACGCGAATGGGCCAGCGTGGCCGAGGGCCAGACCAAGCTGCACACCAAGGCGGCCAGTGGCTACTTCACCCTGAACCTGACCCGCCTGAACGCGGGCCTGCAAACGATTCCGTTCTACAAACGCATGGACTATCCCGCCTCGATGTTCACGCGGGCGCAGATCGTCGCCCAGGAGGAGGCCGCCGAGCGGGCCGAGGTCGTTTACCAGCAGCACGTCCTAAAGGATTCCAACGGCGCTGACAAGTCCCGGGTGGCCTCAGCTAAATCGCAGAAAGAGGCAGCCCCTGCAGGAGGGGAGAAACCATCGGTTCCTGCTGTCGTCCCGGCCCCTGAGCCCGATGAGCTCGACGAGCTCTTGGCCATGACCAATACGCAGCTGGCTGTGGGCTCCGGGCCCGTAGGTCCCATCACAATGCCCATGCCCATGCCCATGGTGCAACCGGCCACGCCTTCCTCGGCAGCCAGCAAGAACGATGTGGAGCAGTGGCTGGATTCCGTTTTGGATGAGTAAATATCGATGGTCTACGCTCAAGACGCAGCAGAAGATTAGCCTAATATTCGAGCACTTCCCGGATTATTTGCTAAGCATTTACGCTTACAAGAGATATTCAAATCACTAAGCGCTCGCCATTAAAGAGTAGAATTGTTATTTTTTAGCACTTAAATGGTAGCCATAGTTTTCCAGCTAAGTTTTTTATGAAAAGCTTAAGCTTTTTTATTATATATGTACATTAAAATCATCAAATGCTTAGCTTTAAAACAAGAGTTGAGACTTTTATTTGAGGGGAAAACTATTATTTAATTGATAAAAATGTTTTATATTCCAAATGCTAATTGTAATTATAATCTGGTTTAGTTTCAGTGCTTGAAAATAATAAACAACATTTAATTTAAACTTTAAGTTGCTAAATCCACAACATTTTCAAGCTACTTTGGTGCCAGATCCTTTTTTTCGTGGTAGCACTTAACCAAATGGCCATGCAGGAGTTGCATGAGCTCACATATGGCCTCCAGGAGCACCAGACGCTCATGCAGGTGTCCCAGGTCCTCGTTCTGCACCATTTGCGGACGCAGCTCCTCAACAATAGCGATCAGCCAGCGTACCAAAATCGAGGAGTCCTCCTTGGAGAGCTGCATCAGTTCCTCCGGCACACCGGTTTCCTGGCAGAGTTGCTGGCCATGAGCACCGAGTGGCCCAACCACCAGCAGGCTGGACACCAAGCGGACCACCAGGTGCAGGGCATGCAGATAGGATTGAACGTAGATCCGGGGCTTCACCACCGCGACGACGAGCAGCAGGGTTCCAGATGCCCGCAGTCGGTGTGAGTCCAGGCCCAAGTCCGAGAGGCGATCCAACATGGCCCAGAGCAGGCAGTTGCCCACCACGCGGGCCATCGTGCTCAGTGGACTGGCCACGCGGCAGCAGAGGATCAGGTTCAGCATTACGCTCGAGTCGTTGGCATCCAAAAGGCCCAGGATATACACGCATATCTGGTGGATCTGTGAGGGGAACAGATGATTATTAAATACAGCTCTGTATTATAGAATAAGGAATTATTAAATATTTTTTGGTTTAATAATTTCTCGGAAGTTTTTTGTTGTTATTAAATTTTATAAATTGAATTTGTTTTTATATTAAAATAAAAAATTACTTAAACATTTTTTTTCGATATAGTTCAATTATAATATTATAAGAAATCCTTATTTGTTAAGCCTTGAAATTTGACATAATTTCAGGGTTTTAATTTATTAGTTTTACTTTTATTTATTAAAATTATCCTTGAAATTTTAAAACACTTCTTTATATTTATAGACTTACGTGGGTTTCCTCGGTACAGGCCAGGTAATCGAAGCACCTCTGCAGGAAAAGTGTCCTCTTCACCTGGGTCGCCGCCATATCCTCGTGATTGAGTAGATATACCATCATCCCGGTCACATACACCGGAGCCAGTTGCTCCGCTCCGAATTCAATCTCCTCCTGGTTGAGAAGTTCATCAAACCCTGCGATAATCTGGGGGAAAACGTGATACCCAAATATCCTCATACCTCGAATCGCTCACCTCGAGGACATTGCAGGTGCCATAGATGAAATAGCATTGCTCCCGAATGATGGACTGACCCAAAGTCTGACGCAGCTCCTCCAAACTGAAGCCCTGGGGTCGCACCATATGGTTCATGGGATATTCCTCCATTTGATTCGGTGGCAAGCTGAAAAACGGAACTTGTACTTATGGGCAGGAAAAAGGGGCCTTCAAGGATATCGCCCCCATCCAAGCAAATTAGTGACTGGGAGATGTGTGCAAATGGCCAACGCTATTTTAATGAGCTCCCCGACATTTTGACATGTTTTCCAACCTCTTTTGGCTCCTGAGCAAGACGAATACAGTGAAATCAGGGAAAAGTAACTTATGATTGTACGGTTTTGGTTGCCAAAATTGCAAAGAATTAAAAATATTTTAAAACGAATTTTAGTAATTTTTGAAAATGTTTATAATATGTTTCCCATAAGATTTTGTATTTTTTTTATTTAAATAAAACTACTTAACATTTTAAGTTAATTTAAAATCCAATTTTGGTAAAATGAATAATTTGTAATAAATAAACAAATAAAAATATGGTTAATTAAAAACAATCCTAAACTGCGGATATATCGATTCGATTTATTGGATATTTACTGTAGTTGATATTCTTGATACATATGTATGTGTGTCTTCCTTTTGGTTGTGTGTATTTGTGCTTGTCCTTGCGCCGCTTTCGAAAAGGCTGGCAAAATGCAAATGCACGCGCGATGTGCGCATTTTAGCATAAAAGTCACCTGGCCTCCGTTTCCGCCTCCTTCTTTTGCTCCTGCCACGCCCACTGCCACTGCCGCTTGAAGTTTCTTTCGTACTTGGGAAATATCTGCTCATTATGCATTCATATTTCATATTTCGCAATTACTTGCACTCACACACACAAAGCTCGGGCGGTAAAAAGCGCAAGAGGTGCAAGCGAGATGGCCACAGCAGCAAACCGTTAAGTTGATGTGTACGTGTGTGTGTGTGTGTCTCCTTTAGCTTGGTCCTTTTCCTATTTTCCCCCCTATTTATTTTTTTGGGGCACATTTTGCACAGATTCCCATTGAAATTTCCATATTCACATTTTAATTATGCGTCGGCATGAAAAGATTAACAACTTTTTCAGCCAAGACACCGTTACCTTTGTGTGCGCGTTTTATGCTTTTAATTATGCACATGTATTTGTTTATAAAACCGCATTGGTAAGAGGTAACCTAACCCCTCTTTCTGCAACATAACCTCAATTTAGCTAAAAGAGAGGTTATGTTGTCAAGACAATTGTGCCAATCAGCTGGGATTATCGAAAATTAAGCCAAGTGTGAACACCCGAATTTCCTATTTCTTAATTAATGTCGGCAAAACTAAAAGTAGGTTTTACACTCCCATTTTCCATATGTTTTGTAAGTTAGAAACCTTTGTATTTTTAGTTAAAAGTGTTCAATTAGCGAGGGTTGTCATCAAGTTGAAGGGAAAATAACAGTAAAACTTACCCAAATATCTTACATTTTTGTATGATTTTTTTTTATTTTATGCAAATGTTAAATAGTATATGTATATTTGAAGAAATTACCCTAATCCTCAATCTGCAGCCGTGGCAAAAATTAAACAGTACACCCATAATTGAGCTTAATTGCAGCCTATTTGGACTTAAGGATGTTCAACTGTGGCAATAAATACTAACAATCATATCGGGTTCGCTCCTGATGCCGATCATAATAATAATCTTGATGATGATGACAAGTGGCGAACAGCTACCCTTTAATTTTTGGGGTGGAGCGACCTGATGAGGCGCTTGTGTGCGGTGTTTGTAGCCAATCTGTGCATTTTACGCCTAATTTAAGGCAAATTGTCCACCCCACTTTTCTCAACACTTTTCCAACCCACCCCCATCCAACTTATTTTCCACTTTTCGGGCTTTCAGGCCGCGGGGCACGACAAAAGCCAACAGATTTTCATGTCATTATCCGCTGATTTGTGGCGTTTGAAAGGGAATCGAGTTTTTAGGTTTTAGATTCGTCTGCGGATTTCGGTTTTGTTTTCAGCTTTATAAACATCCACCCCAACCTCTCCTGTGGGCGGTCTACATTTTGTTTACTAATGAAGTTCTTGTTTACACAAATGCCAAGTATAAGATATGTATATAAATGATAGCCCCGGTGCAAGTGAAATCAAAACCAATCCACCCACCAATTATAACAAATTTTTGTCATCTGAGCAATATCCACGTCGACTGAGTCGCGACGGAGGAACTGGAGAAGTTATTGATAGAAAAATGATGCTGTATATGGAATTTTATCTGATTGTTTATCAGGCAGAAACCTAACGTGATGAAATTTCTGAAATTTAAAATGTATTTGATTGGTAAGAACAACCTTTTTATAACTAAATACACCATACCCACAAAAAAAGTGTTAAAAACGCAGTGTGAACACGTCTAAAAATAAATCATCGCACTGGTTTAAAAGCCTCGAAAAGTTCTGAGTAGTTCAGTTGCGGACAGTTCGGCTGACAGCTCTGCTTAAATTATTTCTCATTTTCGCTAAATCTAGTCAAGAACTCTAATAGCAATATGAAGATTTTGAGCGTTCGTCGCCACCTTTACCGCTTCGTGAAAAAAACTTACCTGGCCAAATACCTGAAGTATTTCGATGGCCAAAGGAACATAATCAAGGTAAGTGCGCATGCGCATATTCATGTGCGCAGCTGCACAACCTGCAGGAAAAATAAAATCCTATCCCAATTCGAAACTGCAGCAGATTGCTCGTAACTACACCATTTTCACGCGGGGTGTCCGTTCCTGGGAACTGGACCGCTTGGGTCAAATGTTGGGTGCACTCAGCATTCTCCTCCTGGTGGATTTTAAAGGGACGGATCTCAACCGAAGCTTGCGCATTAAACTAATGAGTCGCTTTCTGGATCGCATCGAATGCTTGCAGCCCATACCCGTGAGTTTCGTATTTTAAGAGTCAGTTCAGAAAATGGAAATTCCACTGCTAATTTTGGTGCTAATTTCTTTAAACAATTTCATATTATACTTCCCCACAATTCCATAACCCCTAAAATCTAATTTTAGACTTGGCATTTTGTTTACACTATATTAAAAATTTTAAAAAATCATTTAGTGTTAAAAATTCTGATACAATTCCCCTTCTTTTCTATTTTTCCTTTAAAAATACTTATTTTCTCAATAAAACTAAATATGTATATACTCAATATACCCATCATAATATCTTGTAGCATTTTTATACCCCTACCTTTTACCCACAGCTGCACTTGCTGGTCAATCAGCTGCAGATTAATCTGAAGCGGGTGCATGCGTGCCAGAGCACGATCTTCATCAGATTGGCCGAGGTGCTCTCGCAGTGCTCCCGCGGCCGTGCGTTGGCCATCTGCCTGCTGTGGGCGGTGCTGATCCGCCGACTGCCTCGTCTGGGGAACATCATGCATCGTTTGCGT
The DNA here is from genome assembly GCA_037075205.1 of Drosophila prostipennis. Lineage (NCBI taxonomy): Eukaryota > Metazoa > Arthropoda > Insecta > Diptera > Drosophilidae > Drosophila > Drosophila prostipennis. The sequence goes on from JBAMCJ010000005.1 coordinate 10,410, forward strand.
GACCCTTATGAACTGGTAGAGGCTGTGCTACGAGCAGAGTACCCCCAGCCGCCATTTTGGGGCTTAGGACTCACGCGCTGGGTCATTCGTCCCAAGTTGGAGGATCTGATCAATTTGATACAGGCTGTCGAGCTGCTGCTGCGCCTGCTGATAAAGGGCGATAATAGCGAGCTCGTGGATATCGGCTATGAGGAACGTTTATTTAACTTAAGCGCATACGGCGCCAAAGTCCTCAAGAAATGGTGCCTCGAGTTAATCGATCTGATGCCGAAATATTGCGACCGTTCCGTAGAGGTAAATAAAACCAAGCATACTTCACTTAAAGTCCCAAATTTATGGATCTTAAATCACTTGTGAAATGGATATAATAATGATTATCCAATCTTAAGTACTTAAAAAATGTTTCCAAAATTCCAAGGTGATGCTTTCTTTTCTATTGTAAATTCTTGACTTTTGGTTTCAGACCTATCACATCGAAATTATAAATAAAAAAATATTTATTTATCATTCCAGTTACAGGCCACTATCAACAATCTGATGTCAATATTTGAAGAACTCACAAGTCCGTCCAATCGGTTTATATAACGACAAATCAGATCAGAACAGAAGAACTAAAACATGAATGCTTATGGGAGCCACTTATGAACCGCCAAAAATTGTATTATATCTTATAAAACATCTTTCAACAAAACACTCTTTGAAACCAAAGCATTTAAAACAAAATGAAGAACCTTGTACTGAAACCATGTGATATTCGCCAAAGGAATGGAAAATATCATAGTAAAGGGATAGTTTCAAGCACTCTTTACTACCTCTGCACTAACTACCGAATAATCATAAATCGGAACACAATAATTGGAAGATGCTAACTCACTCTGCTTTGGACCCAACAATCTAAGAAATTTTCAGATTTTACACAACAATTTCTTATAATGATTTTGAATTCAAAACTGATAACTGATACAAATTTGTGATTTTTTTAATGACAATTTGTTTACTCCAAATAAATGCATTGGTACATATAAAATATATGATTGACTAATCTATTTTATATATTTATATTTGAATCAAATACATATATAACAAAGGTGGGATTAGGATTTACATACATACCTTCAAATTTTTCGTAAAATTTTTATTTAACACTTTGTTATGTATGCAAAATTCGTATTAAATACTCTGAAATTTGAAATCAGGTCTGGTGATTATCTGGATAGCTCTTAAGTACACATGTCTTAGCATTCCACCCACTGATCCATTGTTCGCTTGTCCCACAGATTGCAACTGATCGGTGGAACCGAGAGTTCCGACTTTCCCGTGGACTTTGGGCCAAAGCCAAAGGCAAAGCCAACCTGTTTGGCTCGGTTCGGGTTCGAAACGGTGGGCGAGATCGCAACTTCGATGGCCACACAATGGGACACAATGCGGCAATTAGGGATAAGGATGCCAGATACCGAGATGTGGCTGTGGATAAGGACGAATAAACAAGTGTGGCACGGCCCGCGGCACAAACACAATTTGTGACAATTTTCCAACCGGATAATGACAAACATTTTAATCACAAAATGAAACTGGAAGCTGCCGGAAACCACCACCGATGCGGGCTAACACACAACATAAATTTTCACACAATATGGCAAACATCTCGGGGACGTCCTACCCGCCCCTCCCCCTCCCCCGCCCCTCGAGCGGAAGTCAAGTGTGTCGAGTCCTCTGTGTCCTGTGCCCATCCACGATGACATAATCGCCCCTCATCACAATCATTATGTCGAGTTGCCGCTGCGGTTTCCCGGACTCCACTCCCCTTTTTTGTGTTCTTTATTTTTTATTCCTGCCCGCCGGCAGGGCCACAGCAGGCAAAAATTTAAATCGAAATTGGGATATAATGCCGCGGAGTATCTGTCATTTCCTCCCCTTTACATATACAAATATACGTATAGCTAAAGTCAAGTGTTTTTCGTATAAACATAATAAATAAATCTATGTGCTATTTTAAGTTGGAATATATATATTTTTATCGATACATGATTAAAATTAGTTTATGGAGCACAAAGAGTTGTTCTTTTAAAATATTCAAACTGAATACTTACTAAGAACACAAACGTTTATAATATATTTAGGGTTTTTGGAAAAATCTCTTTTGTAAAAACCATAAAATCATTTCAAATATTAGCAATATTTATTATTTCTGCTTTAAACCTGGTTTAAATTTTGTTTATGGAGTTCTTATAAATTGTTATAAACAAATTCATAATAAATACTTACTAGCAACATAAATGTTAATAATATAATTTATTATTAATAAAAATTGCCTTAAGACATAATTTTTGAAAAATATATATTGTTTTCTCTAAAATACATACATATATTTTGTAATGGTTTTCTGTTTTTTGCCGTTGAAATATGAAGGCTGCCTCAAGAAGAGTTGTTTTTTAACCTAGATTAACTATGTTATTTAATTTAAATACTTTTAAGAAAAGAAAATGATTTAAATTTAAGTTATATTGCTATTATGAAAATTTAAAAATTCGAATGAGCACGTTTATTAAACATTTTAAAAGAAATCCACTTTATAATCAAGGGGCGCTGAAAAGTATAATACAATTTTTAACCGACATGTGACTTTCTCCTGTTGTTTTTTGGAGCAGCAAACTAGTTGCATAGTTTTCAGCCTGGTTGCATGCAAAAGCCAAGAATCCCTCCTGTTTTTTATTTCATAATTGCAAAGTTGGCAAACGCCGAGAGCTTAATGCAATTAATAACTCATTAAATAAATACAAATCAAAGTGGATGGCCGGCTCAAAGGAGGAGAAGAGTGGAGCAGGAGGCTTCTTTGTGCTCAAAGGATGGCTGCGTAAAATGTACCAATTAAAAATGCTTTTCAAATCTCAATGGCTGCGCAAATGAACCGCATGAATGTGAGAATTTGCGAACAAAAAAAAAAACGAGATGAAAAAGTTTTGAAAGAGCCAGTACCAGAAAATGTGAATCATCTATCTGCAAGTGGCTGAGTGATGGGGGTTAGCTGCATTTTATTCATTAAATTACATTCACATTTCATAGACGATTTCATGGCAACGTTAACTCGCTTTTTTCGCCTCCCATTTCCGTTTCCATTTGCATTTTGCATTTCCATTCTGCCATTTTTCCTATATTTTCCTTTTGTGCCCCTCTTCTTTGGCTTTTCCGTTTGTTTCCGGTGGCTCCCTTCAAGTATCTTTTTAATTAGCGTTCTGTGCCGCTCTGCACCACTCGAAAACTACTCTGCCCGCCAGGATCTGCCTCGTCTCTCTCCTCTCGTCTGCCCCTATATCATTCCCATATCCTCCATGGGGCCTGGCATGCCCTCTCTCCCTCCCTCTCGCTCGTTAACTCACTCACCGCAGATTCAATTTGTGGCTAAACATTTCTCCTCCTTTTTGTGTACCGAGCTAAATGGGCATGAAAATATAACTGTAACTACAGGTGTCACTCTGTGGCGTGAACTCTAAGACTCACTGTGGGAAAAAAAAAAAACTTTTTTAAATTCGGTTTATGAAAAATACGTGCTTTTTCCAACATACTCTAATAATGCTGTCACTCTTTCAAAACCAATTAACTATAAAGTCCACATCCAAAGAACTTTAGATGAAAATAGAGAATTCTTAACTAGAACTTATTGAGAATTGTAAGCCTTTTTATGAAATATTTTATGTTGTTTTTCGTGTTATGTCCTCTAGTTTCATGTTGCATATTGCAAGTCAATTTAAAGCAATCAATGTTAATCTTCGATTTCATGATCATGGTCTTTCCAACTTACCTCCAGTTCGTCTTAGGCAATGTCGACTGTATATGACGCGTCGCGTCCTCAGTCGCATCCTCTCAGTTGCCAGGACGCACTGTTGTCATCCCTTTCTGGCGCACGCCCCCGCTCATGCGCGCTCTGCGCTCCGTTGGCCCGTTAAAATTGCAGGCAGAGTTGTTGCTTGTTTTCCGGTTGGCTGCTTTAGTCCTGCTCTCTCTCTCTCGCTCCCTCTCACTCTCTCCCCGCCCCACACCGCCCCCCTCTTGTTGGGGTCCATGCGATTATTATATGAATAGAGTCGGTCTATATATGTATATGTACAGACAGATATCCTGGCGGTGGGTGGGCATATGTCGCGGGTTATTTGCTATATAGCGACAAATTGATAACGTTTTGTGCGATTCGCTCAAGTTGATTTTCAAGCATGACTCACAGCTCACCGATTGCAGATTTGCAAATGGGCGAGCGGCATTTAACCGTTACGTTGCGCTATAGTTTGTCCCTGTCACATTTCCTTTGTGCACTATTAAATCGTATTTAACCTTTTCTACAAGGATCAAAATATAGTAATCGATATCGTTGAATGACCGATAAGTTGTTTTGATCGATATACAAATTTAGATCAATGTACAAGTATTAAAATAGACTTTAAATGAACCATAAATGTATTATTAACTATTTGAATATTAAATATTATTATTAAATATTAACTATATCCAACGGTGTAATGTAAGATTACAATACTTACTTTGCCGTATTTAGATAATGTTAGTAAGCAAGCCTGATCAGATTTTCCAACTCCCAAGTAAAAACACCTCAAGGTTTGCAATTTAATATTTATTTTGGCCAAAAAAAAAACGTTCATAGAGTGCGGCGAAAAAAAAGGTTTTGTTGTATGTATATTACAGTTAATTCGACTATGCTTAGTTTATGATTATATCGTTAAGTACGTACATATAATTATAATATCGGGTACGTTCGGTAAATATGAGCTGGTATGGCTGCTATTTCGATAATTCATCCCGATCGGTTATTGCACAAAAACTGTTTTCTTTATACGTATTATGTACATAGGCAACTGGGAGGACTGGGGGACTGGAAGGTGGAGTATTTGTTTTATTTTTTTGGGTGGGCCCACGACTCCTACATTGGACATCCGTGGACGTAGCCGACGTTCCGGAAAATGGCCGCCGCTGCGGCGGAAGTGAGAAAATTGCACGGGTTGCTGGCAGCCGCTGCAGCGGCAGCAGCGGCGCTGAAAGAACTGCTCAATCCGCTGGGACAACAGCCCAGTCCGCCCGCACCGCCGCCATCCTGCACCACAAAGTCCTTTTCCATGGTCGCCTGATGACGCAGCTGCTCCAGGCGCAGTTGATTCTGTCGCTTCCACTTGGTCCTTCGATAGAAAAGAGAAGAAAGATCGATTATTTGGCGTTGCCAGATTGTTGCGATCGATTACCTAAGCACAACTGTACTGATCTTTGCTTATTTGTGGTAGGATACTTGCAATATCCTAATCTCTTTATGCACAACTGTACTTATTTGACTTTCTATCAAAGAATACTGTTCTGGATTAAAAATAACTATGAATGAATAATTTTAGAAAATACAAATGATAACATCAAAGGCTGTAATTGCGAAAGGCCACACTGCGTATGAGTAATACACTTAATTTTTGTGTGAATGGTTTCTGGAAGCACTTTTTTTAAGTTAGTGAACTCACCTACGGTTCTGGTACCAGGTCTTCACCTGCGTCTCGGACAGATTGAGCGTTTCGGCCACATCGCTGCGATCGGCGACGCTCAGGTACTTTTGGCACCGGAACTTGCGCTCCAAGTAGGCTAACTGGGCGTGTGTGAAGGCGGTGCGGCGGCGTCGCGGCTTCCGGCCGCTCTTGCTCAGCTGCAGCTTGTGCTCCGCATAGCCGCCACTTGGCCCGCCGCCCGCTCCGGGCCCACTGCCACCTCCATTGGGATCCCCGCCGGCATTACTTGCCGCCGCTGCCAAGAGACCAGCGGCCACACCCGCTGCCGCCGCCGCTGCACTCAGTCCACTGGGAACTCCGCCAGCTCCGCCACCGCCACCGCCTCCGCCTGATCCCCCTGAACCCGGATCCTGGGCCGACAGGCAGGACTCCACACTGGAGTCGTCGTGGTGGGTGAATCGGCGGTGGTGATGGGACAGCAGCAGGTCCTGCTGGCAGCCCGGTGCCGTCGAATCCGGCGTGGACCGATCCTCGATGTCTATATCCGATTCGTCGTTGGAAAGTTCGAGTTCTGAAAAAAAAGAAAGTTTAAAGATGGATTTAGAAAATTACCACAGAAATTCCTTTTATCTTATACCTTAATATCTGACCCATCCTAACTCCATAAAGGTTTAATTCATTTCATGAATCTGAAGTAATTATACATCGAAAACAATTTGAATACTAAATCTATTTTGTTTTTAATTAAGTGGTCTTATAATATCATATATCTATTTAAAATCTAATACCTTGAAAATGTTTTAAATTTTAAACCCACTAAAACCTTTCATTGGTCAAAAGGTTATCCTTTTTGACGAACTTCATATTTTATGCCCCAATAAACATGATTTTATGATATGATATATGATATAATACATGTATATGATCTTTGAATATACCATTTCCTCATTTGGGTGGTTGAAAAGGCTTTTCAAATGAGCCTTTGTAAAAACACAGTTTTAAAAGGATTCAATGCCTTCGATTGACCACTTGAGAGAATTTAAATGGAGTGGATGGTAAGGTTAAGTAGACACTATATGGGTTATACAGCATTAAGATATTAAGACACTGTTGCCTGCTTTCAGGCGCAGCGTGGCGTTAATGCGTTGATCCTATTTAGGCTGTATTCCACCCGGCTCTTCCTCTTCTCTAGCGCGTGCAGGCACTTCCGGTCGAGAAGCGACCCGGGGAACTCATTACCGCACCGCCATCCGGTAATAGACAACGCATCGAATGGGAATCATGGTATGGGATGGGATGGGCGGAATCAAGTGGGCGTTGGTCCATTTGGAGGGCAGGGCGGCGAATCGGATGAGTTGCAATTTGCAGCAATCAACGTGTTATATATATCCGCCGCCCATATCCTGTTCCCATTCCAGGATTGCAAATCCAAAGATATCCAAATCGGACGCTGCGGGCTGCCTGATTAAATTCACGTGTCGTCGAGCTCTCGATTGTTTCCTATAGGAATTTACATGTTCTGCTCCACGTTGCACTGAGAAAAATATATGCGGTGGTTTTACAACTAAGTCTTTTAATCAGTTAGATGTATTTAATTAAACAATTTATTATCATATTATTCAGATCCTTAAGAGTTATTGATTTAATTTTTTTGTAATTTATTTATTATTTGTAATTTATTTTAAAAATAAAATAAAATTATTTGGTAGTATGAATTCTAAATAAATTTTTGAAAATTTTTAAAGTTATTTTCAATATTTTTATTTAGGGGTTCGAGAGTTAGAAATCTAAAACTAAAAAAATATTACTTACTAAATGTAATAAGAAAAGTATAAATAAATATATAAATATAAATAATGTTAAATAATAAAATCATGTTTTTTTCTTACAATTTAATGTTGGTATTGAATCTTTTTAATTTTTTTGATAAATCTTAAATAGTGCATTTATATAACAATTTTGAACGATGATAACAAAAAGTGTTTTTTTCTCGTAGCCCAATTTTGCACACCAGATTTTCATAAACAAAAAAGTTTTCTAAACTTTAACATAGGATTTTCCCAGTGGCGTTTACTTCATATTCAAGTCCTTGGCAGAACATCTTCTTCGATTCTTCGCCGCAGGCGCTCACGTGTGTCCGCCCAGCAAGGATTCTATTATTTCACTTTCCGCCCACTTTTCGAGTGCCAACTGAACGGGCGGAAATTATTTTTATATTTGTGTATTTTAACCCCAAATGGGTTTCGACTTCTGATTCTATTTATACCGATTTGCGCAGACAGGACGGAAGGGTAGATGTGGATGTGCATATGTAGATGGTGCATACATATGAAGGGATATTCAATTATCCGTGTGTGCGTGTGTGGATATCCTGGGGAGCGTCTCGAGTGCGTTCTTTCTTTTTCCTCGAAAAGTCACGTCGTATCAATTTGCGGCACAATTGCCATTTAATAGGCACTTGAACTGTGAGACACACATATAAAAAGCGACGACGGAGAAATTTAGAAATAGAAGGAGAAAGCAGTAGAAATGTACTCGCATGTGCCGGCAATTTAGACTTGTTTAAGAATGACGTATGTCAATCCTAACAATTACTACCTACACAGAGAGAATTCTGACGTTCTGAAATTGAGTATTTGAATTCTCATTTTCAGGATGTACTGATTTTGAGTACAAATTTTGGGAAAAAACTTATATTGAGTACAAATTGAACTCACTTTAAGAAAAAAAACTTGAATTGATCACAAAAATCTTAATTTTAGGAAACAAGTTCTTCAATTTCCAACTTGAGTACAAATATTCTCATAATGAGTATGACATTACTCACAGGAACCTTCTAAAAGGCTGGCCTAGGGAGTAAATGACTCTTGCCATCAAATATTTCATAGCTAATGTCGTCCGGGTCGTGAGTTCAATCCCCATTCCGGTAAACACAAATATTTTTGTTTTTGTTATACTGCTTTTTTTTTTTATTTTTAATTATTTTATTATGGTATAATCAGCCCAATTCCATTTAATGTTTAAAATCCAATTGATTGCAAGCATTACAATTTAAATCTTATACGCGGTTTGGACATTGCTGAATGTGATGCTTGTTTGGCTCAGCCGGTTAGTGCGCGCGTGCATGAACACAAGGGTCGGGGTTTCGAGTGACGGAGAAGGCGACTTGGGTCGAACAAAAAGTAAGTTTGTTTTATTTATAACAGTTTAGTATTTACATTATTATGAAACAATTAACATATGCTGTATAGCCCTTAAAATAATGTGTAAGTAAGAAAGGAAGTTCTCCGGATTGAGAATTTTTTTCTCAATTCAATCAATTTTCAGTACTCAATTTGAGAAATGGCAATACTCATTTTTAAAATACTATCCAAGTAAATTCCAAAAATGAGTACAGTTTGTACTCATTTTGAGGAAAAATGTACTTAATAAATGTATTTTGTACTCAATTTGAGTAAAAAAAATTTTTCAAATTTGTACTGATAGTTAGTATTTTGTACTCAGAATGAGTATTTGTGTTCATGCTTAATTTTTGAGTACAAAAATACTCAATTTAAGTACAAATTACTTAAATAATTCTCTCTGTGTATATATCACAAGGATTTCTCATTCTTAACTCATTTCCCATTCACTTGGGAACATTTTAAGAATCTTCGAATAATTTTAGAAAAAAATGAGAAGAAAGGAAATAATATTATTTCATTTAATTATAAATTTATTTATTTTATTTTTGGTCACGATAAGTAGAAACATTTGTATTTCATTTGTTTTTCGCCCTTTTCTTATTTATTTATTTAATAAAACTTAATTAGGCTAACGATTTCTTAACGTGAGTTAGTAAATCGTCTAAAAAAACCAACCTCAATTATAATTTATAATATCTCTTTCCTTGAATTCCAGTACAAATGTAAAACTGAAACACACACTTGCAGTAAAAGTTTCACTTTCTCCGTCTAACTGACAGCAATTAGCCTCTAAATAGTTGTAATTGTTGAGCTAAACTTTATTTAATGTCATGCCTAATTAGAAGAGAACACATGGCTCAAAACCAAAAAACAAAGCACAAGTAAGCCGACACCTGAGGCGGTACACTGTGAAAAAAAGGGTACAATTTAAAAGGAAGTTTATATTATGTAAATATTTCATTCAACAAATGAGCAAGATATTGCAAAGTTAATTATCAAATAAATAAATAAAAATGTTTATAAATTTTTATAAAAATTAAAGACTAAAACAAAACCAAACTTAATAAATGTATAATATTAAAAAAAAGTTTTTTTTACTTTTTCCTATTTATTATTATTTATTCTATATCATTATAAAATTGCGTTTGGTATTTGTCCTTGATCTTAAAATCATCAACAAAGGAAAATAGCTAATTTATTTTCTGTGTACTTGTGCGAGGATGCGAAAACATTTGTCATGACTGAGTTTTCAGGATCTCAGTCCCATTTGCATTTCCATCCACCACGTTATTTTCCCTTTCGGTTTTAGCTCCCCTGGCTAAAAACAATTAAAGTGTTCGTACGTGACAAATTGCTCGAGCGCAGGTTACGAATAAAGCAGTGTCAACAGCAACAAAAATATTATTAACTGCTAGCTGCACAGGGAAAAAATTTGTATTGATTTAAATTTTAAAAATAGTTATTGTAATATTATCCAGGAAATGGTAGAAGTTCTTAGGGAAGAACCGAAATTAAAATTAAATTTTAAGTTCACTTTAAACTTACTTCTTCTGAAGTGTTGTTGATTTATAATTGTTAATCAATAAATTAAATTACAAAAAAACATTAAAAATAAATACATTTATTCTTAATTTTTTGATAAATATTAATTAAAATTATTTTTAATTTAACGTTAATTTGTAGGTAAAACAACCAATTTTTCTTTCGGTGCCAGCAAGCAGTGCGCAATTAAATTAATGCCCAAAGCTATGCTTTTGTTGATTTAACTCAGCCCCTCTCGCTCTCCCATCGTCTCGCCATCTCACTCGCACTTCTTTCCCTCTCCCTCTGACATTTTTGTTTGCGATAATTGAGCCAAGTGTGAGATTTAAATGCCACAGGCCAAGCTGGCAAACAAAGAGATGGCTAAATTGGGGGGCGTTAAAAGTCGAGAGTGAGCAAGGCAATTTGTCAGCGGTTTTAACCGAAAACCCCCTCCCCCCAAAAACAGGCAACATCAAAGAATGGGAGGAATGAACAAATAACAGGCTAATTGGCCAACAAAGACGTTTAATGTATAAGAAATGTGAGGTTATTTTTAATAACATTACTTGTATTTTTTTAAAGAATTTTTTTGCAGCATGTCCTTAGTAATTAAAATAAAATATTTAATATTACAAATATTTTTCAAATATCGGGCAACTTAAATTTTAATTCCACTTTGTAAATAGCATATCCGTCTTTTTTTAATGAAATTAAATTTTCTATTGCACATTTCTGTTTAACTCGATTTGTTTAAAAGTTATATTTTTATTAATTTTATTTACTACGTTTTACGCACAATTTTGGAATTTTTTACAAAGATTTCACATATTACAAATCCAAAGATAACGAAGTATATGATCTTAATCCGTAATATAGACTTTACTGTTTATAATTAAAGTTTCTTGATTTTTCTAAAACTTACCAGAATCTGTTTGTCGTCGATTGATTAAATCGCCAAGGAGATCGCGTATTAGAAACGATTTTGAGCTCTGCATCGTAATGGATTTGCAGTCCTTACAGCTTTTTTAGGTTTTAATGTGATTTTCGAACTGTTTTAGGCCAGGTTTTGAGGTATCTGCCCCATTTTCAATATGCTGGCACTTGGAACTCTGGTTAAACAATAACAAAAATCTGGAATAGTTCTAGGGGCGTTTTTTTTAACTGTTTCGCTTTGCAGTTAATTATCAAATTATTTCGTTTTTTTAATCCTTATTCGTTTGGCCGTCGGCTGGGATTTTAAAAAAAGAGTAGTGATTATCCTTGCGCCAGGATAAATCTGTTCTACGCGTAAACAAATTTTCCAGGACGAAACACGCACACGCACAAATACAGTTGCTAAGAAGGTAACTGTAACTGAACCGCTAAGCGCCGAGTCAAATGAACAACTGAAATGCGAAACGTCGAACGTTTATTAATCCTTTTAGCGAACATCGCCAGGATTCACCCCCTTGCACACACAAACACACAGGCAAGTGAATTACGCGGATTTGTTGCTGTAAACGGGACAGTTTAGCGCCCACGTCGACGGCGACGCTGGCAGAGACAAGTCAAAAAAAAACGAAAAAACAAGGTGAAAAAAATTCATGTAGCCACAAAAAGGAAACTTTCGCAATGGCCGCTGCCATTTAACCGTTATTTAATCATTTGCTTTAGCAGCGCGCAGCATCATCATCGTGCCATCCCGCTCGCTCACCGACTTCCGCTGTCCCGTTAGCCATTTTGTTTACCGTTAGTCGCGAGGAGAGCAGGCCAGCCTGCACTAGTTGTCTCCCTCTCGGCACAGGGTTGCCGCCTCGCTATTGGCTGTGAATTTCTTCTTTTTTTTTCCACTTTGTGCAACTACCCCTAATGCCTTGGGGCAAAACAGCAACCCTTAAAGCTTTCTCCTCTCACTTTGGCCCAGTCCGATGCCGCCTTTCAAATCTCTGACAGTCGCGGGAGTTACGAGCTCTGAATCGCATCCAAGTGGCAGGTAAAAAGTTTAAGGACTGTTAATGGCGAAAGGACATCTCGGATTTCCGTCGGCAAATCGACAACCCTGCTTATTAGTACACATTTTGAGATTTTCAAAGGACTGATGTGTTTTTTTAAAGGTCTAAAATAAAACAATTTTAAGTGTTTTAAATTAAAGTTTTTTAAACCTCTCAAAAAAATCTAAAAAAAATCTCTAAAGATCTAAAACCCTACAAAAAAAGTAGAATAAAGAATTTTTTAGGATTTCTGTTTATATTTTCATAACATTTTAAAGTCCGAGAACGCGATAAGAAGTTTGTTAGCTCTGAATCTGAGGACTGTGTGGGAATGGGCTTAACTACAACTAAATCTAATGCTATGCAATTGCTTTTTGTTTCGCGCGGAATGCAATTCTCAGTTCTGGGATTCATCGATTAGATCTAGGGCACTTATGGCGGCGCCGAGGAGATGAATGGAACCTGTGACGAGGACCTCGAGCTGTTGTCCGCCGTTGTCCGTTTGGGGGAATCTATGCCGGATGGCGGTGAAGGCATCGCTTAGCGTGTCGTACACCTGGCCCTCATCCCTTTGCCGCTGCTTCTCGCAGAGGTTACTCCATTCCGCGGCAATGACCCTGGCCCGCTTCAATTGCATTTCGGCACTAAAGCGAACCATCACCTGGCTGGGCGCATTCGGTGTGGAGGTGGCCAAATTGGGCACAAAGCAGACCATGTCGAAGGCACAGGTGCGATTCAACAGCTCCAGCAGGGGGGCGAAACCGGATTCTCCGGTGCGATTGAAGATCAGAATCTTTGGGTTGACGCTGAAACGGGAAATCAATTGAATAAATAAGAGTCTGACTTTTAAAACTATAAATCAATTCTGTAAAAAGCTAATCTAGTTCCGATATAGTTGCAAAAAAAAAAACTATAAAATATTTTAATTTTTATAAACCGACAAAAACAACTTCGTCGCTAAAAAATATATTATTTCTTACATTTACATATACTTCTCTGAATTATTTCCGAATTTTTGTTTTTTGTTTAGATTTTTATGTCAATCCCTTCTGGGTGATGTTTGCTACTTCCCGTTTTTTGTCTTGACTTTTATATAGTAATTTAGATTATTATTATTAATGTATTGTTTGTCTTGTCATAATTTTTTTTCAACCAAAGACTTTTTTAACTTTTTAAGCTTGCCTCAATCTATAATTATTTTGTTCTTAATATTTTAACTTAATATAATAACTTATTAATTATAATAAAATTGAAGCTCAGAATAAATGAATATCAAAAAAGGAATATAAGAAAAAAATTCTTAAAAATATATTTAATTTGTATAATAATTATAATAATAATTTAGAATTATTTTTAATATTCTAAAAATAAGATTCTTGAGCTCACACGGTTACAATTTCGTTTATTAAATTGGCAACTAATTCGGAATTAATTCATCTGTGGTTTAGTTAGATCCCAGGATTGCCAGGATCGCCTGGCCCTCCTCCACTCACCTGTCGCGCACGCTCTTTTCGAACCAGTCCGTGCACACGGCCATGCTCTCCAGCGTGTGGGCTCCGTCCAAATGGAGTCGCATCCCGTGCCAGTCGACCAGCTGACACCGACCTGGCCAGTGGGTGCTGATCAGTCCGCGCAGCAGCTGTGGATCCATCCTCACCTCGTTGGGGGCCGGGTGCTCCTCTTGCAGGGATCTCCTGCCGGCCTGCGTAAGCCAATCTTCGGCCAACTGAACGGCCAGGGAGCCATTCAGACGAATCATATGGCTGAGTGTCCGCCAAATCGGAGCGTATGCCTCAGATCGGAAGTAATCTTCGGTGGGGGGAACCTCGTAGAGCGTCGCTCCTGCCTGCTCCAGCGTCCGCTGGCGAATCACCTGCAGGCACTCCGGCTGATTGACATGCGTGAAGACATGCGATCCCGGCTTGATGACGCCCGCCTTCTGCCAGGCAATTTCCGGCAGTGTGCGACCCAGCAGCTCCGTGTGCTCCAGTCCCAGCGATGTGATGCCCACGGTGCGCACATTCCTCACGATATTCGTGCAATCGTGCTCCCCGCCGATGCCCACCTCCAAGACGACCACGTCCACGTTCTCCGCAACGAAGACATGAAAGCCCAGAATGGTCAGGAACTTAAAGTAGGCCGGCATGTCGTGATCGTGCTCCCGCAGCTCCCACAATCGATTGTAGACCTTCCAGAACTGCTCCGTGAACTTATCCTTGGCCAGCAGCTGGCCATCGATGCGGATCCGCTCGTTGGTGGACAGGATGTGTGGGGAGCTGAAGAATCCTGTGCGAACGCCCTGATGACGCAGCAGGGATTCGGTCAAGGCGCAGGTGGAGCCCTACGGGTAGATAAAAAAAACATTAACAAATTAATAATAAAATTAATTTAATAAAATGTATTAATATTAATATCTTAAATATTAGGTTATTAAAATAAAAATTACATTTATTACAATAAAAATAACGAAAGGATGGAAAAATAATATAGTTACTTATAAAACTAACCTACCTATTAAAGGTAAAAACGCCAAAATTTCCATTAAAAAGTTAAGTGCGAAATTATCAGAATTATAATCCACACGGGAAACATTTATATCTGATTATGTTAGTTATCTATGGACGTGTCCTACGTCCAGTACGAAAACAGAAAAGTCAAAGCTCAATCATGGCCAAATGAAATTGGAAGCAACATTTGGAAAGTAAACAAGAACTGGGTATGTGGACAAGTTGGTACTCCTTGAACATATTATTAATGTTAAATATAAAAATAATAATTATTATTTGTATAAACAAAGAATTTATAAAGTAGTCGAGGTCTAAATGATAACCGATTCTGATTAGACAGATTATGAAATAACTTCTATGAGTAAGTGGATAACCGTTCTTTTTAATTACTATATTATGTTTTATCAGATTGAATTGTCTGATATAAAATGAAAATATGTCTGTAATAACATGATCTTCATTTATATGTATGTAATATGTTGTAAATCGTATCTTTGTAATATATATTAGATAGGTACTCAATATACTTGATTGATAAACGCCTAAAGGGTATCAAACACCCAAACAGATCCATCAATAAAAAATATCAAATTGGAAGCTAAACAAATCTTATCAGCAGCTGAGCGATTAGCGGCCTCGCAAAAGAGAGGCAGAGAGAGTTCTCTGATTGGATGAGCGGTGAGCACTTTGAGAGAGCAAAGCCAAAGTTGATTAGCCCAATTAGAAACCAGCTGATGTTGGATAACAAGTGGTGCATGAAGAAATACTTAAAAACTAAACCAAATAATGAAAACAGAACCCGAAAACAGGTTAAGATCGTGCTGCTGACCTTGCCCTTGGTGCCGGCCACATGGATGAAGGACAGCCGCTCGACGGTTTCAAGCGGCAGCCCGCTCCGCTCCAGATACTTAATGGTATCTGCCCGGGTATCCACGCGACCATTGATCATCGAACTCCTTATGGCGGCATCGTTCGACTGCAGGGAGTTCAGCTGCTTGATGGCCTCCTGAAAATGCACAAAAAAGTCTGTTTTATTATAGTTTTTAACTTAGTACTTAAACAATTAAAATCGCACGTTAAAATTTCTCTAATATTTTTCAGTACTTACGATAAAACTTTTCTTTTTGCGATTTTAACTTAAATACCAAATTTCATATCAATCCGATTAATATTGATCATAGTTTAATTCTTTGGTTTATAAGAATAAACAGTATTCAAAAGCTCAAATATTAAGAAAACAACTTATAAAACTATCATATTGCTCGGAATAGATAAAAAATTTACTAAAAAGAAAAGACTACCCAGTAATAATAGAAACCTATGACAATATGGAAAGCTTTATGTCGAAATCTTTTTAAATCTTTATGGGATATTGCAAATAGTCATAAAATAGTAGCTTTATAATATTTGCACCTCATTTTAGACCAGAAATATTTGTACATGTATTTTTATACCCGTTACTCGTAGAGTAAAAGGGTATATTGTATTCGTGCAAAAGTATGTAACAGCTAGAAGGAAGCTTTTCCGACCCTATAAAGTATATATATTCTTGATCAGGATCACTAGCCGAGTCGATCTAGCCATGTCCGTCTGTCCGTCTGTCCGTCTGTCCGTCTGTCCGTCTGTCTGTCTGTCCGTATGAACGCTGAGATCTCGGAAACTACAAAAGCTAGAATATTGGGATTACCAACACATATTCTTGGGCTTCCTACGCAGCGCAAGTTTATTTCAGGCGACCGCCACGCCCCCTCTAACGCCCACAATCGCCCATAGTCGCCCACAAACCATACTAAAATGTGCCTGGCGCCCACATTTTCAAATATTTCTGATAAGTATAAATGCAATTTTGTTGCGTTTAGTTATACCTATCGAAATGCAGAAGAAATTTTTTAAATCGGACCATTCGTTAAAAAGTTAAGCGTGATCAAAGTTTACATATATCTCCATCTCCCTCGCACTCCCTTTAGCTGAGTTACAACCTTTAGTCGGGACACCAACCCGACTACAGAGCTCGCACTCCCTTTAGCCGAGTGACGGGTATTAGATAGTCGGGACACCAACCCGACTATAGCGTTCTCTCTTGTTTTATGTATAAAATGTAAATATAATTTATGAAAGTATCATAATTACAGAAATTTGTTATAATAAGATATGGGATTTTTGGTTATTATTAAGTTAATATCTGATCACTAATATCTGAGATTTTTGTTAGGTTTACCTCAAAGGCGGCATTCTCAGCCTTGTTGTTGTTGTTGCGGTTGCCATTGCAATCATTACTCGTACTATGATTTCCATTTCCATTTAAAGCCGGTGATCGAGGATTAAAGACTAGCTCGGCCAGGCTAACGCCAGGACCCGCTGCTACCGCCAGGGTCTCCATGCGTTGGATGCTCACTGTACTGAGGGTTGGTGCCGTACTGTAAGTGCTCACTGTACTCGATAGGCCTACGGCGACTGACGATCTGGGCTTGCGAACGCGACGGACTAAGCGGCCCAGCTGGCGAGCAGCCATATTTATAGAGCCGGAACCACCGTAACCGTAAACCTCCGGCGATCGGCGATCCGCTCTCCGGCCGCGACTCTCTCAGGTGCTTCAGCGGTATCTAATGGCACATGGAAAACAGAAAAACGAGAAAAAACTGGTAAATAAATAACACCAATTAAAGCATAGAAACAGCGTTGAAATGGGGGACAGACAGACTGAGTTATGTTGGAAAAGCGCGTGTGCGTGGCTCGTAAATTCTAGACTAGACCAATTGACCGATAAGATTTGTTTTATCACCACACCACAAATGGTAATGAGTAAATAAATCTTTGCTAAGGCGCACGTGTATTCAAATATTGCGCCAGATAACGGATAACGATTGCGATAACTAGATATGTTAGCTCGATAACAAGAGCGGTCAATCTATCGCACACACACGTGCTTCGGCACACACACACACATATATATTGTTTCATATATTGTTTACATTGACCTACCTGCAATTGCAATAAACAAACGGTTTCCAGGTAACTTTTCGCGCTCACTCGATGACCAATCTGTTTATTTAGCTCCAGATAACACTAATGAGCATTCACAAGAATGCTATTTCACTCCGCTCCACGCACAATTTGTTTTGCAATGAAAACAACGTAATCGCGCTAGCACAACAACACAAAGTAACATGTGCTTGGGAAACAGCTGATTTAGCGGCAGAGCTGGCGAGTTGGCCACTTTCAAGCCAAATGTGGCTGGCTTTCACAGTTCGATTTTAATTAAATAATTAATAAACCTATTTCAAGGTTTTAATACTTTTTTAAAAGAGTTGAAAAAAACGAAAACATAAAATGTACTCTTGTTTACTTTCATAAGAATTTTTTTTTTATTTTATTTTATTTGGCTTATAAAATTAATATGTGTAATTCTGGGTCGAAGAAATAAGTTTACGCTAGGTTTATTAAGGCCAGCTTCAAAAATCCCACCTGAATGGATTAGCTACCCTTTCTAAAATGTATTTAGTTATTTTTAATAAAAATGTTCGTATTCCGAAAATAAATCATTTATTTTTTAATGTATTGCAACAGAATTCTACTTTTTTAATGAACATTAAATTCATATTTATGATTTTTTTTAAGTCCTACAATCTAGCTATTTTGTAGCCGGACCTTGGAAATCAACAGATCGTCAGCACTTGCGAATGTAAACAATGGCAACACGCGGCTTCAGTTTGAATGGGAATAGTAAAACATAGACGATGGCCGCGGAAACGAGTATTAAAACCAGGTAATGCCCGATTCCTAGTCCCATGAAGCACCACTATAACCCACCGATATGCTCTAGCACCCTCCGGCTGGGAATGTGCGAGGTGTGCGCCGCCAAGGAGGCCCGCTACGCGTGTCCCAAGTGCGAGGTGAAGACCTGCAGCCTGCCCTGCGTCCAGATCCACAAGAAGGAGCTCGGCTGCGATGGCCAGCGGGATCGCACCAAGTTCGTGCCCCTCAGCGAGATGACGTCGCGAGAGTTCATGAGCGACTACTGCTTCCTGGAGGAGTGCACCCGCTATGCGGAGAACCGGAAGACCGATCAGTGCAAGCGGTTCACCCACGACCAAAGGAATCTCCCGGTGGCCCAGCATCGGATGCGGACGGCGGCCAGGAAGCGCAACATTAACCTGCGTCTGCAACTGGAGAACTTCAGCCGGCACAAGGAGAACACCACGTACCTCAACTGGAAGCTGGGACGCTTCTATTGGCGCGTCGAGTGGCTGTTTGCCAACATTCCGCTCGAGGCGAACCATTCCCGGGATGTGGCCCGTTTTGTGGACGACCGGTGTGACGAGGAACTTGTCCTGTCCGATCTGATCCTCAAGTATGTGGATCTGCAGCAGGAAACGGCGCGGGATCAACGCAAACTGCTGGCCAACCATCAGACTGCCGGCATTGGCCAGCTGAGCTTTTGGCTGCGGGCCGAGGGCGTGCGTCGCAGTTCCACGAGATGCTATCCCCTGCAGGCGGCCAAAACGCTGGGCGAGAATCTGGCCGGCAGGACCATCGTGGAGTTTCCCACCATCTTTGTAACATACGAGCCGAAGCCACCGGGCGGATATGAAGCCATCGACAGCAGTAGGTTTTCGCTTAGTCATTGGGAATATTATTCGAAATTTAATTTTCGGAAGTTACACTTTTATATCCTTCTTTAAAGATCTCAAGAATTTTAAAAAATATTTTGAATATTTTAAAATCAAGTTTAAAATCTAATAGTAAATCGTAATTATTATTTAACCATAAATAATATACTAAATACTGGTTTATTTATAACTTTTATAGGTGAAGAACTGGAGGAGGAGGAGCCACCTGTAACCAAAAAGAAACCCAGTTCATCGCCCGAAGCAACCCCAAGTGCAGTGGATTTAGACGAGCCACATGATGTCTACCATGATCTGGCTGCAGCTTTTGTTGGCGAAGATGTCAGTGAAGCTGAAGACGACGAAGAATTCGAGGCACTCTACAGAGAACACGGGGAGCTGTAGGAACGAACCAAAAGCTTCCAGGTTAACTAATTAGGTGGAACCAAATAACCTGAAAAACCACCCGTGACCACTGATAATTAAGTAAATAAAACCACTAGCTTTTATATTTTTACATAAATGTTGTATTTTCTCGTACGCATTTGATTTAATTTGTATTTTAGGCTAATTAAACATAAAGAATTCATACCACACTTCGTTTCGATCTAGTTCCGTCATTGTCAACATCATCTTCATATTACCCATCAATCATGATCATCAAAATATATGTATATATATATAAAGAAGTTTGAAAAATCAAGTTACAGAGCCTTGGGTTAATCGTAATTTGTGTACGCATTTTGAGTACAGAGTTTGTGGTCGATACACAGCAGTTTGTCCCTACTATTTGGAGGATCTCTAGTTTAATTTTGATATACCAATTAGCATTTCGATTTGTACATAATACATATGTGTGCCAGTATATTCCTATATAATTTCATTACTTTACTTTCATTCCTTCTATTCTTTGCTTATTTTTTTTTTTGCCTGCACCAGTTATTATTATTTTTTTTATATCATTAAAATTAAAAGTTAAAAATTAAAGCATAAACAAACAAGTTCTAACAAATAAACATTTTCAAAATGCATTTTTAATTCAAACAAAAAGTAAAAAAACAGAAAAACCATTTAAATTGTTCTAAAGATACATTTATATATATATATAATTGGAATCATTTGCATATTTCACACCAATCGTAATAAAAAAAAACACAGAGAGAAGAATACATCGAGAAAGGAAACCGGGGAGAACAATTCATTTGCTTCTTAATCGCTTATCGATCCAATATCAATTGTGTATGTAGTTTATAGAAACAAACAGATAGATCAGTAGTTATATATATAGTATTTAGATGTGGGAAATACAGCAATGCAATGCATAATCAATGTGAATTCCGAATTAATGTCTGACCTCCTTCGAATACATATTCATACAGCTAAACAAAAAATAATCATAAAAACTATGCAACATACAAAAGAAACATGTATATAAACAGAAATCGGGGAGGAAGGCGGCAGCGGGGTTTCTGGAGGATATAGAGGGATTTTTTCGGGGATCGGGGACGTATAGATTACATAGAGAAAATTTACATATATAATTCGCTAGTCGTACATAAATCGCTTTCTTCTTCGTTTCCTCAATTAATCATTCGCTAAACGTTAAGACATCGATCGCACACACCCACACACACACACTTACTCCTCACATGCGCACAAATCGTTGAAATTAGGTGTTTAATTTTTAGTTGGGTGAGTTAATTTAGTAGAGCGACACACACAACAAGATAGGACAGACAGACAGAAGTTTAACAAATTGTAGGAGCTTGAAGAAATCGTAGGATCAACTTTTCCCCTGCTGGAAAGTTGTCTTTTCTCGTATGGATGTGTGTGCGTGTATTTTTTATGCATGACTGTGTGTGTGTGTGAGCGTTCGCCGGTTGAAAAAGTTTTTGTCTTTTTATTTTTTTACGTAGTTTCGAAGTGCTGCTGCAATAAAAGAGTAGATCCATCAATCAAGCATCATCCGCCAACATCCATCTCAACTCACATCTCGTTGGCATTTGTGGCAGCCTTTTCACATCCTCCTCCTCCATTCCTCATCCTTCATCCTCCATCTATGCACTGCTGCTGCTCCAGATCCCGAGGCTCCTGCTTGGTAATCCCCTATTGCTGTCCGGGGACAAAGAAACCGCCTTGGGGCACCGCTGCCGGCGCCATTATGGGGGCGAGCACGTTCTCCGGGGCCGCCGACATGGGCGCCCCTGAGGGATTGAACACGTCCACGTAGGAGTTCTTTAGCGCTGCAAAGTGAAAGGTTGGAAAAGGATTAATAAAGCTAAACCATTATAGTTGAACTATAAAATAATCCACTAATTCAATTTCTTTAAAAAAATAATTAATTTATAAAATGAAGCTTAAGAATTCGCATTTAAATCATTTGTATATTTACGGCCATTTTCTCGAGCGCTTGTTCAATTAAAAGTATGGTTTTCGACCTTGAAAACGATTGGTAATACAGAGTATGAATATATTTGTAAAAAGAAGCTTAAGAATTCGCGGTTATATTTTGTGTTTACTTAGAACCATTTTCTCGGCTGCTTGTTAAAGCTAAAGTAGGGTTAAAACCTAGAAAACGCATGGAAATTTATAGTTTTAAGCCTTTAAAACGAATGGTAATAGAAAGTATAAATTTATTTGCAAGAAAAATCTTAAGAATTCGTTGTTAAATTTTGTGGGTATATATCTCGACTGCATGTTAAAGTAGGTTTAAAATCTTGATAACGTATGGGAATTCAAAGTTAAAAACCTTCTTTTAATTTAACCAGCGGATGAGAAATTGTCCTTTAAGGTTTTTGAACTTAACTTGGACTTTACAAATTATTAAGATCTATAAATTTTAAAGATGCCAATATATATCCCCTTTAAATCCCCGACAAATTTTGTTCAATATCAATGATTGATAGGCAAACCCCAATAAACCCATTGTAGTTATAGTTTTAACTACAAAATTAAAATTAATATCGATGGGCAAACTTACTGCGGTTACGTTGCATCTTGAACATGTTCGACTGCAGCTTGGGCTGGGGTCCTCCGGGATTGGCCGCGGGACTGGGATTGGCTGCCGCCGCCAGCGGTGCAGGTGATGGGACAGGAAGTGGCGCCGGCGTCGGCACCGTGGGCATCAACTCGGGTGCAGCCGGAGCAGCCGTATAATCAATGGGACTGCCATACATTTGCGGCTGAGACGACGGCGGCTGCTGCAGCTGCTGTTGATCCACCAACGGTGCTGGTTGGTGGCCACCCAGCGGATTGGCGGCCATCGGCGGTAGCGCTGCACCCATGCCCATGCCCATTCCCATGCCCATGCCCATGCCCAGATCGCTCATCTTGGGCGGCGGCTTAAAGCTCTCCGTCTCGTCGGTGCCGCCCTCGGTGTTTGTCCAGCACTTGCGCTCCTTGTCCCAGACGATGGTCGGATTCTTGTCGTCCGGCAGGATCATTTGGTTCTTCGGCTTTAGCGACAGCTTGTTCCAGAGTCCGCCGAACCAGCCCGCATTCTGATTGCCAGGAGCACTGTAAAGTATGTTTTTTTTGGATTAGAAGGGATACTTTTTTATTGGTTTCCTAGTTTCTGCGACTCACCCAAGATCGCCGCCGGAATTGGACTGTTTGCCCGATGTCTGCTGCTTGCCGGCAGCCTCCGAGGAGCCTCCAAGCGATGCTTTCTGGCCAGGATGAGCAGCTCCGCCATCGTCCTCGTCGCCATAGCTCTTTGACTTGGGCATGGAAATCGCCGGGCGCGCCTGTTGCTGCTGAAGCTGTTGTTGTTGTCGTTGTGGTTGTTGGAGTTAAGAAATGGCATTGGATTAGTCTTCGGCGAGAGGCAATCGGTTTAGTCATAAGTGGTAGTCATAGATCTTAGGCAGAGTGTTTAGGTTTAGGTTAGTAACAAGGTAGTTATGGGTTAGTTCGAATCGAATGAACAACGGAAACATGGCAAATAAACTGGCGCAGTCAAAAAACTCCTTCTCATTAATTATCAATAATCAATTATCGGTATATAAGGCTTAGTGATTACAGAGGACTACTTAATGAACTAACAGCTAACAGTTAAGACAACCTCCAGGTACAGAAAGCTCAGAAAAAAAAGGGAAGAGAAAGATGAAGGAAGTACAACTGCTCCTTCTTTTCTTTCCAACCAACTCTTTGGATTTGTATAGTACATTTCTCTTTCTCCGAGTTTGTTTACAATTTCTTCTTAGATCTAAGAGCCAAGCCAGCGTTCGCGGACGATGAGGAGCTGCTCCGGTGACCCCGGCGCGTGGGTGCATCGATGTCGAAGGTGCGCACTGGCGGCATCTGCGGTTGCTCCTTCTTGCTATCCAAATAGTTCTCGAATCGACTGAGACTCTGCTCCACCTCGGTGCACATTTTCTTGTAGTTCAGCGGTATGCCCGGATTGGCTATCAGCTCCTCCATGGACCACACATGCTGCGGCTTCGAGGCGGCGTTGGCGGCGCCCTCTTTGCTCGGTACAATGCCATACTTGTTGAGCAGCTCGTGGGTGTAGTAATCGCCATCATCGAAGCTCTCTTCGTCGTCGTGGGCATAGGGGAATAGATCCTCGTCCGCATACTCGTCCTCCTCTACATCCTCCTCTGCCTGCTCCTCACCCTCGGCATCCTCATCGATGACATAGTCATGGAGCATGTAGTTCCTATAGCGCTGCAAATCCCCGCGATCTGCATTGGCCTCCGGATCATAGGAGTTGCTCTTGGCCTGCGTCAGCGGCATGTCAATGGGATAGGTGCCATTGAAGACGATATGCGGTTTGCGCGACAGATGCACACTTGGTCTGGCCTGAGCCAAAGCCAAGGCGTTCTCCTCCTCCTCGCAATCCTCCTCGTCCTCCTCAAAATCCAGTTCGTGCTCGAATTCCTGTTCCGATTCAGCTATTGTTGTGGGCAGATTGAAGTTGACCCGCCTCGTGGACGATCCCCGGGCAGCTAGAGATGTGGTCGTCGAAGTGGTGGGCGCTGTGGGCGTGGCTGTAACTGTGGCTGCTTTGGCGGCAATGAAACGTGTGGGCGTGGTTAGCGTTTTTGGCGTGCCTAAGTACGTTCTATTTTGGCTGTTAGACTTTCTACAACTTGGTAATTGATTAGGAGGAGCAGCTGCTGCTGTTGCTGTTGCTGGTTTGCTGCTGCTGCGATTGTTGCTGTTGCTGCTGTTGCTGGTAGCTTGATGTCGTTTATTTATGTTGGAAAAGCTACTTACATCATTCAAATTGAATGCCTTTGCCGTTGTTGCCGCTGTCGTCGTCGTTGCTGCTGCTGTTGCAACTTTAGCTGGTGCTATTTGGGCAATTGCTGCTGCTGCCGCTGCTATGGTTGCTGTTCTCGTCGCCTCCTGCCTTTTTCGCAATGCACTGCTGCTGCTCTTTTCCTGCTTCAAAGCATTCGATTTGAAGCGATTGTTGCCATTGCTGCGAGAATGTTGCTGTTGCTCCTGCTGCTGCTTGGCCACAAGCAATTGCTGCTGCTGCTGCAATATCTGCTGCTCATCCTCCTCCTCCTCGTCCTTTAAGGCAGGCTGCATTCCATTTGGATAGAGGCAGGTTTTTATTTTCGGTGTTTGATGTTTGATTACGTGATTAGAAACTGGTTAGCATTTTGGCGAGTCCTACTTCTAGGGCTATAACACAATCTTACATAAAATATAAAGGAAACTAAAACGTAAAACAGACGATACACCCTTTGGCACATTGATCAACTTAAGATAAACTAAAAAGAAGTAAGGAAGCAAACAGGGAAACCCTCTGTAATCTCTGGTCAGCTGGGAGTACAGAGGGTTTTCGCTGGTGGGCTGGCTGCTGGACCTACCTCATCGCCGTACGGCGGCTGCTGTGTGCCCGACCAGTAATCATAGCCATAGCCGCCGGGTGGAGCAGCTGCTGGATCTGCCGCAGGTTGACCTGCCGCCTGGTAGGCCTCGGTTGCAGGCTCTATTTGGCCATAGCTCGGCGTCGGCTGCTGTTCGTACTGATGGTGGGCCTCGGTATTCGGATCGTATGGCTGATGTAGCCCAGCATGGGGATCGTATTGATGCTGTATCCCTGCATTGGGATCGTAGTAGGATCCCTGCTGCTGTCCATAGGCATCCGACTCTGCTGCTGCTGCTGCTGGTGGCTCATAGTACTGTTGTTGCGGCGGTGGCGCCTCTGGATGAGCTGGCTGAGCCGGCTGATCCACTGGAGGCAATTGCGTTTGCAGCGTGCTCTCCAGATTGCCACCATCGTACTGCATGTTCAGCTCTCTGAACTGCTTGTTCACCTCGGCAAACTGCTGGTCGATGTCGTTCTGCTCCTGCTGCACTTGCGTTTCCTGCTGCTGCTGCTGCAGATGATGCAACTGCTCTTGCTGGGGCTGCTGCAAAGAAGGTTTATCGCGATTAGATGCTTTGGCTAGGCAGCTGCTGCCGCGTTTCACCCACCACATCGGCCAGGGAGCGCAGCTGACGCAGCCAGGCCTTCTCCTCGGGCGCAGCGCTGTCCTTGCTGGTGGCATTCGGGGGACTCGCGAAGGAGACGCGGTTGATCAGGATGGGATCGTGGTAGCGCAGGCGTTCGGCCAAACCGCAGACCTGCAAAAATCAGTAAATAATAAATACAACAAGAAAGGAAGCTAGCTTATATACCCTTGCCGATCATTCCTATTAATTTACAAATCGCAAAAATGTTACATTTCGTATTATTTTCTTATGGCAGCTATACAATATAGTCGTCCGATTTTTGTTAAATTTAATTAATACAATTAAAACTAAAGAAGCTATAATTTATTTCCTATTATTTTCCCATTAATTATACCCGTTACTCGTAGAGTAAAAGGGTATATTGTATTCGTGCAAAAGTATGTAACAGCTAGAAGGAAGCGTTTCCGACCCCATAAAGTATATATATTCTTGATCAGGGTCACTAGCCGAGTCGATCTAGCCATGTCTGTCTGTCCGTCTGTCCGTCTGTCCGTCTGTCCGTCTGTCTGTCCGTCTGTATGAACGCTGAGATCTCGGAAACTATAAAAGCTAGAGGTATGGTATTTGGCATGAAGATTCTTGGAGTTCCTACGCAGCGCAAGTTTGTTTCCAGAAGGTGCCACGCCCCCTCTAACGCCCACAATAGTTTATAAACGATTTTAAAAATTTAAATATTTCGGAAAAGTAAAAATGCAGTTTTGTTGTGCTTATCAATACCTATCGAAATGTAGAAGAAATTTTTTAAATCGGACCATTCGTTAAAAAGTTATAGCTGTTCAAAGTTTATATCTCCATCTCCCTCGCACTCCCTTTAGCCGAGTGACGGGTATTAGATAGTCGGGACACCAACCCGACTATAGCGTTCTCTCTTGTTTTCTGATCGTTCCTATGGCAGCTATATGATATAGTCGTCTGATTTTTTTCAAATTTAATCCAAAATTCAGAAATTTATAAAAAATAATATTCCTAAGAGAAAAAGGTAAAATGTCAAAAAACACAGAAGCTATAATTTTTTTTCCATTATTTTTCCGATTATTCCTATGGGAGCTATAGGATATAGTTCTCCGATCCGGCTGGTTCCGACTTATATACTACCTGCAATAGAAAGGAGACTTTTGGGAAAGTTTCTTTCCGATAGCTTTAAAACTGAGAGACTAGTTTGCATAGAAACATACGGACGGACAGACGGACGGACAGACAGATGGACAGACAAACATGGGTAGATCGAAAATATATATACTTTATAGGGTCGGAAACGTCTTCATCACTGCATTGCAACCTTCTGACTGAAATCATAATACCCTCTGCAAGGGTATAAAAAGAAATATATAACTATTTCAAAGAAGCCTACCCGCTGAATGAAATCAAGGTCGTAGCTCTCGGGCTTCAGCTCGATGTGCCTGGCGATCTGCTCCAAGTAGTTGGTGCAGCGGAAGTGCTGGCCATAGTCGAGGATCCTGGTGGCCAGCAGGAACTTGTAGTGCTGGAAGTGGGCAATGCTGAACTTGGGATCGAACAGCGAGCGAGCATACTCGTAGATCTCGGTCATGATGATGGCCTCGTTGCTGGCGAACTCGTTGAAGTGCTTGTAGTGCGAGGAGCCCAGCAGGATGAGTCTGTAAAGGAAGCGAGATGTTGAGCGAGGTTATAGGAAGCTAATGTAACAAACCCACCTGGGCACATTTGCGGTCAAAGTGCTCAGCTCTGTGGCCGAGCTGTCGTAGCGGCCGAACTCCTCCTGGGCCACCAGATAGCAAAAGTGCGCCGCATAGATGTCGCCACGCTGGAAGAGCGTATCGCCGAGGGCCACCACCGAGCTGCGATCGTACTTCGGCTGGCGACTCTTGTTCGTCACCAGGATGGAGAGATGCGACCGCCAGTCGCCCCATTGCTCGTCCCTCAGCTGGCTGACGCAGGCCGGCGTCTGGCAGCTCTTCATCTGGTAGAGCGTCTGCAGCGGATCGTTGGCCTTGATCGCCCGGTTGAGGAACTTCTGGGCGACGTCCGTGAGTGCGTAGCGATCCTCGTAGAGGGCCAGGAAGAAGGCGTGCGTCCACAGGCCATTGTCGGTGGCCCACTGGAGGGCCTCCTCGACATTGCCGCGCAGCACATAGCTGCGGAACTTGTCCGTGGCCGCCTGTTCGGATAGAGGCGACTGTGTCTGTGCTGCTGCAGGTGGTTCCTCTGGCGTAGCTGCTGCTGCTGCTACTCCTGCTGCCGCCGATTCGCTGTCTAAATCCGATTCCACTGACTTCTCCGCTGGAGCGGCGGCCTCCGGTTCAGTTTCTACATCCGGCTCGTTCTCCGCCTCGTACTCGCTGGGATCGTAGGGATACTCCTGCTGGTTCTCCAGCAACAGATCGCCCACATCAGTGTCGGCAATGTACTGGAATGGGTGAAATGCAGGGATTAGATATTAGGCTTTAAAGAGATCTCTATTTGCTTACCCCATTCTGGCGCAGCAGCAGGATGAGCAGGTGCCACATGAGCGCATGGGAGGCCCGGTACTTGAGCACGCTGCCCTGCGGGCTCTTCTGGGTGGCATAGAGCACGGTGCAGCCCTTGGTGGGCCCCAGTCGGATCTGCTCCTTGCAGAAGCTGATGATCTTGTCCTTGTGCAGCTTGCGGCCCTGCAGCGGACCGGGATACATGCGCAGCAGGCTGCTCGTGGCGTCGCGGATGCGCGGCGGCGCCACCTCCACATCGTTGCGCAGACGTCCGCGCCCGGCGTACTTGGGCTTCACCTTCAGCAGCAGACTCATCGCGTACGAGGCCACCAAATGCGGTCGGTTGAACTGCAGCGGCGTGCGTCGGCGCGGCGGACGAGCCACCGCCGTGGTGGTCACCGTTCCAGCGGTGGCCAGTCCTCCATAGGTCGATGGTGCCGCTTCGGCAGCAGCTCTGCGGTGGATAACAAGAACACAGGCTTTAGTACAAGCGAAAAGGGCAAGGAGCGTTCGAGGGAAGAAATAAAAAGAAATCATGCAAACTCGAAAAGGGGGTTTGGGATTTGGGAAGTATATAGTGGAATGGGGAAAGAAGAATCCATCAGTCGGGTAGATTTCAACAGTTCCCGCTGCATGCCACTTAAAGGAAAGATTTCGACAGGCCCTTTCAAAACCCAAGCATAATTACCATAAATATAATATTAAAATACTTCATTCAACCTAAATATCGTATTACATTTTTTTGTAATGCACCTGGCCTTTTATAGGTTCGAAAATATTTTCGCAGAATTTAGGAGATTATTTGAAATGCACTATTATTTATTAAAAAGCTAAGATTTCTTTAGATTTTTGTGATGACTTGCTAAGATTATAATCCATTTACTGATCAGTGATCAATTCCGATAACTAGAAAACCAATCAAATCTTTTTGAAAGATTTATTATACCGAATAATAATTAATGGAGATATATTTATTGTATCATATAACTAAAAAAATAAAGTTTCCTGAACCCAACCATCCAAAAATGAGAGACAGAGACAGAAATCGAGAGATCATCTGGGGACAAAGCGAAAAACGATTTTCCAAAGCAGCAGAAGAGTGAGTGCGACAGAGATGGCGAAAGTGGGTGAGAGGGACAGGTGTTTTTGGTTGTTTTTAATTTTGCCTAGACAGCGCAAAGCTTCGCAGGAGAGAAAGAGAGAGAGAGAGCACGACGGAAAGCGAGAGAATGGGATTTAGTTTTTAATGGACAGCAGAATTTTTCGGTATTTTTTTATATTTGTTGTATACCCTTGCAGAATTTTTTTAATTTATACAAAAAAGTAATTCTCTTTTAGAAATAATACTAGTAAGTTTGGTTAAAATAATCATAAAAAGAAGAACATTTTGGTTCCAATTATTAAAAAATTAAGGAACTTTTGGTTCCAATTATTATAAAATGAAGGAACTTTTGGTTCCAATTATTATAACATTGTTATTTTTGGACCAAGTTATTTAATACTTTTGTTTATAATCGAACTAATTGTATATTTAATATTTTAAACTGAATTTTCATAAAATAGTAAGAAAATTTGTAAATGTTTTCTATTGATTGATTTAATTTTGGATTTAACTGCAAGGGTATATTTAAACTTTGGCTTGCCAAAGTTGAATTCTTTTCTCGTTTTGTTGGCTTAGCACTCTTTTTTCATTTTTTTTTCTTTTTTTTTTGACCACCTGATATCGAGACCGCATTCGGAACCAGCGTAATACGGTCCGCATCGGGAATTGCGTCCATCGCCGTTTAAATTGCTCAACGAGCGCGCACTGGAGAGCGAAGGATATGGATCGTATTGGTTATAGATGGATCCTCCTCGTGATCCGTAAAAACTGGCATTATCCTCCGTAATGTTAAAACTCGAGTTTAGCGGATCCTCCCTGTGATGTTGCTGTTGTTGTTGTTGTTGTTGCTGGTAGATCAGCTCTTTGTATTGGTGGCGATGGAATTCATTGGCTTGGGTTATGTATGCGTGTGTATACCTGTATTGTATATATATGTAAAGGTGGGAAGTTGGGCAGATAGCACAATTGTTGTTGTTGTTGTTCGTTTTTTTGGTTGTGCATTTTGTTTTTGTTGTTGTTGGTTAGAGACGAAAACAGTTTTGCGGTTATTTACAAATTTGCATTAGTTTCTTATTGGGATTTGTTGTGTGTTTTTGTTTTTTTAATTAGTAAAACACGCACACAACGAACGACAGACGGGGGAAGCAAATTGGAAGTGGAACATGATATATGGGTGGGATGGTGGAGTCCAATTGGAGTATGTAACATGTACTGGGTAACGGTAACAACGCAAGGGAAAGAGAAAGCTGCAAGAGAGCGGGCGAGCGAGCGAGCGAGAGACCTCGATTCTAATCACTAACTACAAAAAAAGCAATTTAGTTTAGTTGATTAGATTAAATAGCCCAAGTCCAACCTCAACATTTAGGGGGCGGGGTCAGGGTTTAAACAGGTGGGAGGGGGTTCGGGGATGGTCCCATTGTTATGTTAAACAAACTTAATTAATCATTAGTTTTTTAGTTAGCAAACAGCAAACTAAGATGAAAGAGTAAGAGAAAACCAACAGCTACTTCAAGATCGACATTTTTAGAGCCAGGGTAAAAGGTTCAGGCTAGAGGTTAAGGTAGAAGTTAACCGGTGGTTAAACAAACTAAAGGAACGGAGGCAAAGGAACACGATTTCGGTTTAACCGAAATTATAGATCCCAAAACTTTCAGAGATTCTAGATCTTACTGTTAATTTTAATTTCTTTTACGACTTTAAGCGAGATAGCGCTATTTTAACGGTTGAATAACAACAGGCTATCTAATTTATTTAATCTTTTTTTAAATGCCTGAAATTTATGGATCATTAAAAAGGGATTTAACACGCTCAAGTTACGTCACTTTAGAATTTGTGTGAGGGAAAAGGTTTTGAAAAGAATAAACCAACTTCCGAATATATTTTAAACACTAACCTAATGAACCTACAAGATATATGGGTTTTGGAATTAAAGTTCTTCATTATAACGATGCATCTTAATTGAAATCTTAAAACCAAAGTATTATTTTGCAAATTGGTGGAATAGTATACAATATAATATATAATAAATAAATATGAATCATATCATATCATATCATATCATATCATATCAATCATATCATCCTATTATTTATATTTTAAACACTAACCTAATGAACCTACAAAATAAATGGATTTGGCAAGTAAAGTTCGTCATTATAACGATGCATCTTAATTGAAATCTTAAAACCAAAGTACTTTTTAGCAAATTGGTGGGATAGTATATAAATATAATAATAAATATGAATCCTCAATCATATCATCCTATTATTTCAAAACAATCTCTCAAAAATCTCTGCAAGTTTTTTCGGGATTCTCTAGAGGACTTTAACAAGAAAACTTAAACAAAAACAAACTGGGCTGGGTAGTGGGGAAACTAACCTTTCTCGCTCCCTCAGCAGGGCGGCTTCACTGCCTCCGCCTGTGGCGGCCACCAACTGGGCGGCACTCACCGGAACCGCGCCGGGCACCAGGCCACCAGGAATCGCTGCTGCGGCGGCACCAGGAACTCCGGACTTGGAGGCAGCCGCCGAGACAGCGGCCGCCGTCATCGAGTTGATCATCTGGCCGTAGAACTTGGCGTACATATCGGCATAGGCATGCGGGTTCCGCGACATCTGCTCGTACATGGAGTACGAATCGTAGGCACCGCCCGCAACGGCATACTGGTCGTACTGATTGCGTCGCTTGCCCGAACCGGAGCCACCGGCTCCTCCGCCGCCGCTGGTGTTGCCTCCGTTGATGCGCTCCTTCTCGAGATCACTGTTGCGCGAGCTCTTCCGGCGGTACTCCTCGTAGCCACCGTCCCAGTTCCGCAGATCCGGGTGACGGCGGCGACCCTCCTCTGGGCGGCCACTGCGTCCCTGATTCTCGTAGCTCCGTCGTCCGCCGGAGGAGCGCGACTTGTCAGCCGACGATGGCTGTTTGGTGGAGCGTCTGGAGTACTGACGATCGCGTTCCCGTTCGCGCTCCCTTTCGTAGTCGTCGAACTCCTCCTCGGCGGCGCTGCGTCGCTGGCTGCGACCGGCTTTACTGCTCCGTCCACCGCCGGCTCCTCCTCTGCCCTCTGTGCCTCCGCCGCCCAGGCTGCCATCGAGTTCTCCCTCGCCGAGATGATTGATCTCGGGATTATCCGATTCGCCGTCGTAGTTGCTGTTGTTGTAGCGACGCGAATGATCGTACGAACGCTCCTGATCCTCGCCACCACTGTGATACTTGTTGGAGCGTCGCCGCCAGTTCCGCTCACGTTCCCTATCCCGTTCCCGTTCCCTTTCCCGCTCGGCCTTCGGTTCCGGCGGATGGCGACGCGAGCGCGTGGAGTCGTGGTTGCTGCGCCTGTGCTGCGTTTCCCTCAGCGATTTGGTCTCGTGGTGGGCAGCACCGCGCACCGAATCCTCCGTTTCGCCATCGTACGTGTAGTGACCATGGCTGCGGCCACGGCCCTGCCTCTCGTCCATCAGATCCCTGCGCTCGCGCTCCCGATCGCGCTCCCTTTCGCTCTGCAGGAACTCATCCGACTCGTCCTCGGACTCCAGATCCAGGGAGGCATTCGCGCGACGTCCCGCCGCCGCACGCTTCTTCTCCTGCTGGCCGGGATGTGGCTGGTGCTGCGGCTGCTGCTGCTGCTGCTGTTGTAGCAGAGGTTGCTGGGTTTGCTGGGAAGGATTCAGCGGGGTGACTGCCTGTGGCGGCTGGTTGATGTGATGCAGCTGCTCCGGCTCATCGGGCAGAATATTGTGATGTACCGATGTCGGGGGAAGCTCGGCCAGAGCTGGCGGCGGTATGGCCTCGCGATCCTCCAGATTCTCGCCATCCAGCACCTGCTCCCTCAGGGACGGGGCGTTCGTCTCCACGCCCGTGACTACGCGACGCGGTGGCGTCTGTATATTACGCACTTGCTGCTCGCCCTCGGAGGTGTCCTCGCCGTCCGCCTGACGCTCCTGCATGTGCAGAGCAGCCGCCTGGGCGACATCGAGCGCTGGCTGCTCGGTGGCTCCGGTGACCAGGCGCTGCTGCTGCGAGTCCAGCTCCGGTTGGCCCAGAACCAGACGCGACAAGCCCGGCGGCGGCAGCAGACCGGCATCCTGATCCGCCTCGCCCTCGCCCAGCTGCTCGGAAAGGTGACTGGTCTGCAGGTACTGGGCCCGCTCGTCATTGGGGGCGGACAAGACCTCCTGGTTGTCCGGCTCTACCGGCTGGACAGGCTGCAGAAGGAGCGGTGGTGCAGGAATGGGTGCCTCAACAGGTGGGGCCGCCAGTAAATTGAAACCATCTCCATGGGCCTCCGCGAAGAGCTGCTCCGCTGGTGGTGCTAATGGAGCTAATGGTGCTACTGGTGCTACTGGAGCTACTGAAGCTAATGGGGCTATTGGTGCCACTGGTGCTGCTGCCGCAGGAGCTCCTCCCGCCGGACTGGCCATTATGTTGACTCGCTTATTCAGACCCGTGGAGCGTTTGAAGGGATTGCCAGCCGGTGGTGCGATGTCCGTTGGTGGCGCAGCCATTGGAACTAGCGGTGCTGGCGGAGCTACCACTCCGGCCAGAGGAGCTGGAGGAGCTACCACACCGGCTAGATGTGCCGGCGGAGCTGCCACAGCAAATAGAGGTGATCCCACAGCCGTCGGTGGTGGTGGAGCAAATGAAGCCAGTGATGTTGGTGGTGGGGCTACAGCTGTTGGCTGGTTTTGGAAAGCCTGGGGCGGCACAATGGCATCCAGTTCGGGCTCTTGGCCCACCTCGGGCGGCGATTGCTGCTGCTGGTGGTGGTGCAACAACGAAGGTGTCGACTGCTGATCCGTTGGCGGCGGCAGCTCCACATTGTTATTGACACTATGGCCGGTGGCAAAGGCTTGCCAACTGCCTGGCGAGGACTGGACATTGAAGGAATCCTCTAGCAGTTGTCCCGATGGCTCCAACAAGGCCTCGTTGCTGTTGCTAATGTTGCTGACGCCATTGTTGTTGTTGCCATTGTCGTTCCAATCGCCCCAATCACCCCAGCCGTCGCTCCGGCCGCCACCTCCTCCTCCTCCTCCTCCGCCTCCTCCTAGTCCGCTATTATTGTTGTCAAACGAGTCCAGAGCGGGTTCCGCTGGAGCCGGGACTTGTGGCTGCTGGTGAGTGGGATAATACAGTTGCTGCTGGATAGTATGTTGCTGCTGTTGCAATGGATGTTGCTGCTGCTGTCCGGCAAAGTAGTTATTGTAGTTCAGCGATTGCTGCGGCTGCTGCTGCTGATCCTCCGGCCAGTAGTTTGGCTGCTGTTGCTGGAACATTTGGCTGGCGTAGAGCTGCTGATGCTGCTGCTGCTGCTGGGCAGGATGAGGTTGCTGCTGCTGCTGTTGGGGCGTTGCATGTTGCTGCTGGGTTGTAGGATGTTGCTGCGGGGCCTGTTGCTGCTGCTGCTGCTGCTGATGCGGTGGCAGCCAGGGCGCATTGTTGTGCAACATGTTGGATCTTTAAAAAGGGAACAAAACACATATTAAAACTCATTTAAAAGGGAATAGAACATTTTAAGTGGAACAAAAAGGCCTACTTTAGAAATATTTATTAATTTTCGAAATAACAATAAATTTGGTTTTAAATCTCATCATCAAAAAAGTTTCTTCACAAAAGTCCTTAACGATTACCTCGCTTTATCAATATGCTTTCATGTTTAAATGTACATATATTTCTTATAAAACGAGATTACTTAAGCAGTAATCTTAATTTCGCAAATGTACACGTTTATTTCACTTTTCTTGGGTTTTCCTTAAATGAAAAACATCTTAGGAGACAATTTTATTTCCTGTTTTTAAAATTATCCCATATATATCGATCTAGAAATATGATAAACACATTTCTAAAAACAAAATAACCATTTTAGATGATGCTTTACAATGTTTTTTTAGTACAATTGATTTTTAAACTAGAAATCGTTTCGAATTAAAGTTCTATAAGTGTTTTTAGAGATTATTAAGCCCAAAAGGTGATCCTAAATTCAAAATATTACCAAGGGGCTTATGGATATCTCTTTAAAACACCTTTATATCTGAGTACCATTGGGTTTCCCTTAGATACTTTAAAGGCTGGAAGGTGTTATAAGGATTTTCTCAGGTGGTGGGTGCTGGATTTTGTGGGGCAGTTCAATGAACCAAACCAGTTTGGATGGAAAATTACCCGTTTGAACTGATTTTTCCTCAATTCCTGTTAAGGATCGTAAGAAGCGGTGGAAAGCATGCAAACGAATTTTGAACAATATGGAATATAGCGTATATTTTTAAGCCACAATGAGCGGAAAATCAAAAGTTAAAAGTTTACGTGGACGTTTGCCATATATGTACGTATGTGTTCGTATGTACGTTCGTTTTGTTACCACCGTTTCGCTCTCTTACTGTTGTTGTTTTTGTTCTCTTGACGCAGCAGGTTTTTTCTGCTGCACTGCAGTTTTTTTGTACTTTCTTCTAAGCCACTGATAATTTTTACACCTAATTTATGGTTAACTGGCCCTAGAATATATTTTGGATTTGCGTATTTTCCTCCTTTTTTTCTTCTTTACTGCTTTGCAAGTCAAAAGTGAAAACACTCTCTTGGGGAAAAAATTGGAGCAGTGGTTGAGAGAGAGAGAGGGAGAGAGCTCTCCCTCTCGGCAAAAAAGAACCAAACGCAGGGTTGCAATCCGGTGTTCCCGTGCAAAAGTTGACCACACAATTATTTTTACTGGCCATAATAAAAGAAAAACACTTGGCAGTTGTCTTTGTCAATTTCTGTTTCTTATAAAAATAAAACAGACAATTATTACGAGAGAGCCAACACACACACACACGCCCGCAGGCTCACACACACACACACTGTCCCTTTCCTTTTTCTCTTCTAATTAGCTTACGCTGCCCACCGACTTACACAAATCGCTCGTTTATTTACACGCACTTGGTACTGTTCTCTGGCAGTTGACTAAACAATACATTTACTTGTTGGCTGATTGCTAAAGCAGTCGTCTTGGGTTTTAAACAATTAACTATGTAATTTTTCGATCCGAACACAGCAAAATCTCCCAAATGCCAACTC
The DNA here is from genome assembly GCA_037075205.1 of Drosophila prostipennis. Lineage (NCBI taxonomy): Eukaryota > Metazoa > Arthropoda > Insecta > Diptera > Drosophilidae > Drosophila > Drosophila prostipennis. The sequence goes on from JBAMCJ010000005.1 coordinate 46,756, forward strand.
GACTTTCGTGGCGTTGCCAGACTGGCGAGCTGACGGGACGTGCCCCCAGGGTGGCCAGACCGGGCGAGGGCTAGAGATGGGGCAAGAACGGTTAGATTTAATTAAAATAAATATGATTAACGTAAAGAAATTTAAAATAAATGCAGGAAAAAAGCGAAACTGATATCCTAATACTCCAGGAACACTGAACTATTTGCTGAAATTTCAGCTTGAAATGACCACAATGAAAAATAAATAACTGTTTTAATTTTTTTTTAACTTTTATACCAAGCACTATCTCTTCAATTTGTTATGAAATAACTTTAATATTGAAATATTACAAAAATATTGGGCTTAAAAAGATTCATATTGATATCATTTAGAAAAATCTCAAGATATATCTAGCTAGTTTTTTATATTCTTGTTTACTATATTTTTAAATAGCCGATCTATTTTGTAATGCATAGTTTCAAGGCGTTTAAAAAAGTTTTTTTTTTGCTATCTAATCGGGAATCCCCTTTTTAGCAAGTATCGATATTTGTGCACCTGCCTATCGCTGGACACATGTGTGCGTGTGTGTGTGTCTATCGCCAGCTGATGCCTTAGCGCTTGCGTATTTTGTTGATATTTGCAAGCCACGCGAGACGAGAAGAGATGCTGCGCCTACTCGTGTCCAACTGCGGCAGGAGCAGCGACCTGTACAGGTAGGATGCATCACGGGGAGTCGCCGGCAGGCAGGGCCGATCCCCGGGCAGCCAGCAGCTGGTCAGGAGCACAACAACACCCCCCTTGGCCCTCACTCCGGTTATGTCATCAATCGCAAATAGCCAATCGCCAACTGATTATTAACCGCCCTTTTTTGTTGTTGTCGCTTGCCACAGTCGCCACCTGCTGCAGCCCTCGCAGCAGCCACTGCCACGCCTCCAGAATGCCGCCCGCCTGATGCGACAACATTTGCGCGGGACGAACGCCAAAGGAGCCCCGCATCCGCCCACGCCCCCCTCCCCGCCCACAAGCGCCAGCCGCCTGCTACACACGACACGCCTCCTTTTGTGGGGCGGCGGAAGTCTGGCCATCGGCCTGGGCGCCCGTTCCTGGTGGGCGGGGCACCGCGGGGCGATTGTCCACTGCGAGGGAAGCCGGCTGGCCGTTCGCAAGGAGCCGGCGGAGGAGGAAGCGGTCGGGGAGCAGCACTTCGACTGGCAGCGACTGTGGGCCTACCTGGAGCCACATCTCTGGGAGCTCATCGGGGCCATATGCGTGAGTGCTTCAAAGCCGTAGGATAGAGTCCGGCAGGAGAGCAAGGATCTAGAGGGGAATCTAGTCCAAATACCCTTTAAAGTTCTAAGAATAGTATTCGCCAGGGGATCAGCAAGTTGGGAATCCACAGAGACACTTAATCCTAGGTCAAAGTCCACATTTTAGGTGCCCTATATATAGTAAAAATTATATGATATGATAGGGAATGATATGATATAAAATGATATATGTATGTACCTATAGTGGTATATGATCAAAAATATGAGAAATAGTGGAAATAAGATCAAAAAGTTAAGATCTAATGAGAACCTACTGAATTTAGGGTATATTTTCTTTCCTTTTCCAGAGTTCCAAGTGTTTAATATTCATGTTTTCAGTATGAACTACTTTTATATTTATTAGAAAATAACAGGGCTCTTTAAAAATAGTGCTGTTTATATAGAAACCAGAGTAAACACTATAGGAATCCTTAAAGACTTCAATAACCTACTAATGTAACTCCCACATTTTTCACAGGCCGCCCTGATAGTCGCATACATCAACATCCGCATCCCAAACCTGCTCGGCGACCTGGTCAACACACTGGCGCGGTATGCCAACACATATGTGACGGATCCGATCAACAACTCGTTCGTGAAGGACGTGAGCAAGCCGGCCGGCAATCTGCTGAGCCTGTATATGCTGCAGTCGGGCTTCACCTTCATGTACATCTACCTGCTGAGTCGCGTCGGCGAGCAGATGGCGGCCAAGATGCGGCAGGATCTGTTCACGCAGATCGTCGTCCAGGACATTGCCTTCTTCGACGAGAATCGAACGGGTGAGCTGGTCAACCGACTGACCGCCGATGTGCAGGACTTCAAGACGTCGTTCAAGCAGTTCGTGGCCCAGGGATTGCGCAGTGCTGCCCAGCTGATCGGCGGCAGCATATCGCTCTTCATGATCTCCCCGCACATGGCAGCCATTGCGCTGGCCAGCGTCCCCTGCGTGGTGATGTTCATGACGTATCTGGGCAAGAAACTGCGCTCGCTGAGCAAGAGTTCGCAGGCGCAGGCGGAACGGGCGACGGGCGTCTGCGAGGAGGCCCTGTCGAACATCCGAACGGTGCGCTCCAGTGCCTGTGAGTACCGCGAGATGCAGCTGTTCGAGGCGGAGACCAATGAGGCGGCCCGTTTGGCGCAGGAGCTCGGCTACGGCATCGCCATCTTCCAGGGCCTGACCAACTTCTTCCTCAACACACTAGTCCTGTCCACGCTCTTCATGGGCGGCCACCTCATGTCCACGGAGAGCCTGTCGCCGGGCGCCCTGATGGCCTTCCTGGTGGCCTCGCAGGGCGTCCAGCGATCCCTGGCCCAGGGCTCCATACTGCTGGGCACCATGATCAGGGGCATGACGGCTGGCAGCCGGGTGTTCGAGTTCCTCTCGCTGCAGCCGCAGGTGGAGCTGCTGCGCGGCTACATCATCCCGCAGGAGCGGCTGCACGGCGAGATTCGGTTCGAGAACGTCTCCTTCGCATATCCCATGCGGCCGGATCATGTGAGTATCAGGCCCTTTGCCCTTTTTTATGTAATATTTACAGACTTCTTATCGCTTCCGCAAATAGATAACCAATTCATAACCGCCACAAACATTTATGGCTAATATATACGACCAAGTGATAAAAAGATTACCACTAGACTAATAAACTCAATTATTTCCCTTCCCTTTCTGTATAAAAATATAACATATATTTATTTTCCCGCAGGTGGTGCTCAAGGACTTCAGCCTGACGCTCCGCCCCGGCCAGACGGTGGCCCTGGTGGGAGCCAGTGGATCCGGCAAGTCGACCATAGCCTCGCTGGTCGAACGCTTCTACGAACCCTCGGCGGGCAACATCAAGCTGGACGGCTACAAGCTGTCGGACATCTCGCCCTATTGGCTGCGCTCCAATGTCCTCGGCTTCATCGAACAGCAGCCGGTGCTTTTTGGCACCTCGATACTGGAGAACATCCGCTACGGGCGGCCGGATGCGGGCGAGGAGGATGTGTTCGCGGCGGCGCGCCTTTCGCAATCGCACGACTTTGTGACCGCCCTGCCCGATGGTTATGCGACGCATGTGGGCGAAAGGGGCACCCAGTTGAGCGGCGGTCAGCGGCAGCGCATCGCCATCGCCCGGGCGCTGCTGAAGAACCCGCGCATCCTCATCCTGGACGAGGCGACGAGCGCCCTGGACGCCACCAGCGAGGCGGAGGTGCAGAAGGCACTGGACACGGCGGTCAAGAACCGCACCACCCTGGTGATTGCCCATCGGTTGTCTACGATACGAAACGCTGACCTCATCGTCGTTCTTGACCAGGGACGCGTCGTGGAGGTGAGTTGGTCCTTGGGGAATGAATAGATAGACCTCAGTAAACAAACAATTTAATTTGTCTTGTATCTTTTAGACCGGCAAACACGACGAACTGATGGCCAAGCGGGGCCTGTACTTCGAGCTGGTGCGTCAGCAGGAGCGACGGGACATCCAGGAGCAGGTTCAGGCCGTGGAGGACGTGGTGGCCGCCAAGGAGCAGCAGCTGCCAATTGCAACAGCGACACTGGGCAGCAGTTCCGGCGGCAGGACGAACACCGCCCAAGGATAGAAGCGAGCGTAGGCAAATTGATGATTCCCTGTACACTTAATTTATTAGAACGTTTTGTTTTCACTCTTTTTATTTCCAACTGACCAAAAACAAAAGAAAACTGGTGAGAGACGCTAACGATAAGTATACAATAAAATAAACGCTGAAGACAGTATTGTTTTTGTTATAAAAATAAAGTATTTCATTGACATTTTCAAAATATTCACCGGGTTTCATCGAAAAAGATTGGGGATTTAATTTAGATTAAATTAAATTAAAGGAAATATGTAATATCGAATTTAATCGGCATTAAACCGTGGATCTATACAAATTAAAACTGCATTTGATTTCCGGATAATGTTTGTAAAACCAAAAAAGTAGGAACTTAAACAATAAAAGTGAAAAAATGTAAGTTCATATTAATTTTCATGAGAGTGGTCATATATTTATTTGTTTGGATCTCTACTATGAAATCTGTATAAAACAGGGACCGTAATCATTATAAGTGAAAAAATAAAAATCTCCATTTAATAATTATTTTGTAAGCGAAAAAAAATATCGCTCAGAAATAATGATTATTATGTGAGCGATATTATTTCGCTTAAAATATCACTCAAAGTGCGTTTTAAATCTGTGCTTGCAGGTAGAACCTCAGTACACACATCGAGTTAATAAAAGAAGGTGATTTCATTGTATAAACATTTTAAAACGCGGTTTTTAGTTTCAAAGAGGTAAGCAGAAATACAAAAAGTTGTATCAACCTTAGGACTTTATGTCATTTATATAATAGTAAAACGACTTAACAAGATGTTATGAACTATTCCACTTAGATCCAACCCGACATGTGGGCTGGGGGTTAGTGTGTTGGTCCAACGAGCTGTAAACACGAGTTCGATTCCCACAGAAAATGTTTTTTTATACAAAAAGTTTTTTTGTTTTTTTTAAGCGGTTTATACAAAGAAAATTTATTTTTTTATTAGCTCGATGTGTGCTCCGTTCTTCTACCTACAAGCACACATTTAAAACGTTGTAAAATTCCATACAGCACGGCTGCAATCGCACTTTGAGTGATATTTTAAGCGAAATAATATCGCTCACATAATAATCATTATTTCTGAGCGATATTTTTTTTCGCTTACAAAATAATTATTAAATGGAGATTTTTATTTTTTACTCAAAATAAATAATCATTATTTTCGGTCCCTGGTATAAAATAATATTGTTAATGTTGATCCCAACTTCAGTTTAGTTACATCATGATTTTTTGCGAAAAATGTCAAAAAAATAAAATGTCCAGGTTTAAATGCCAATCGATTGGAAATTTTATAACGAGTTCAGAAAGGTATGACAATCCATATTTGGATCAATATTTCCTTTGTTTCAGCGAAAAAACTGTTTTTTTTTGTTTGAAATTCGGTATTATGGTTTTTGACAAAAACAGGAACTATTTCTTTTGGTTTTTATTGCTACAACTTAGCCAAAAATGGCCCTACACCAAAAATACATACTGTTTTGAACAGGTTGCAAGTTAATATTTAAATTCATGCAACTTTCCGTGTTATTTTGAAAAAATAAAATTTTCGCCAATTTTCATTTTTTTTATAAGGGGTTTCATCATGATTTTTTGCGAAAAATGGCCAAAAAATAAAATGTCCAGATTTAAATGCCAATCGATTGGAAATTTTATAACGAGTTCAGAAAGGTGTGACAATCCATATTTGGATCAATATTTCTTTTGTTTCAGCGAAAAAACTGTTTTTTTTTTTCGAAATTCGGGTTTTCGGATTTTGACAAAAATAGGAATTTTCTTTTGGTTTTTTTGCTATAACTTAGCCAAAAATGGTGCTACACCAAAAATACTTACTGTTTTGAACAGGTTACAAGTTAATAATTAAATTCATGCCACTTTCCGTGTTATTTTGAAAAAATCAAATTTTCGCACATTTTCCTTTTTTTATAAGGGGTTACATCATGATTTTTTGCGAAAAATGTCAAAAAAATAAAATGTCCAGATTTAAATGCCAATCGATTGGAAATTTAATAACGAGTTCAGAAAGGTGTGACAATCCATATTTGGATCAATATTTCTTTTGTTTCAGCGAAAAAACTGTTTTTTTTCGAAATTCGGGTTTTCGGATTTTGACAAAAATAGGAATTTTTCTTTTGGTTTTTTTGCTATAACTTAGCCAAAAATGGTGCTACACCAAAAATACTTACTGTTTTGAACAGGTTACAAGTTAATAATTAAATTCATGCCACTTTCCGTGTTATTTTGAAAAAATCAAATTTTCGCACATTTTCCTTTTTTTTATAAGGGGCTACATCATGATTTTTTGCGAAAAATGTCCAAAAAATAAAATGTCCAGATTTAAATGCCAATCGATTGGAAATTTCATAACGAGTTCAGAAAGGTATGACAATCCAAATTTGGATCAATATTTCTTTTGTTTCGGCGAAAAAACTGTTTTGTTTTTTTTTTTTTCAAAATTCGAGTTTTCGGTTTTTGACAAAAATACAATTTTTTCTTTTGTTTTTTTTTGCTATAATTTCGCCAAAAATGGTGCTACACCAAAAATACTTACTGTTTTGAACAGCTTACAACTTATTAATTAAATTCATGACACTTTCCGAGGGATTTTGAAAAAATTAAATTTTCGTCAATTTTCACATTTTTTATAAGGGGTTACCGCATGATTTTTTGCGAAAAATGTCAAAAAAATAAAATGTCCAGGTTTAAATGCCAATCGATTGGAAATTTAAGAACGAGTTCAGAAAGGTATGACAATCCATATTTGGATCAATATTTCCTTTGTTTCAGCGAAAAGACATTTTTTTTGGTAATTTGGGATATCGGTTTTTGACAGAAATAGGAATAACCATTACTTTTTATTATCAAATTGCGATGGAAAACTTAACGATTTTACACTTAAAATTACCCGCTAAACAATTAATGTTAGGTAAGCCTACCCAAATTATTATTTGCTGTCATCTTGGCAAAAGTGTCATTTTTAAAATTCAAAACATTTTTAAAATTGACACGAAACTACAATTTTAAGGAGGGTGACGCCCTAGATCAGCCAAGACACCCTCCTGATATTTTATCGTGACCGTTTGTTATCGATGTTTCTCCACCTCTAGTATTTTATTTTGTGTGTTACAATCGATATCAGGTGGTTGTTTTGTTTTGTTTTGTTTATTATGCATTTCTTTTTTATTGTTTGAGTTAGCGAGTTGTGATTTAAATTAAATCGATTTCGGCCGTTGTTGTTAATAATTGCATGGCGGGAATTGGAGTTAAATGAGAAAAATGTGCGACAAGTCAATAGCAATACAAGCGAACAATTATGTAAGTGTTTGTGTGTGCTTTTGGTTTAGTTTGGTGTACGAAAAAGACAACAAAATTCAATTAAAACAACAACAAACTGGTAACAATAGACGCGCATGTTGGTAAAACCAGTTGTTGTTGCTGGATCTGCTAATGTCGTTGTTGTTCCCGTTCCCCCACACACATTTTCTAACAGTGTACGTGTGTGTGCACCTGTACGCGTGTTCGTGTGCGCCAACGGGCTTGTTTGTGTGCGTGTTGTGCTTCTGACTTTGCACAGTGGGCAAATTTATCCATTTTTTGGGTGAAAAATATACAAAATGCTTCAGTGAATTAATTGCCTTAATTAACATAAATTGGCCTGCAAGTCATGATAGCTACAGTTGATCAAACGGAACTAGTATACATTACGGTTAATTGCTATCAAGTTAAACCAGTTTGTGTTTAACCATAAAAAACGACTCTCATAAGTGAACCTTTTAATTTGGTTAGAGGCAATTCATTAATACATCTTAAAAGTTTACCGAAAGTGATTAGAAGGACATTAACCTCTAATGCGGTTTAATCTAACATTTAAAGTAACTCGAGAATGTGCCCACTGTGCCCGCATGCAGGTGTGAGTGCAAGCGTGTGTTTTGATGGCGCATTCGTCATTCATTGCCTAAGCTTGCGAGGGTGGGAGCGGGATGGCGAGCACAACAACTACAGTTAGCTCAGCTGAAGTGCAATTGCGATTGCAGTTGCTCCAAAGGCCCATGTTGTTGTTGCATCAACTCCGTTTTCACGGTCAATGTTGAGATATACACACATGCCCACTCTACATACTGTGTACAGTATGTATGCAATATTGTGATCATCGACAAAATCAGGCGGTCAAGCAAATGCCACTGGTCTTCGTCTTCGCATTCCAATGGTGGAGCTGACTCAGGATCGCGGTCTTTATCGCATGTGATCCATTTCCTCAGCTGAACCCTAAACTAATGACTACCAACTCACTTATTTTGCATTGTTATGGTTTTGTCATTCATTTAATTGTGAATAGTCCCGAAAATATTTACAGTAGCTATAGCTTTGGGGAATTGGTAATCATTTATTTTAACCTATAAATATTTAACAATCTGAAAAAATAATAAAAAAAAAAAATAAGTCCCAACAAATAGAATTTTTTATAAATAATTTATTATTTACTTTGACAGTTTGCTTTTATCTACGCAACGCTAGAAACGGTTGGGAATTGTAACACAAAAAAATGTAGAAACCTTAAGATACCACCAATGAGAAGAATAAACAGATTTTTATTAGCTAACAATGTTAAATTTTATATTTATATATTGTAAAAAAAAGTTATAATCTTATCTTTTCCTTAAAAACCCCTCTTTAAACTAATCAAATAAATATTGATTGTGGAAATGCAATTCAAAACTGCCCTCAACAATGAAATTAACAATTCAAATTGGAATCAAAGAAACGCTTTGAGGCACATAAATGTTAATCTATATTTTCCAACAATAATGATTGATTGATATATTTAAGAGCGATAACTTATTTGCAGGCCTGCATTGTCCATTTGGCATTTGATGTAGAACAAACATATACAGAAAAATATAAACCTTGTTTTTACTTACTATTTACGACTATTGATCATTTTCCGTGACTGTTGGTCTATATTTACACTATTTAATACCTGTTCCGTCTCCGTCACTCGCCAATATCTATTCACACCACCTCTTCTTCTTCTTTTCCCCTAGTGCTAACGTAATCGCGGCCAAGGCACAAAAACATTCCATGCATCATCAGCAGCGCCTGCGGGCAAATGGTGGACGAGCAGGAGGAGGAGGAGGATCGGGAATGGGAGGACATCCGCCACTGTGCGCCCATTGCCGGGGCCAACTGCTGCCCCATCCGGAGGAGCCCATCGTGATGGCCCTGGGTCAGCAATGGCACTGCGACTGCTTCCGCTGCTCCGTCTGCGAGGGCCACCTGCACAACTGGTACTTCGAGCGCGAGGGACTACTGTACTGCCGCGAGGACTACTACGGCCGCTTCGGCGATGCCTGCCAGCAGTGCACGGCCGTCATTACCGGACCCGTCATGGTCGCCGGCGAGCACAAATTCCATCCGGAGTGCTTCTGCTGCACCGCCTGCGGCTCCTTCATCGGCGAGGGCGAGTCCTATGCGCTGGTCGAGCGATCGAAGCTCTACTGTGGCCAGTGCTACGGCAAACGATCCTGCCAGCCGGCCGATGCCAAGGCGCGGATCACGACGGCCGGCAAGCCGATGCACTCCATCCGGCTGGTCGAGATCCCCAAGGACGCCACCCCGGGCCTGAGGGTCGACGGAGTCGCCCTGGACGACGGCTGTCCCACAGTCCGAATTACAGAGTAAGAATGGCCCGGAAATGCATCTGATATGCATACTTATTTTTTTAACCCTTTTTTATTTAATATTAAAAATTTTTTTTAATTACCTCGACCATCAGTTACTCATTATTCTTCTAAAGGCAGTGCGAGCGAGATAGACTGCTTGCACTGCTTGAATTCCATTATTTGCCCATAACTTTTTAATAAATGGTCCGATTTAAAGAATTTCTTCTACATTTCAATGGGTATTTACAAGCTCAAAAAAATTGCATTTATAATTTTCCAAAAATTCATTATTTTACAAGTAAATCAAAATTTTAAACAATCTACTCGCATTTGTGACTTTTGTCATTGTATTCCTCAATAGTATTCCCATAAGGACAAATCAAAATTTTGTATACTTTTTATTTTATAATGTTTTGCAATTTTGAAACGTGAGTAATACCTAGACACTCCTCCTTCTTTGCAAATGGAATTATCTTTCCCAGGGTATTTGCATTTAAAATGGCATTCAATTGCATTCACAACTTTTAACGAAACTTTAGACCTATTACAAGTTCAAGTTAAATACTGCAAATTGCACATAATTCTCTTTGTTTCTGTGATTGTGAAAATGTTATTGATTTATTGGTGGCTTCCTTTTTGGTCGCGAAAGTTCCTTTTCTCCTGCCTTCGACTAATTTCATCCTTGCGCTCTCTTAACACACATGCTTGCCTAAAAAATAAACGAATAATTGGAATAGCCTGTTCTGTAAATTCTTCCTTTGGCTCACCTCGGTGGCGGAACAGTGCTGTGGGGCGCCCTATAGGTAACACCTGCCCGGAGCTAAAGATCCAGCCCACCAACCCCCAATGAATCCCCAAGAGAAACCCTACTAATCTCTACTCTTCTCCCCACAGGATCGATGTAAACCTCACGAACTTGCACATTGGCGACCGCATCCTGGAGGTAAACGGCACACCCGTCAGCGATTCGTCCGTGGAGCAGATCGACAAGCTCATACGCAGCAACGAGAAGATGCTCCAGCTGACCGTCGAGCACGATCCGGTGCAGGTGTGTCGCTCCTGCAGCCAAGCGGACATCCAGAGGGCCATGTCTGCGTCCACGCTCATCCTGCCGCTCAGCACCTCGGCCTCCAGCGTGGAGGTGGGCCGCGAGCGGCTCTACAAGACGCCGGGCGGCGAACAGGGATCGAAGGCGCGGAAGCTGCGGCAGGCCACCAATGCCTCGGCCACAATACCGCCGGCAGCTGGGGCTGCCATTGCCATGACGCAGCTGAAGGAGAAGGAGCGCTGCTCCAGTCTGTCCAAGCTGCTGGATGAACAGCATCAGGCGCAGCAGCATTCGGCGCATCCGCAGCTCTACGATCTGTCCAGGACGCAATCGTGTCGCGTGGTCCAGAAGCCGCAGAGAATCTTTCGCGCCTCGGATCTGGTTATAGGCGAAAAGTTGGGCGAGGGCTTCTTCGGCAAGGTCTTCAAGGTGACCCATCGCCAGAGCGGCGAGGTGATGGTCCTCAAGGAGCTGCATCGCGCCGACGAGGAGGCCCAGAGGAACTTCATCAAGGAGGTGGCCGTTCTCCGTCTGCTCGACCATCGCCACGTGCTCAAGTTCATTGGCGTGCTGTACAAGGAGAAGAAGCTGCATATGGTCACGGAGTACGTGGCCGGCGGTTGTCTCAAGGAGCTCATCCACGACCCCAGCCAGAGCCTCTCCTGGCCGCAGCGCGTCTGCCTGGCCAGGGACATTGCCTGCGGCATGAGCTACCTGCACTCGATGAACATCATCCATCGCGATCTGAACTCGATGAATTGCCTGGTGCGCGAGGATCGTTCGGTCATTGTGGCGGACTTTGGGCTGGCTCGCAGTGTGGATGCACCGCGTCTGCCGGGTGGCGTTGGCGCCTCCGCGGATCGCGGCGGTGGCGGCTCTATGACGCCGGGCGGCTATGGATCGGGAGCCGGCAGCGATGCGGCCATGTCGCCGAGCGGAACGCTGAGGCGCAGCAAGAGCAGGCAGCGGAGGCAGCGCTATACGGTGGTCGGGAATCCCTACTGGATGGCGCCCGAGATGATGAAGGGCCTGAAGTACGACGAGAAGGTCGACGTCTTCTCCTTCGGCATCATGTTGTGCGAGGTGAGGCACTTTACACTACATTAGCTTATTAACACATTAAAATAAAAGAAAAAGTTTACATTAATTTAGTTTGTTTAAAGAGAATCTAATGTGGTTAAAATTCCTAAAGTATTTTTATATTTATCTATTTTTATATCGATTTACTATTATATCCGTATATTTTTACATCTATCTCAAAACTAAAAATGTTTATTTATTTTGTTTTTTTTTCTCATAATTTGTAAACTATTTAAAGCCCCACAATTACCTTAAAATACCCTCATCTTTACAGATTTTGTAAAAGTCTAAATGCCACTTTGTAGTGTTTATTAAGACCTATCGAAATGTAAAAGAAAATTTTCAAATCGGACCATTCATTAAAAAGTTATGATCAAATAGTCAATTCTACGATAGGTGGCGCCACTTTCCATCAATTTTTTGCTTTGCTGCTTGCATATCTCCATCTCTCTCACACTCATTTAGCTGAGTAACGGGTATTTGATAGTCTAGCTTTTTTTTATTTTCCCTTTGAAAGAAGTTAAAAAGAATTATATTATTATTTAATTAATTTAACCGCAGCTTTATGTTTATAAAATTCTATCTACTTAAATTTAGCAACCTTTAAGTTTAAAAATTAATTTGACCGCAGCTTTATGTTTATAAAATTCTATCTACTTAAATTTAGCAACCTTTTAATTCGACTTATTATTGCAGATCATTGGACGCGTGGAAGCCGATCCCGATTTCATGCCCCGCAACTCGGACTTCAGCCTCAACCAGCAGGAGTTTCGCGAGAAGTTCTGCGCCCAGTGCCCGGAGCCCTTCGTCAAAGTGGCCTTCGTGTGCTGCGACCTCAATCCGGACATGCGTCCGTGCTTCGAGACCCTGCACATGTGGCTGCTCCGGCTGGCCGACGATCTGGCCGCCGAGCGTGTGCCGCCCGAGCGGCTGCTGCACGAGATCGAGACGTTCCACGAGTGGTACGCCAGCTCCGAGGACGCCCTGTCGCCCACCTCCCAGCGCAGCTTGAATAACCTCGATGAGCTGGTCAAGATTGCGGCGCAGGCGGAGGAGGAAGGGGAAGCGGAAATCTCGCCCGTCGAAAAGGAGAAGGAGAACCTGGCGATCAAGCCGCAGGACATACCCAAGTCGCCGCACCTGGGCAAGGATTTCTCGCCCAGCGGCGAGAGACTGCGCGACAGCATGCGAGCCAGGCGTCGCCAGCGGTTTCTGGGCGCCCAGGAGGAGCGGCGTAACCTTACGCCCGAAACGGAGTCCAAGGAGAGGGCGCTGAAGAAGGCCCTCAAGAAGTGTCGTCCGTTCGGGGAAAGGGGCTACCTGGTGGACCTGCGGCCCGGTTCCGAGCTGCAGCTGCAGGATGTCAGGGATCTGAACACATATTCCGATGTGGACTCCAGTTGCGATACGAGTTTGAATTACCATGAGGTTAATAGCTTGCCAGCACCGCCAGCGGAGGTCAAGGCGGCCAAGGAGGAAGTGGAGCTGCTGGCTTTGGACCCAGAGAGCGCCAACAGCGCGGATTCGCAGCACCATCGGCTGGCCATCGACGATATGCGCAACCGGCTGCATCAGTGCCGCAGCAAATTCGAGCATCTGGAGGAGGCCAGCCGGCGGAACTTCAACCAGTCGCAGCACTCGATGCGCAACTTCTTCAAGACCCCACCGGTGGCCCTGAAGATGTTCCAGCGTCTGGAGCACGAGGCGGCAGCCCTGAATGGGGGCGCCAATTGCCCACCGCCACCGCCGCGCACCCAGCGCATCAATCAGACGCCCATTTTCGGGCGAAAGAATCCGCCCGTAGCGATGGTGGGCCAAAGGCTGCAGCACGGCGAATCCCTGGAGAACCTGGCCACCAGCGGAGCCAGCAAACAGTTGGCCACACCGGCGCCCAAAAGGAGCAAGGCCGCGACGACAGCGACAACGAAAGTCCAGAGCATCGGCCAGCCTCCACTCTTCCTGCCGCCCAGCATCACAAGTAGTGTTAGTTTAAGTAGCAACGCCACCGCTAGTTGTCCACCAACCGCTCCGGATTGGCTGCCCAAAAAGCACAAGCCCACGCTGCCACTTCCTTCGCCGCAACCGCAACCGCAAACAGCGCAACCGCAGCGATCGAGCAACAATCATCGCCTGCCGACGAGCAATGGCAAGGGAAAGGTGGTGAAGCCACCGCCGGGTCGCACGGCCCAAGGAATCCCCGCCAGCAATGGCGTCTCGCCCACCAGGAGCACCCGTCCCGGTTCGCCCAGCAAGCATTTGGCCCAGAGGCATACCGCCGCCACGGCCCAGCGACTGACAAATGGTAAACTTACTTACGCTTAAAAGTTAACTTAGAGTTAAGCTTGGGTTAAACCGTTTACTAGGCATTTTTGCTATTCTTAAAAACCTAAATTAATGCATTTAAAGTTTTCACATTTGTGAAAGTTGTATTTAAGTATTTATTGTCTTTATATTGAATTTTTAATTGGTTTTAATGTTTTGTTTTCAAAGCTTAAAGACCGTTTTCTCGTCCATTTGTTAAATTTAAAGTAGGGTTAAAACCTTATGGGAAATCAGAGTTTTAACCCTAATTTAAATTTAACAGGCGGACGAGAAATCGGCCCTTAACATGCCAATACAGATTTATATACACATTTACATAACTATTTATTCTATTACCTAACATAATATGGAATTTAACGAATAATTGTGATTACTATTTATTCGTTTTATACTTTCCCTAATTTAATTTATATTTATAAATTTAGAATTTAAATTATAATTAGGAAACGTATAAAAGGAATATTAATTTATAATTATACATTCAAAATGTATAGAATAATTTTAAAAGTATCGAACACTTAAGCAAAAGTTAACTTAGAGTTAAGCTTAGGTTAAACCATTTATTAGGCATTTTTGCTGCTCTTGAAATTCTAAATTAATGCCTTTAAAGTTTTCACATATATTTATTCGTTTTATACTTTCCCTAATTTAATTTATATTTATAAATTTAAATTATAATTAGGAAACGTATGAAAGGAATATTAATTTATAATTCTACATTTAAAATTTATAGAATAATTTTAAAAGTATCGAATATTCCTGTAAATGTATTGATTTTTATTACTATATTTTAATGTAGTTTTAGTTAGTGATTATTCAACACCTTTATTGTATGAAATTGTAAAAGATATTAGTAAGCTATCTAGTTCTGAGGTGTTTTAACTAAAGTCTGTTCGTTTCTTGTCTCTCCAGCTGCCGCTTCTCACCAGCAACAGCAGCAGCAGCCACAGTCCTCGAAGACGACGCGCCTGAGCATCCTGAGCCCGGAGAAGGTGCATCGCCTGGGCGCCCGTCTCAGCGATCAGAAGCAGAAGTTGCGCGAAGAGGCAGCGGCGACAGCAGCCTCAGTCGGTGGAGGAGCAGGTGCGACCTCGCCAGCGGCGGGAACTTCGAATGGTCACCTGCAGGGTCATCGAACGGGGGCATCCGGATCGGCGAGTCCGGCGGGCGGTGAAAGGAGGAGGCGAGCAGCTCCACCGCCACCTGTGCGCACGCATTTCAATACGCGCTGCTAGCCACTCACTTATGTACTCGATTGTCAAGTGTTGTGCGCAGTTTATTGTTCCACTCAGGAAGCTCTTTTTTTTTTGCTAACCTCCTAACTGTTGTAACTCGTAATATCGTTCGCTTTTGTACTGTACAGATACAGAAATACCCAGATTCCTAGTATATTCAACAGTTTAAGCAATATCCACTAAATTTCTGTAACAATTCCATACATATTCTGTATAACGAGACACTTTGTATAAATATGTAATGCCTTTTAAATGTAAATAACTCGAATCAACCAGTGAACTGTTGCGCTGTTGAAAACGCAAATGTTATACGCACACATGACAACATTCAACATTCCAACAAAAGTGTTTATTTTTTAGTTTTCTTTTTTTTAATCTAACATTCGATGCTAAGTTTGAACTAAACGAAGGTTAAGTGCCTGTTAAGAGAGAAAACCAACAAGTTGCAATATTTACATAGATTGTATAAAAACCAAGCGAATAATTATAGTAATTAAGATTACAGGGTAACAGCTGTTCCGACTAACCTAACGAACTCAACTAAAATGCTAAGCAATTAATCGTTTAACCCACTATTGTCTGACTTGAAAGTTATATTAAAAACGAGATAGGAGATAGGAGATAGAGAGAGACGAAAGAAACTTGTGCCATGAAGCTGAGCGACGAAAGAATGTAAAGAATCCTTGCGAGGAGAGAAGAGAAGAGAAGAAGGAGCCCACCCACAAAAAAGACAAAGGAACGAAAAGAACTTTAACTAACTAGAAAAATTGTGGTTTAAATATTTTTTGATATACACCATATATACATATATATATTCCAAAACCATATAGATAAACGTATTCCATGTTAGTGCTTAAATCTAATTTATTATTTATCAATTTTCCACCCATCCACCGCCCCATTCCATGAACAATAATGAACTTTTTTTTTTTTGTATTGTGGAGGAAAAGTCTAACTTGTATAAATATATAAGAACGTTTTTGCTCAAAGGCAATTTTAGTTGTAAGTAATACACACACACACAAACACACACCCATGCTAACTGTTATACAAGACACGCACACGCTCAAGCCTAATACTGTTATACTGTTAAACTGTGTACTTTATATAGCCATTATATGCATTAACCTATATATAGGATCGAAACGCTTTGCAATTAACAGCTTCTACAAGAACCTTGAGCCAGGTCACTGTTATATGTATGCAAGTCGTATGCCAGTATAACAGTGGCTGGGCCCAAACGATCTAGCATTTAATTATCTATATACAACAAATTTGTGCGATATTTTTTATATGTAACGTGTTGTATTTTGACTCCACTCCCCATTGTAACTACGTTTATACGCCCGCTGTTCCAAGTCTATGAAATATTTCAAGTATTTTCGAGTACCTAACACAATGCAATACCGTTGAACAGATATTATTAGTATAGCAAAGATTTTTCTACCCAAACGTAAATAAGTTTACTAACTAGTAATTTTTGTTGCCTAGTTATTTGGGTCTAAGAACGATTTGTATTTTCAATCAAAGCCCGTGTATAAACGTAGTGAATGGTAAGACGACTCTCCCTTGATTTCAATCTTAAACATTTTTTTTGTTAATAAAAAGTGCAAATTGGAAAAAATAAATAAAATAAAAACAAACTGAAGACGTGTATTCTTTGTAGGTTGCATAACTTAATAACTTTTCTTTTGGAATTTTATCCCAAATTTATCTTAGTTAAAATAATTTTTTTTATAATCGTTTTTGAAGGAAATTATAAAAGCCAAGTACAGTTGCGCCTGCAACGCGACTAAACAGATGGCCAGGACTGTGGGCGGTGGGAGAAAAGTGGGTGGCGAAGGGGAAAGACCCCGTTACGAGCTCGTGTGTTTCTGTTTCTGGTTGCTCCTTTTCCGCATTGCTCCTTTTACAGGATATACGCACAGAAATGGCATTTGTCCCAGACCATGGTCGGGAAATCGATGCAGGCCAACAGCCCAGGACAATACGCCTGTATGTGTGTATACATCCTTGCAGTTCTCGGTCCTGCGCACTCCTTGCCGACATCCTTTCCTCTTTTTTTTCTAGGAAACAGGCGACTTTGCAGAGCCCCAGCTTTTAATTTCATTAACAGTTACAGAGCTCTGCTAAGTCAGCTGTTCCAGATTCAAGGTCTACATTTCTGTATCCTATGTGTGCTCGGGGTATCCATGTATATACAAAAATATATACAGATGCATATATAGGATGTGTATCCAGGCAGGACACGAACTTTACATGGTATACTTACTGACGAACTCTGCCACCCACTCTTTTCGGTGGGCGGACATCGTCACTAGATTTTTTCCTTGATTATGACGTGCAGGCACGTACGCAAGCAGGGACGTAGTCAAAGGGGATGGGGGTTAGTGGGGGGAATTTAGCCCCAAAAATTGAATATTTATAAAATATACATATAAATAATGCTGAAACCTAAAAAAACAGCTAATACAGAAACGTTTGTTAAAGCATAATCGCAATTCAAGTCAAAAGATATGTACATCAGGGGTGTTGATTAAATAAAATGTTTAAGAAAAGTAAAAAAAAAAGTTTAAACTTTAAAATTGCAATGGTTTTCAATGGATTGAGTCCAAGCTAGAGGCATAGCAAACGTTACAACCGGTTCGAGTCCCCGATATGCCTGCAGCGTTTGGTATTTCTTTGGTATTTTCACCCTACCAAGGTGTATTTTTTAGTGCATTTCAGCCGGCTGCTAAGTATATTTGCACATCCCCACCAAGGTCACTCTATCAGCGAGTTTTGTGGCGTCCGGTTGATTTTTCCGTTATTCGCTGCGTCGCTGCGTTCTCCTCGTTCGTTTTGTTCCTCCACGTTTTTGGCGTCGTCGTACGTTTACGTGTCCCGCTCTCCATCTCTCTCTCTCTCTCGCTTGCGCGCGGACTCTCGCGCGCGCGTGTGTGTGTGTGGTGTGTGTATTGGTGTGTTGAGCAGCGCAGCGCAATAGAAAACATTAGTGAATTTTTTTCGGGTGAACAGCGCGCTGTGAAAAATGCGTGCGTGTGTGTGTGCGTGTGCGAAAATCAATATGAAAACATGAATAACAAAAGCTAGAAATTAAACACACGGCACAGAGAATCTGAAAGCAGAGAAAAGTTGAAAAAAAAACAGTTGGCGTTGGCCACCAAACCATTCCCATTCCAATTCCAGCGAGTGAGGAGAAGGAGCTATTTCCAGCATAGCAGAGATTCCGATTGCGAATCCGAAACCGATTCCAGCAAGTTGCAGGTTCCAGGTTCCAGTTTCCAGCCTTCCAGCTCCCCCGTACCCCCCCTTTGCCACACGATGTCGCTGCAAACGAAAAGGCAGCACTGCTACTTGTGCGACCTGCCCCGCATGCCCTGGGCGATGATCAACGACTTCTCGGAGGCAGTGTGCCGCGGCTGCGTCAATTACGAGGGCGCCGACCGCATCGAGGCGGTGCTGGACGCCGCCCGCCAAATGAAGCGTCTCCATCCCGCCAGCAAACAGCAGCGTTCGCACGAGAACGGCGAAGTTTCCGCTGCCGCCGCCGCAGCGGCCGTCCTCCAGCAGCAGCAGCAACAACAACAGCAGCAGCAGCAACAACAACAGTTACAAGTGGGCCCCGTTCCAGGACCAGGACCAGGTTCCCATCGCAGCGGCGGCGGCGGGGGAAATCCCCCCGGAGGCGGCGGTCCTGGGCCATCGGTGACGGGCGGTCCGCTCGGCTCGCTCGGCAACGCTGTGGCCGTCGCCGCCGCCGCCGCCGCCGTTCATCACCATCATCCGATGCCCTACCAAATGCCCGTGCCGCGCATCGGCCCGCCCCTCGACTATCCCGTCAAGCTGGAGGACGCACCCGGCGGCGGCGTGCGGCCCGTTCGCATCTCCCACATGACGCCCCATCACCTGCCGCCGAATGCAACGCGTGGCGGCGGCGGCGGCGGACCTGGCAGCGTGCCCACAGCGGGCAGCGGAGGACCCGGTAGCAATCTACCGCCCGCCCTGTCCGTCAATCTTAAGCGACCGCCCAGCGAGGACGTGGACGTGGATGTCAGCCAGCAGCAGCAGCAGTCGGCCCACGGCCTGCCGCCAGATGGCGCTGGCGCCTCGGCTGTTGTGGGCGGCGGCGGCGGCGGGCCGCCCGGCATCAAGCGCAGCGCCATGGACGATCCAACGGGCGGCGGCGGCAGACCGCCGTTGACGCGAGGCGAATCCCTGCCGGCAGCGGTCAGCTATGTCCCCGAGCGGCAGCTGAGCGGGCTGCGGGATAAGCAACAGCCCGTCAGAGCGCCCAGTTTCGATGCCTCGACCTTCAAAGCAGGTGAGATGAGAGAGAATATCCGAAGTGGGGAAAGAAAGAAGATCAGAAAAGTCACTCGGTGGATAAAGAAGTATTCAAGAGATCAATCAAGTAGTGAATATTACAAATTCAAGCTCATAATCATAAGTAAACTATGGTTAACAACTCTTATATTAAACATTAAACTTTGTATTTACAAGTTCCATTGGTACCCTTAAAAAAAATAATCATAGTAATCACCAATCATATATGAAACATCACATTGGACTTTAGAATTATTCGTTTTTGCTTGGAAACTACCAAAAAGTCGAAATCCTTATCAGCTGGAGATGAATAGTCATCACCTACAGTAGGCATTCCGTAAAAATGACTTTTAGAGGTAAAGAAACCAGAAAATTTAGTTTCAAGAGGTCAAATAGCTATCATATTACGGTAGAGATTACTTATAATTACTTGAACAGGCTGGGATAATCCCCTATCATCGATTACTTATCACTTCAAGTAATCGAATCGCCAATGGGAAATAAGCGATATGAAATTGAAAATAGAGTGGCGGGGACTACTTCGTATCAATAATAGTGAATGGATCAGTCTGGGTGAACCTTTAACTTTGAAGAAAATTGGGTTGTTATCAAAGTACAGTGATAATTAGCTATTAGGAATATGAAACCGTTGAAAGCCAATAAGATACCCTCAGGTATTCGATGTGTGATACTTGAGTTTACTTAGATCGGCAATGCCAAGAAGAAATTCCGAACAATTAAGCGTAAAGATTTTGTTTAAACAATGCGTTGGGGGAAATAATTTGTTTGTTTAAAGTTCCTTGTTTGAATTCCACTTTAAAATGATAATAATTGCGATTTACAGGGAAATGTGTTCAGATTTTAGTTTCGAATTCGTTTCCAAGCTGAGCGCTGATAAATTGTTTAAATGCCAGGTTTCAATTATCTGGCGCCCACTGTATTTGTTTACCGTTTCTTGAGCGGCGATCGCGGGAGAGAGAGCGAGAGCGCGCTGTCTGTCTCGCTCCAGCCTGGATCGATGGGAGGGAGTGGGTGTAAGGGAGGCAGCGATACAGATAAGGCAGGGCAACCAAACTGGCACACATACAGATATAGATATTCAGGCCAGAGTGAAACGGCGTGATTGCCTGCTCCTTATCTCTCCTGGCTGGAAGGCGAGTAAGAAGAAGCGGGAATCTACGAATGTATTTGTGATAAGAAGCGTCGAGTCGAAGATTAGATAACGCATTTGCTTATCAGCGCGGCCTTATCTTTTCCCTGTGTTTATGTATGTATTACAAACACACGTATACGAAAAACGTAGAAACGCATTTTGCAACCCTCTGTGAAAAAAAGGGGCTGCCAACCCTTGCCATTAAAAGGCATGCGCACATGCCAATATACAAACATATATGGGGAATATACATGTATGTACAACACGTACATATATACACACATAGCTACGTGTAGCCAACAGTCACATCCACGTTCGGTTACATGCACGTACGTAACAGTCGTAATGGGAGAAACACAAAAAAAGCGCAAAAAGCACACGAAAAAAGGAAGCAGAATGTAATAAAAACAGACGTGCAAAAACCGTCGTTGACGCTGACGTTGTAATGTTCTCGCTCTCCCCTTCTCCCTCGCTTTTTCTCCGTTGCCCTCCTCTTCTTCCCAAACTGGTTCCATAAACGTCCATGTGTATTTGTTGGTGTGTGTGTTTTTTTTCTTGGCTGCGCGCGCAAAACGTCATTAAACTTGTTTTGGTTTTCGCTGCTGCTTCTTCTGCTGTTTCTGCTTCTCCTTTTTACGCTATGCGATAACAAGTTGCACACACACACACACACACACTTGCAAACAATCGAACCAGGGTGTAGATAAATTTTAGTTGGTATACGAATTACGGAACGAGCTGCAGTGACAACAACAACAACAACGAAAAAGCACTCCAAAAACGAGATGAAACACAAAAAAAAAACTTTTTCGCTCATACCGATGCCGTCATCAAACAGTGGGACAAAAGTATACTTTATGGCTTAAAAAATAATCGCCTATGTAAAGTAAATTAAATTGTTATCATCTATGTATTCCGATAAAACTAACTTCCTTTTTATTTTTAACACGTTTTTGTTATGTAGACTGGACCATATGGCTAAAAACAACGATAAGCATTTTTTAATTTTTTGTTGTTCTTATCTGAAATACCGGCTTTATCAAGAGCAGAAAAAAATTAAATCTATCGGAAATGGCTTTTGGTTTCCATAGTTTACGAACAAATGCGAAATACAAAATGTATAAACATACATACTCGTGCATATGTATTTTTGGAATTTCCCACTTGACACCCACTGTGCTAATTTCGTTTGTTGTTTTGTATTTACGTTACGCTTCTGCTTCTTCCTTCCTGTGTGTATTCGTTTCATTACCAAAAAAAAAAAGTTTAAAAAATACCAATTCGGGTACATACACATGCACATATTTATTGCGTTTGTGTATATACTAAAAATATAACAAACATTTTCTCGGTGTACAGAGGAAAAATTGTACAAATGTATGTATAAAATGGAACGGCAACGTGCGCGCGCCACCCCCACGCCCTTCTTCCCCACACTCCCACCTTCTTTCGCCCACTTCACACCCCCTTTTCGTTTCGTTTCATTCAGCGCTTCGTGTTGCCGGCTATAAGTGTGTGTGTGTGTGTGTGTTGGTGTATCTAGTTCGTGTGTATGCATTTACTGACTGACCATTCCAATGCGTTCGCCAGGAATTCGTTCGTGCCTTCCCTTTGGCAGGAGGAGAGGAGAGCGGAGTGCAGCTCCTTCTCCCTCTCTCCCTCTCTCCTGCGCTCATAATTAGACATTGCGTGCTCAGTGCAGCTGCAGTTGCAGCAAGTGCAAGGGAGATGGCTAGCTGGGAGTGCATGGCCGCTGTTAACCGTTAAAACACGTGAAGCAGCGAAGTCGCTGCCGATTAGACACAGCTGCGATCACAAAATAATATCAATTATTCTGTTAGTAAAAAATTACAAAAAAATGAAGATAAAAAAATTTGTAATCCATTTTAACCAAAACTTATTTTATAATAGTTTACAAAATACAATTTTTGTAAAATCCTTTCTTCGTTTATAATTTTTTTTCTTTTTTCAGTTTTTTATAAAAATTCCCTTATGTCCAAAAATGAAACCACATTTTTTATTGCTTACACAAGCTTTTTTCTCTACAATATACATATGTAAATATTTTATTATTTATAACAGGGTCTTGCATTTCCGACCTTGTGGATATGAATGTACCTATGTATTTATTATGTGCATATCTTTTACTAAAAATATTTGAGAAACTGAATTAGAGATGTCACACATGGGGTTTTTAATAATAGTTATGCAATAAGATATCGTTTTCTTAGTTCTACCGCATTATCCTTCCTAATTACATAGATGATTATAGATTAATTTGCAAAATAAGGGTATTTCCACCGTTCCTTGCACTTCTTATTTGCCATTTGTCACGAGAGAGCGTCAATAGGTTTGCCACTTGGTCTGTGGGAAGATAAGCGATTAACTTATCGGCGTAGATTGCACCATCAACACCATATCTTATCATATCTGAGGGACCCGACCATGTGGCTAATTGATAAGCCAAACAACTGCTCGATAAGGAGCTAAGCCCCAAAACATGAGACCCACCGAACAAATAGAAGGAAAGAGCAGCGGCCTGAGTATTGTCGGTAGAAAGCCTGATATGATATGCAATCGCCGGTTTCTGATAACTAATCGAATATTGATGGATAGATGCCGGAATTGTATTATCAACGCTGCCTTATCAACAGTTGGGGGAAATTTATTCAACATTTTATGATAATGATTTTGGGGTTTTCTCAGTTTTTTTTTTTTTAGGTTTATAGGTTTTTACGACTAAAATGGCTCCATAGTTTATTTAGAAATAATTAAAAATTTTAGAAAACGGTATAAAGTGTTTTGGAATAGTCATATATGAGCAATGTTTTTGGGAATTCATGGACATAAATAATATTTCTAGTGAACCAATCTCTTAAGAGATTTAAGGGATACTTAACATTGTAGAAATCCAAGTTTAAAATTAAGTGGAATAGTCTGTTTTTGTTTTTTTTTTTAATTTGTGTAAGCCCCACAGTTTCTTGATCTCCTCAGTGAGATCATTCCGATTTTTATGACTGTGCTGATAAGCTCTTTTTTCCGCCCCAAAGCCGACATGGCGATAAGCAAATCACAATCTAGATGGATTCCGGGGGAAAGTACGAGAGTTACGAGTACAGGGTACACAATACACCGCTTCGTTTCCATTCGAAATTCCATTTCACTTCCATTCCACTTTCGTTTGCTCTTGGCCGCCGCTCTTTATACTGTATACACACAGCTGTTTTGTTTATCTTATCTAATTGTTAAGTGGACTGGTCGATGCGATGTCGTTCGTCCACCGGGGTCCTCAGCCTATCTTATCAACTCCCAGCCACGGCCAACTTTGACTGATAGCGCCGCATTGTACCGGGTCGTTTTAATTTTTGTCGTCTCTCGATTTATTTGAGTGCTGTGCTTTTTTGTTGTGTGGTGCACACCCTGTAACACATTTGTTTATTTTTCATTAGATCTTCGGCCTGTTGTTAAAGTTTTCTGTTTTCTACATTAAACAAACACAAATAAACGATTGTTGGCCTGTTGCCCTTTGAAGATGTGCTTGCGGAAATCAATCGATGGAGATATTGGATCCACTTAAAAGTCTTCCCACTTGGGGAACATTCCATTTTATTATGGCGTTGAATAACTATTAGCATTTACCATTAAAAGTTTGGATCCTACTTATGAAGAAAAGGAATAAAAAAGTTTTTTTTCCCAATATCCCAATTGATGTTCTTTAATTTTTTAATATATCTGGATGGATTTTGTAATGTACCAACCTTTCACAGCTTTACGTTAAGTCACATGGTTTGATATCTTAAAGAAACAATATATAGATAAGGCCCATTATCAACGCATCCATTATGTGTTACTTATTGGGTTATTAAGAATTTGTAGTCTTATCAATTAAGGTGAAATACTTATTATCGTTTTGGAGTTTGTCATTAGCGCGCAGCTTTGATAAGCAATAAAGAACTTGTTGAAAATATAACGAGAGTGCCTCCATACAATTAAAAATATAACTAGCTGGGGTACAGTTTTTTTTTGTTCGCTATCAAAACCAATTATTTCCTTTGAAATAAATAAAATATGATATAATCAAAACGAGAAATGTTATCAATCTCCGGATACAGCTATAATTTTGATTCCGCACAAATACCATTCCTGAGGTTCGTGTTTCCTTTCCCCAGAGAATCTCATATCAATATCCGGAAGAATATGTAGTTTCTAGGGTTGCGAAAAGTGGGAAAGGCGTGGGAGGGCGTGGCCGCCCATTGGGTGTGGTGGGGCGATTCGTTTTCATTCATTCGAAGGCGAATGAATAGTTTTTCTATTCCACATATAAACACACTGTACACAATATGGGTTCTTTTCTCATATACAACATTGTATAAATATTTATTGTTTGTATTTCTCGCCCCGGTTCTCGGGCTTATGACTGAATATTTGTAATAAATTGTCAAATGATTCATTCTAGCAAAGTAGTGCGAAAAAAACGTGGAATATCGAGAAATATTCCATAGCCAGGCAAAATGTGCTGAACGGCGGAAAACGTAAACTAATCTATAAATAGTTTCATATTCGATACTAAGAGCGGAGATCGCGCAAATTTGTTTGTTTTCAGCTCTGATTGTATGAAAAACAAATAAACAGTAGGGTAATGTAATTTCTGTATATGCACTAAAGCACTACGTGTATATGAACATGCCTACATACAAATGTGTGCGTTCATAAAAAGTCGTTTCAAAAATAGATTGCAACGAAGTTGCAGTCAAGTGAAGTTCGAATCGAATGCAGTAAACTGAAACTGATTACAGTGGTTCCTTGGAACTAGAATGCTAAATGAATAATGCTGAAAAAACTTAATGGTCTTGAACGAAATTAAGTTGCTTTATGGGTATTTCACTTAAAAAGTTTATTGCTCTTCGTGCTAATGTGAAATTTAGTCATAAATCTATAGACCAATAAAATTGCACATTATGATTTTTCAAAAATTTAAAGATTGGCTTTTAAATTTCATAATTTAGAGAAAAAATGGAAATTTGCAAATTAATTTCAATACGAAAATTAACATATTTCAATATGTGTTAAATAGAAATTTAAATTATTTGAAATATATAGGTTATAAAATCCAACTTTTTTTTCTGTGCACCACTTTTTTTCTATCACCTTTACTTGCATTTCGCCCACTGTGCGCGGTACTTGCAACTGTATGTGCCATGCTTGCTGTCTCGCTCTGGCGCTCGCTATCTCCGCATTCTTCTTCTCAATGGGCCACGCACATGCACCCTGCAAGCAAAGAAGCGATATTTCTATCGCCTATCGTCCAGAAGTCACTTCTTAGTAACTTCTGGAAGATAGAAAGACGACAGCACACATATTACAAAAACAAAATATACATCTATCGCGAAGAAGTCACTTCTTAGTCACTTCTGGAGGATAGAAATACGATAGAACACATTTTACAAAAACAAAAAGGGTCACGATCGTGGCGAAGTAACTTCTAAGGCACTTCTGGACGATAGAAGGACGATAGAACACATTTGACTACCTAAAAAGGGTTGCGATCGTGAAGAAGTACATTCCGCTCTTGGCTCTCTCTTTATACCTGAAAACTACCCTTTTTTCTCTTTGACCTACGCACTTTGTATTTCGAATTCAAGCGTCAGTTCGTTTCGAGATTTCTTTGTGTTCAGTGCGTTTTATTCTGAATTTCTGTGTTTGTGATGAAATGCGGAGCGAACCTGCTATTTCTTAAATATTACATACCGCTTACGGTTGAAAATTAAAAACTTCAATATTTATTTACATCAAAAATAAAAGTGGTTAAAGAAAACGATGTTTAAAGGAAACTCTGGGCAACCCGAAAACTTAACTATACGCCACTTATTTGATTATATAAGGTAAATACTTTCTCCGATTTTTATGACATAATATTTATTATTTTTTTGTTGTTTTAGAAATTTTCATAGACCACGGAACTGGACCAACAACACCATTTCCTACAAGCTTATGGACAGTATTCACATACCGCAATGCTTTTCTAATTATATATTTCAACAAATGTGTTGAAAGAATAAAAATGAAAAATGAGTACAAAAAACATATTTTCCTTTTAACCATTTTGTAATTGGGAAAGGGTCTTCTAGGTATCTTCTACAAGTGTCTTCTGAGTAACTTCCAGAAGTGACTTCCGCGATATCGCATTCGGATCGCCGAAGTCACCCCCTTCGGGAAGAAATGTTCCACTACGGCGGCACTTCCAGAAGTCACTTCTGAGTGACTTCCAGAAGTGACTTCCGCGATATCGCATTCGGATCGCCGAAGTCACCCCCGTCGGGAAGAAATGTTCCACTACGGCGGCACTTCTAGAAGCGTCGCCGAAGTCACTTCTGGAAGTCACTCAGAAGTGACTTCTGGAAGTGTCGCCGTAGTGGAACACTTCTTCCCGACGGGGGTGACTTCGGCGATCCGAATGCGATATCGCGGACGATCGTTTTCATCTTCCAGACGTCACTAAATAGTGACTTCCGCGATAGAAAATGCTTGCAGGGTTGGCATCGCCGGCTCAACAACAACAAAAACCAAAACAACAACAACAAGTTTCATTCACCGGCGAGCCATCGAATGTGACGTCACAGCGGCACGATACGATTGCGTGTCATTCTTGTTCCACTGTGCAGCGCTCACAGCTGTTTTTTTTTTCTCTTTTGTTTTTGTTGCTCGTGTGTTTCACCGTTTCTTCGTCGTCGTCGTCGTCGTTGTCGCTGTTTGCTTCTTCCCTTTCTTGTTGGCAAAGTGCCAGAATCACGAAATGAATGGAATGAAACGAAACGAGTTCGCTGCTGCGCATACGTCACGAAGAGATAGACGGAGTGCGGGAGCGAGCGAGAGGGAAGATGCAGCCGGTTTCTCCAT
The DNA here is from genome assembly GCA_037075205.1 of Drosophila prostipennis. NCBI lineage: Eukaryota > Metazoa > Arthropoda > Insecta > Diptera > Drosophilidae > Drosophila > Drosophila prostipennis. Next base: position 74,341 of record JBAMCJ010000005.1, read on the forward strand.
CTCGTTTTGTTATTTTTTTTGCATGCCAGCATGCAATAATGTGTATGTACACCAGACACACACGCACACACAAACACATTTGCCGATTTGTTTTGACTGAGCTGCTGCTTCTTCTTATTCCTGTTCGTGTTTTATTTTCGCTCGCTGTTAGGGCGCTGTTATTGCGCTGTTAACTTGTTGGCTTTGTGCATATACATACATACATACATACGTATACCATTATATTTTAATTTTTTCTTTTCGTATGCAATGCACGCGCACGCGTAGCTGCTTGATATTGAAAATAAAAAAAGGCTAAAAAAAAAAAACAAATAGCCGGACAGAAGCAGATACACAACAAGCGAATGGAAAAACGTATTTAATTTGTATGCCCAACTGACGATGGCACATTGCTCAAATGTCGACGCTTGTCAGTTTGCCGGCGGCGCACAGTGGGCTGCATACGAAATTAAGCTCACACATCTGCGGGCAGTGTGCTGTTATGTTTATTTATTTGATAAACTGTTGCTTCTTTGCTTTTGCTTTTGCTAAATTGCTTACGCCGACTAAATTGGCAAGAAAGGGAGGCGGAGAAGAAGAAGAAAATGGCAAAGAAGGAGGTGGAACAGAAGGAGGCGAAAATCGAGAAGAAGACGTCGTGCATGTTGTGTGGCCCCAACACGTACACATAAAAAGTACGTGTGCGTGTGTATTTATAGCATTTGTTTATATTTTGCATGCAAGAGCTGAAGAACAACAGCAATAAATGCCAAAGCGAAAGCCTATTCTCTCTCTCTCTCTCTGGCGCACTCGCTCTCCTCCCCCATCCTGCGTCCCTTTCGCACCGCTGCAGTTGCACAGTTGCCCTGCAAGCATTTTCTATCGCGGAAGTCACTATTTAGTGACGTCTGGAAGATGAAAACGATCGTCCGCGATATCGCATTCGGATCGCCGAAGTCACCCCCGTCGGGAAGAAGTGTTCCACTACGGCGACACTTCCAGAAGTCACTTCTGAGTGACTTCCAGAAGTGACTTCGGCGACGCTTCTAGAAGTGCCGCCGTAGTGGAACATTTCTTCCCGACGGGGGTGACTTCGGCGATCCGAATGCGATATCGCGGAAGTCACTTCTGGAAGTCACTCAGAAGTGACTTCTGGAAGTGCCGCCGTAGTGGAACATTTCTTCCCGAAGGGGGTGACTTCGGCGATCCGAATGCGATATCGCGGAAGTCACTTCTGGAAGTTACTCAGAAGACACTTGTAGAAGATACCTAGAAGACCCTTTCCCAATTACAAAATGGTTAAAAGGAAAATATGTTTTTTGTACTCATTTTTCATTTTTATTCTTTCAACACATTTGTTGAAATATATAATTAGAAAAGCATTGCGGTATGTGAATACTGTCCATAAGCTTGTAGGAAATGGTGTTGTTGGTCCAGTTCCGTGGTCTATGAAAATTTCTAAAACAACAAAAAAATAATAAATATTATGTCATAAAAATCGGAGAAAGTATTTACCTTATATAATCAAATAAGTGGCGTATAGTTAAGTTTTCGGGTTGCCCAGAGTTTCCTTTAAACATCGTTTTCTTTAACCACTTTTATTTTTGATGTAAATAAATATTGAAGTTTTTAATTTTCAACCGTAAGCGGTATGTAATATTTAAGAAATAGCAGGTTCGCTCCGCATTTCATCACAAACACAGAAATTCAGAATAAAACGCACTGAACACAAAGAAATCTCGAAACGAACTGACGCTTGAATTCGAAATACAAAGTGCGTAGGTCAAAGAGAAAAAAGGGTAGTTTTCAGGTATAAAGAGAGAGCCAAGAGCGGAATGTACTTCTTCACGATCGCAACCCTTTTTAGGTAGTCAAATGTGTTCTATCGTCCTTCTATCGTCCAGAAGTGCCTTAGAAGTTACTTCGCCACGATCGTGACCCTTTTTGTTTTTGTAAAATGTGTTCTATCGTATTTCTATCCTCCAGAAGTGACTAAGAAGTGACTTCTTCGCGATAGATGTATATTTTGTTTTTGTAATATGTGTGCTGTCGTCTTTCTATCTTCCAGAAGTTACTAAGAAGTGACTTCTGGACGATAGGCGATAGAAATATCGCTTCTTTGCTTGCAGGGAAGTAATAAATGAATGTATGTATACATATAAACAAATATAAGTACAGGTCTAAATATGTATGTACATTGTACCTACACAACAATAAATATAAAAACATGTTTCGTGCCAAGTTCTAAAATTACACAGACGAAACAGCGACAACAACAAAAACAAAATACAAATTTCATTTGCAATGAACTAAGGAGAAGAAAAAACATGTGAATGTGATTAACTTTTGGTTTGGTTCATTCGCAAAAAAAAAAATCGAAAGCAAAAGTTGAATGAAAACAGTTTTATTCTTTGTCAAATTCTGAAAAATATTTACAGTGGGTCTAAAAATAGAAATAATATATAAAAGTATACAAATTTTAAGTCTAAAAAATAAATTTTTAGACCGCTTTTTAAAGAAGCTGAATGAAAACGATTTTGTTCTTTGTCGAATTCTAAAATATATACCTACAGTATATTTAAGTCTAAAAAATAAATTTTATACCTTTTTTAAAGATATAAACCAAAGAACAAAATTACTTTGTAATAAATTGGAATCCACACCCAGTTATTATTATTATTTTCAACATAAATTGAATCTTTTGCCTTTCCATCGATTTATTAGTCTTTATAGACAAAACTACATTTGAATGTATTGGGGGTCGGTTTTGCCACACCCTCTGCAATGTTTGTCAACGTCAATTATGCATAATTTAGTATGAATAATAGGATGAGCTCTTAAATTATAGGCTGTTGGTAGTGATTTCGATTTCGTTGGCCATGACTATATGGACAGTCAGTTGTCAGTGGGTGTGTCGCCAAACTTATGGACGCCAGTGTATTATCTCTATCGAAGTGGGGCCAAGGCCCATTGTACATTGCACTTGACTCACGAGATCTCACGAACTTAAGTTGAAACCAATAAATTACGATCTAATGATACTTTTATTTCTGCTTGGGATAATTTTTAATAGTTTTCTAGAAACCAAATTCAAAATAAATTAAATAAATAACATTTTTATTTAAATTTCAAATTATACTTACCCCATTTTTAACCATCTTCATATTCCAGAGCACATGTCCCCGGCCAGTCGACGCAATGGATCGAGCCCGCCCTCGGGACCGCTGCCCCCGCGCAGCGTACACTCGCCGAACAGCTCGGGTTAGTTTATAATTTTTTTTATTTGTGGTACTAATTGTACAAAATTTTACTTTAAATTAGTATCGAAACTATAATAGATACATTTTAAAAAATTATCTATATTTATATTTAAAAAATTTTTTTTTTTACACTCGCCGAACAGCTTGGGTTAGTTTATAATTTATTTTATTTATGGTACTAATTGTAAAAAATTTTATTTTAAATAAGTAATGAAATTTTAGATACATTTTGAAAATTATTTATATTTATTTTTTTTACATTTTTAAAATTTTTTTTAAATTTTTATTATTTAGTTTCACACATTAGCTTACAAACATTGGACATATTTCCTTGTACTTCTTGGTGATACAAATGTATTAAGTTTTATTATTATTTTATTATCATGTCATATAATGTTACTGAAGTCATCACGTTTTAGTTTATATTATTTTGTTATTTTAAAATATATATATATTTTTTTTAATATACAATTATTTTTTGTTACCAAGTACATACAACTGGTTTTACAATTTTAATGGTTTTATTTGTACTACAATGTAGTTATACCCGTTACTCGTAGAGTAAAAGGGTATATTGTATTCGTGCAAAAGTATGTAACAGAGAGAAGGAAGCGTTTCCGACCCTATAAAGTATATATATTCTTGGTCAGGGTCACTAGCCGAGTCGATATAGCCATGTCCGTCTGTCCGTCTGTCTGTCTGTCCGTCTGTCCGTCTGTCTGTCCGTCCGTATGAACGCTGAGATCTCGGAAACTATAAAAGCTAGAGGATTGGCATTTTGCATGAAGATTCTTGGAGTTCCTACGCAGCGCAAGTTTATTTCAAGAAGGTGCCACGCCCCCTCTAACGCCCACAATACTTAATATACGATTTTAAAAATTTAAATATTTCGGAAAAGTAAAAATGCAGTTTTGTTGTGCTTATCAATGCCTATCGAAATGTAGAAGAAATTTTTTAAATCGGACCATTCGTTAAAAAGTTATTGCTGATCAAAGTGTATATCTCCATTCCTCGCACTCCCTTTAGCCGAGTGACGGGTATTAGATAGTCGGGACACAAACCCGACTATAGCGTTCTCTCTTGTTTTAAAGTGTATTTATATTATCTTTAATTAAGTTTTTCGGGTCTCCCTTAATTTGTACTTACTTTAGACACTAATTGCAAAAACATTATAACAACTGAATTCGCTTACCCATTCCTTGCAGGCTCCTCGTCGGGACGTCGTTCATCCGGATCCCGTCACGTGTCCAGCACCACCGTCACCAGCTCCGAGGTGGGCGGCTCGAATCCGGGCCAGGCGGTGGTGGCCGGCGGCCTTGGGGGCGGTGGCGGAGGAGGACCCGGTTCCAATGCCGCCAGCGGGCCCCTCGGCGGTCCGAACGGCGGCGGCAGTGGACAGCTGAGCTGCACCAGCGGCGGACCGGGCGGCAGCGCCAGCTCCGGCGGCGGAGGCAACGGAGCCATAGGTCCCGCCTCGATGGCGCCCAATTCGGTGGCCGGCGATGGGAGTCCAGCAGGCGGCAATGGGCCATCCGGCAGCAATGGCAGCGGCGGAGCCGTGAATCCCGGCCCCGGCAGCAGTGGCAGTCAAGGCGGCGGAGGCGGCACACCGCTGGCCAGCGGCGGCGGCTCGGCGGGCAGCGGCGGTCTGGGCGGAGCTCCGGGCAGCAGTGCCGCCTCGAATTCGGCAGCGGCAGCAGCGGCCGCGGCTGCCCAGAATGCCACGCTCAAGTGCACCCTGTGCCAGGAGCGTTTGGAGGACACGCACTTCGTGCAGTGCCCCTCCGTGAACCACCACAAGTTCTGCTTTCCCTGCAGCCGCGAGAGCATCAAGCGACAGAATGTGAGTGAAGTGAAGAAGGATGAGCGAGATTTCCACTACAACATATTTTTCATCATCTCTTGATTTGTATATGATTGGCTGGCGATTTCGCATTTAGCTTGGCTTAATTTTGAAATTTACTTGAGAATTGTTTAGTAATAAAACTGGACTATTTTATTTAGTAAAATTTTTGTCCAAAAAAATTTAAAAGTGATAAATTTTATATACCATAAGATTTAAAAAAATCTTTTCTTGCAATTATAAAGTTAGTTTAGAAATCAATAAATAAGGAATTTTATACAAAAAGTAATACATTTGAAATATCTAGTACTCCCAAGTTTTAATGTCTTTTAAGAAGAGCTATTTATCGATAGTTAATATGAATTTTCCTCCAAAACATCGATATTGTGAAAAACTTTCACTGAAAATATCGAAAACATCGATATTGTGAAAATATCGAAAATATCGATATTTTTCAAGCTCGACTTCTAAGGTATTTTACTTGGCTATTATTTAAATTTGGTATTTCAATTCTGCTCTTTAACTAAAAAAAAAAACGGAACATTATTTTAAAAAATAAAATAACCAAGGATATAGTTTCAGGTTTTTGGCAGCTGGAAATGTGTGTTGTAGTTTAGTGTGTTGAACCTCAGTGAATTCCGTACTCATTGCTAACCCGTTCTTTCTATCGACAGGGCCTGGGCAACGAGGTGTACTGTCCCAGCGGCGATCGCTGTCCGCTGGCCAACTCGGTGATTCCGTGGGCCTTCATGCAGGGCGAGATCACCACCATTCTGGGCGAGGAGGTCAAGGTGAAGAAGGAGCGCGAGTCTTAATGTCCATTTTACTGTAAGAAGCTGCGCAGGGCTTTGGAGCACTTTTGAGAGGCGAAAGGCGAAAACTCCCCGGATAATATAATATAATATCCGGGCATCCAACGCTCGATCCCCACTCTCTGTTGGGTCGCTGGTTTAAGATTGGCGAATTTTAAAGGAGCAACCGATTTTTTTTTGGCCACGGCGGCGGCATCTCAGCAGCAGCAGACAAATGAATTATAACAATGCTCTGTCTTTTGTCCATGACGACCGACCAAACAACAACAACAACAGCAAGAAAAAAACCACAATTTTGTAGGCGTAAGCAACAAAAACAAAAAAAAGATGAAATCACTTAAATGAAAAATGCAATTTGTTACCAGCAAAAAGAGTTAAACACCAAAACGCTCGCAAATGAGAGAGGAAAATGTAAGCGAAAGCGTTGAAACACATTTTTGTAGCATACTTATAGACGGGCGGCGTTGGAGAATTTGTCCAAAAACACCAACCAACCAACACGAAACTTCTACAGAAATTGCATACGTAGCCAAGTGAGAAAGTGAAAGATTTTCGAACCGAAAAAGTGGAAGAAACTTGAAATATTTCTTAATAACAAAAGCAGTAAACTAAAATCAACCTAATTGTAGCGGAAAGCAAGCGGCAAATCACAAAGGAATATACACTTGCTGGCATTAGATATAAAATCCTTTTTTTTAATACGATTATACATAAAAAACCTATATATTATACGATAAATATTAATTCTGTTATGTAGGCGAGCGATTATTTCATAAGTTACATATAGTTTGTACTAATTAATTAATTTATTTCTATACATGTTGCCTAATTTACAATCTACATTTTACCCTCCTTCCCTCACACTTTTAAGTTTTACGCTTTTTTTTTAAATATTATTTTTATTTTTATAAATACCTTTTATTTTTTTTTTGTAATTATAACTAATTTAAACAGAACATAATGAAAAAAGCGAATGGAAGAGAAAGAGAGAAAAACAGTTATTATGCTAAAGAATTGTACATACGTATGCATACCACATAATCGGAATATAAATATATACATATATTTAATAATATAGAAATATATTTGATGTTGAACACGAAATTGGCGGCAAAAAAGAAACTGGCCACTGGCAACAGCCCGAAAAACCGGAGTTGCAGTGGAATTTTAAACAGACTTTTAAACCACAGCGAATCCCATTCGCTCACTGAAAATTTTAGCAATATTTTTTGTGTTTTTGAACGAGGGAGCACACAGGCTCATATTTATGTGGGCCACAACTCCGCTTGGGTATCAGATTGGCAAATGTTTTTTAGCTATATATATTTAGGGTGTATATATAGCCGATGTCGCTGGGCAAGAACTGCTGAAAGGCTGAGAGAAAAACAAGAAACACACACCGGACCAACCAATCGACAAAGAAAGCACAACAAATCTCGATATCGGTTTGAAAAATTGCCAGCAATACATCTTTTTGCAAGCGTCCAAAATCGACGCGATTTGGGACTGCCAATTGTCCTTTTTGCACTTCCAACTCAAAACTAATTTATAAATACCGTCTACCAAAGGGTTTTTTACTAGGCACGAAACGAAATCCGAATGGAGGGCGAGTATTCAAATAAAGAGGGCTAAAGTCAAGCGTATCAGTCATCAAATATAAAGATAGAAGGAAAATATAAACATATATTCAAATAGGCGCGAATCTTGCTATTTACTTCGACGTTTAAAAGTTCGATAAATGAATCTCGTAGATTTGATTTAAATCTATTAACGTAATTATTTCATTTGTTGTAGTTCCCAAACATATTCCCTCCCATTTAGTAGAACAATTATAAATTTGAATTTGATTTCAAAGAATTCGGTTTTCTAATCAGCAAACAATTGGTAAATGGTATCGATGGCAAAATTTTCGATTGGCGATAATCGATAGCACAAAATTTGCACAAAAAATCGATAGAAACGAGAAAGTAAGTGAAAGCATGAGGAGTTATATCAATTAAAATTCCCCATTTGCCGTTATTTTCTAAATCGATCATTCCTTTTCCTCAATCCTTTAATCCTACACTTTTTGATTTCCCTTCGAGCGGCAGAGCAGTTGCAAGAGAAGCAAAAAAATAAAGAAAAAACACATTTTGTGATATAGCCTAGCGAGAACAACAACAAGAAGAGCATGAAATCCTGGAAATCGGAAATACGAAATACGAAAATGGGAAATGCATGAAAAGCAAACAAAAACCAAAAAAAAAAACTTTAAACAGGCTCAGCACTTCGGCCAACCAGAAAACGATCTCACTTTCTAAAAAAAATGAGGTTCGCAATTGAAAAAGAAAAAAGAAAAAAAAGAAGAGAAGAAAAAAAAACGAAAAACAATTTATAATGAAATCATACAATAGGCCAATACCAACGTTTTAGCAATCTAAGTCTAAGAAGGAAACTAATCGAAATTTTCTTTACAACAAAACTAAACTAAAACTAAATAATAACTAACGTTTGTAAACCTTGTGCGTGTGTGTGTAATACAGTAGTGCTATCTAAATATAATACTGATCAGATATCGCATTATGCATCAACCTTATATAAGTACGAGTACATACATATTAAAACAAAACCCAAAAAAAAGGAAAATGCAAATGAAAAGAAAAAGAAACGATAAGAAAAGGAATATAAACTATATTTGTGTGTTTGATGTCAGTCAACTAAATGTTAAAGTCAACTAACGATCACGTAATTGTATTGCATAGCCTATAACATTTTTTGAACGAAGCAAACCAAGTCGATTCGATTTAGCATGAGTATCAACTTTATACTACATATACACTTAACGACTAACGATAGACACACATGTGGTATGTGCGTACAACTAAGAGGCGAAGCGGAGGCGGATGAAGCAACCACGAAAACGAATACGAATACGAATACCAAATCGGAAGCGGAAACGGAAACGGAAACAGAAGTGGAAGCGGAAGCTGGCAACGATTAATTGATTGATTCATTAATTGATTGGATACTTTGATGACGGGCAAAACAATTAAAAATACTATACAAAATCGAAAGATCCATGCCAGTGTTTCTATTTTGGTTTTATTTACTGGGAGGGCTAATGTATTTCGGGCGTAAAAAAAATGATTGCCTACTTATCAGATGCTCCTCAGCAATCTCAACATTCTTAATTCATTGCCATAAATAGATTATTAGACCTTGTTCACAAGGATGGCCAACACTACGTATGAGTTATATTTATGGCAAATACGAGAATATTACTCATACGACACGTATGCACTGTGGTGCAAAATGAGGTCCAAATACGGAATGTCATACCTCATTGAACTCCTTATAGAATTTCAAATCGATTGGCACTTAAAACTGGAACTTTCAAATTTAGTCAATTTTTCGAGAAAAAAATCAGCCGGTAAGTAACGGAATTTATTTATTAGATTGTTAGCTGTTTAAAACAGTACATATCTTTGATTTGCGACACTTTTTGGCCAAGTTATAGAAAAAAACACTAGGAAAAATTAACAAAAAAATAAATCCTCATTTTTAACCTAAAAACTTTGAAATTTGGCCGAAACAATAGAAATAATCATTTAAATATGGAATGTCATACCTCGTTGAGCTCGTAATTAAATTCCCTATCGATTGGCATTAAAATATGGGACTTTTAAATTTTGGCCATTTTTCGCAAAAAAACCTGATGTATAAACCTTCTAAAATTTGAAAAATTTCGTCAAAAAATAAATTTTCCAGAAAGTTATTGAGGTCGGTAGTTTAGGTTGTTAGCTGTGCAAAACAGTATTTCGTTTTGATTTGGGTCAATTTTTGACTGAATTATAGCAAAAACACACATACAAATATCCTGTTTTTGCCAAAAACTCAAATCTGGAATTTCCACTAAAACCATTCAGTGTTTTTGCTGAAACAAAGGAAATAATAGTCCAAATATGGAATGCTATCCCAATCGATTGGCATTCAAACCTGGACACTTTAATTTTTGGCCATTTTTTGCAAAAAATCCTGATGTAACCCCTTATCAAAAATGCAAAATTTTGTCAAAAAATAATTTTTCCAGAAAGTGATGGGGATTGTTAGTTTAGGCTGTTAGCTGTGCAAAACAGCAATTTTTGTCTGAATTACAGCAAAAAACACATCAAAATATCCTGTTTTTGCCAAAAAACGCAAATCTGGAATTTCCACTTAATTTATGGTAAGTTAAGCTTTAAATCGTTGGCAAATACCACCAAAGCGCCCTCTATTGGTGGTGCGTCGAAGCGATTTATCGATAAGGCATGCGATATACGTGTCCTTTGGTTGCTCCAAACACCCAATAGAGGTCGCTTTTCTGCGCAATTGGCCAGTGAGAGAGCTTCCGTTCTCCGGCTCTTGCTCTCTTTTTAGCCCGGCAAGCGATGGCTCCAATGTTTACATTTTAACGACCTGAAATCCAAGCGGCTGAGACTTCGTTTCGGCTTCGGATGCGAGTCCCTTCGTCGGCTGGCGTCCTCGTGTCCTCGGCTCTCAGCTGCTGTGTCGCTGCCTTCACAGCCGCTTCTATTGCCACAGTGGCTCCGTTATTTGTGCGTGCGCGTTGCCAATAAACGGGCAGCGGCCTCTGCTCTCGTGTGATACAAAAAATGTGGATTCCTGTGGATTCCGATTGATCGTTTATCGTTAACCGTTAGCCAATTAAGCAGTGTGTGTTTTCCAATTTTTAAACCGGTATTTAAATTTCGATTTGGTGTATGGGTGTGTGTGTGTGCTGGCCCCAAAATGTAGGCAACAAAAAGTATCAAAACGGTTAAACAGCCAGCTTCCTCTTGCTCGCTCTCGTTCTCTCTCTCTTTCTGTGGATTCCTCTGCAGCGCAATGTGTTTGTGTTATACACAGGACACGGTTACGAATACAGCCGCAAAAGCGCACACCCACATACACGGCCACGGGACTGGATACCGTAACTTGCCTTGCGCCCACGCACGACCACATCCACATCCTTAAGCGGCAAGAGCGCACTCTCTCCAGCTCTCTCTCTTTTTCTTCCGCTATCCCACTTTCTCGCTCTCTGGCCTGCACAGTGGTATTTTGGTTGAATTGTTTAAGAAATAACATTTGTGGTATAAATATTTGACATCTCAAGAGATTTGAAATCATCTCTTAAATCATTTCCATGATGTTTAAAACGAGTAATAAAATAATTTTATGTTACTAAATGGTTTTCTGTAAATTTGTTTGCTTCGGGGTGTTTATTAAAAATATTTTTTTTTGTGACTAATGTAAATTTCTATTTTTTGTGTAAACCACTTGAATTATTGAAATAATTAGATAAAATACAAAATATTCCTTCAAGTTAAGATTGCTCATAATGAGTTCGATAAAAAAGTGAAAATAAAAATACATGTGTACCACTGTGCAGAGAGACACTGTCCCTGTTTTTTTGTTTTTTTTTTCGGGTGAACTAAAATGATGTTGACTCAACGTGCCAGCAGCCAGCCAGGCGCTAACGGTAACAGCAGCAGCAGCAACAAGAACAACAACAACTACAGCAACAACCTGACAACGAGACAACAACTGCGTTGTAGTTGTGGAATTCACAGTACCTAATAAGTGTATTTTCCACGCTGTTTGGCAAATAACTAACGCAAAATTACACAAATTGTGTGAAAAAAATTAGATGATGAAGGTGAAAAAAGTGCTATTATAAAAAGTCCATAAAGTGTGTTGATAACGGGGAAAAAACGTAACTCTTCTGAGTAAGCAAGAGAGAAAGACAGAGAGGGAGAGAGAGTCGGCAATAGAGCGAGAGAGAGAGGGAGAGGCGGTGGAAAAAATTCGTCATTCATTCACAAGTGCAATGTGAAAAACAACAACAGCAACAAAGGGGCTGAAATAGAGCGGCTTAGGCAACAAATAAAACAAATAAAAAAAATAGGAAATGAGTGAAGCGCGTGCTTAACCTAAAAGTGCAGGCCACTCACCCACACAATTACACACAATCAGGAACTCAAACAGGCTAGCACATACACATACACATGCATATAGACGTGGAGTCCTACACTAAAATTCATGCTCTTTGTTTTCCACTTCCGCTATCCGCAGACAACAGCAACAACAACAGCCGCAACAACAACAGCAACAATCGAAATAACAACAACAACAACAACAATGCATAGTTCCTGCTGAGTAGCTTTTTTTGTATAATCGAATGAGTGTCCTTTTGTGTATTTGTGTAAGATCCAAATCCAAGGTAAACCAAGATGCAAGCCAATCGAGCAACAACAACAACAACAACTACCACACCAACAACTAAACACTGCCGCCTACAAACAATAAGTTAACAACAGCAACAGCAAAGAGGAATCGAAAGCCCCGAAGACAGGAAGAAAAAGCTAAAAAGGCAAAGGAGTGTGGCCATCCCTTGTAGCTAGTTTGAATTTCCCATAGGAAAATGAACAACCAAAAACAACCCAAAGGAACAACCAACTCAACAACTACTAAAAACAACACACCCACATGATCAAACTATAGCAAAAGTTTATCACTTACAAGTGCAACAATCTACAACAACAATCCAAAAATATCGACTACAACAACTGCCAAGAACAACAATCTTCAACAACAATCGACAACGATATCCAATACTTAAAAAACCAATATAGAAAATATAAGTATTTATACAATCTTCTTCCATAAAAACATTCAACAACAATTAAAATATAAATTACTAACAATTTATAACAACAACTATCAAAAACCAGCAACTTCAACAACGAAAAGGTTAACAACTAGCTGTTATACGAATACTAAAACCTTCCCAGCAATTGCAAAATCGTTAGAACTTTCCAAAAAATCATGTGGTTATTTCATAAATGTATACTGATAAACAAAAACAATTAAACAATGTGCTTACCAAAATCATCAAGATTTAATCCATTGGTTAAGTTCAGATTAATTACCAACTAACGGAAACTCGCACTACAATTAAAAGTTACAAACATAGAATTAAAATAAAAATGCTTAAATTTTAATAAATGTTTTAGGCTACGCACAACGGCAGTATCTTAGATCTACGGCTTCCATAAATTTACAATTCTATTAAACAATGCTAACGACCGTCTTTATAGATGTCTTATAACAAAAATACCCAAATATACGCTAAACATTTTACATAAAATCACTAATTTATACAACAATTATAAAGAATTCATTTGAATCTAAAATAAATATGAACAAAAAAAGTAGTTTTAAAAAAAATTAATAAACTTTGAAATTAAAAATTCTACAACAATTATTTTCGACTAAAATTGTTGGCATACGAAAAATATTCTAATGGAAACTTTAATAAGATAACAAAGATATTCAACAACCATTGTAAGCAACTCACCAATTATCAACAACGAACCACCATAACAAATTCAGCTGACTCTTCACGATGAAACTAATCATTCTATAAAAATTATCCAAGTGGCGTATAAGGAATAGAGTAATGGAAACTATAATAAGCTAACAAAGATATTCCAACAAGCATTTTCAACGAAACAAGGCCCCATACCAATTATCACCAACGAACCACCAAGATCCCTGAAGATGGAGCGCATGTGGCGAAAAGTGAACCACAGCTTGCGCAACACCAACAAATCGCAAGCACAGCTGCCACCGGGTGGCGAGGCAACTGCCGGTGGTGCCGCCATAGGAGCCACTGCAGCAGCCACGCCCCAATCCACCGATACGATTAGTTCGGCGGGTGGCTTTGGCGATGGCCAGCTGGTGGTCGCTGTCCAGGGATTGGCCACCGGCGGCTCCATTTCAGCCACCGGCGGCAGCAATGCCACGGGAAGACGCCTGGCCAGCAGTGGCGGCGGAGTGGGCGGTGGATGCAACAAGTCCCTCAGCCAGCATGTCCTGCAAACGCGTACCGCCTCCTCGGAACGCCGCAGGCGACGCAGGCGGAAGAGTCGACCGCGAAGGGGCGGCGGAATGGGAGCGGTCACCAGTTGCGTCGGTGATCCCGGCGGCGATAATATGTCGTAAGTTGATTAACCTTTAAATCTGGTGCTAGAAAGAAAGAGTCTTGAAATCTTGAAATAATATATTAATAATTCCACATTTCTTTGGATAAATGTCTCATTTTAGGCGCAATTTTTAGCAGTCTATCTTTAGATATTTATTTTAACTTCATGTTAACTTTCTCTGACAAATAACACAATATAACTCTAACCCTAACATGACATTGAGAAATCGGCCCTAACCCTAAGTTGAAATATTCATTTTAGGCGCAATTTTTAGCAGTCTCTCTATAGATATTTATTTTAAGTTCAGGTTAACTTTCTCTGAAAAATAACCAAATATAACCCTAACATGACATTAAGAAATCGGCCCTAACCTCAAGTTTAAATATAATATTTTTGGATTTTCTTATGAAATACAAACTTAATTGTAAACGGTCTATTTTTAATGGCAAGATAAGTGTCCTAAATATGTTTTCAATTTTAAAAACTTAAATTAAAATTTAGAAAAAAATAAAATCAATTTTGTAGTAGTTTTATAAACTGGAATATTTATTAAATAATTCAAGATTAAAGATATCTACATTTTCAAGCAAAAGTTGCTTGCCACAGAAATCTCTAAAGGTTTTTAAGCCTGCCTAAAAGTATGCCACGATATATTTTGAACACGGAAGTCCGATGAATAAATGCGGCAAGACAATGCGCCATTTTTCACAGCACACTTTTAGGCACCTCTTTAAGTGTATTCAAAACTGTAGGGCTCTCTCTAGCACCCCCTTTCATATTGCGGCTTTCCTTGGTTTCAATGTTCTCACAAGACAATGCCATTCAATGTTGGTCGTCGGTTGGTGGGCGTTGCTAGCGGAGACTCTAACGAGGCCTTGACTCGCTTTCCATTGCAGCTCCTCGGGCGGCTTCTACACCCTGAAAGAGCACCAGCACTATCGCCCCAGCCACCATCATGGAGGCGGAGGCGTTTCCGGCGGCGGAGGAGGCGGCTCATCGCGTCGTCTGTTCGCCACATCGGCGCCCAGCGGCACAGTGATGATGTATCCGAATCCCCAGCGAGCCTCGGCACTGGGACCATCTGGAGGATCTGCTGCCGGACAGGCATCCACTTCGGTTGGAGGAGGAGGAGCTGGAGGAGGAGCAGGAGGAGGAGGAGGAGGGGGAGCAGCCGGATCCGGATCTGGAGGACAGCCGGACATCTCACTGCGACAGCGGGCGGTGGCCAAGTTGCGCATGTTCAACTTCCATCTCAACTGGGATCTGCACATGACGCACTGCAAACCCTGCGGGTGAGTAGCACTGCTGCACTGAGAGAAAAATCGTATCTTGAATAAAGTACAGATCTATTAAAAAAAATTAAAATTTTTAAGTGCCTTTTAGTAGCTTCAAGGAATACAGGAAGGAAAGCAAATAGATTTTATTTCTAGGTTTTTTTACATAGTTTTTCTGATAAAATAAAAAAAAAATTTTAAACATTTATAAAACCCTTCAGGGAGTTTGTAAATCCACTAAGTGTTTCCCAAACTATTCCTCTTCCATGCTTATTACTGCCATATTGTCCAGCTAGATTGCTGAAATTATATGATTTAGCATTAAACAAAAATAAAAGACAGCCGAAATTTAATTTAAAGTGTAATATTATTACCTGCTCAAACAACTTTTATATATATACTAGTTTATATAGAATATTATATAAATACAATTAAGTTTAGAGGAAATACTCATCGTAAAATTTTCCCTTTGTTCTCTATACCTAATTATTCCTTTCTAAATATATCCAAGAATTTTTTTTTAAATTAATTTTTCTTTAATGAAGAAATATGATTTTTAAAGTTAGAAATTTTGTTAAAATGATTTAATTTTATATATTTTGTTGATTAAAATTTTTTTTTATTATTATTTCGATTTTGAATTTTTTTAAATTTTTAAATGGGTTGCAAAATTGTAATTGGCTTACGTGTCGTATGAGTAATTTTTAAGGAAACTTTGAGACCATTTAAACATTTATTGCACATTAAAATCGATCAAGTAAAAGGGTACGAATCCGATGTTTTGTTTACCACCTTGTTAGCACTGATTTCTGCAAGTGCAGCCGCAACTGGAGTTGCAACTGGAGCTCCAGTGAGTTGGAGTGCCCAAGTGGCTGCCACTTGAGTCTGCTCCAGTGGCTTGTGCTTTTGTTTGCCGCAGAGTTTTCACCGGGTTGCCTTATATATATTTTTTTTATTTTTGTCCCCTGTTCCCTCGGCCTTTCCCTTTTTTTTTCCTTAACCATTTTTCCCCATTTTCTTCCGACCCTCTCAGAGTTTTTCATTTGTTTTTGTTGTGGCGATGGAGTTTCGGTTGCAACTGAGTTCTCAGTGCTCAGTGTTCAGTTTTCAGTTTTTAGCCATTGAAGTGGCCGCGGGCGTTGAACGAACCCAGAATGCAAAGTGGGTCGCCGTTCCATTGGGCGCCGAGCTTAACTTTTCGAGGCTTTAAGCCAACATCAGACATCGGAGGACAGGAGCCGCATATAATAAGGTAAATGGAGCAGAGTTTTCTTTACCGCCGAATGTGTGAAATTTTAATGAAGCGCCAGCTAACGAGCTCCGATGTGACCCGCCCACCATTCCAGCATTTTGTTCTTTTTTGTATATTCTTTTTTATATTTTTTTTTGATGGTTAATGTGTTGCGAGGATTGGGAGAAGAGCCCCTGTCAGCAGAGAAATCAAATTGATGGCGCCCGAGTTGGGTTTTAATTTGTCTTAAGTCCACTAGCTTATTTATGAAGAGATCATGTAAAATGTCGAGTGTACAAGTTAAGTTTGGATAGATTTCATATGGTGAATTTTTAAATATGTGTATGTATATGAATACTATATCTAATTTGTTATAATCGTATATGTTATATTTATCAAAACACGTTATTTATAGAAATTTATAAAGGTGCCAAAAAGTATACAGCAATATATTTTACAGGTGGCAGTCCGTTGAATTATTTGTACTGCATACTTTTAGGCACTTTTAAAAGGGACTTTTAAATTTATTAAAGGAACAAAAATTTTTTTAAATATAATATTTTGCGCCTTGAGTTCGATATTTTATTGGCATCCCGAAAAACCCTCCACTAATCCAAAACCAATTTGATTACTTTCGATTGCAGTCCTCGTTTGAGCGGCAGTGGCGGCAACATAATCACCCGCCGCCTGTGCCGCAATCGTCGGCGGGAGGACAACGAACTGTACCGCTCCAATAGCTTCAAATTCGAGCGCTTCGAGCGGAAGGAGTGCCTGGAGGAGCTATCCAACACGTTGCAGAAGCAGGTGAGTCATGCCAATTGATTGATTTAGGGGCGCCACACAGGGAGAAAAAATCACCAATATCATTAAATTATTGGGAATCGATTAAATACCATAACATAAATTTAAATTATTTCCCACACTTTGAAGGGTAAAAGTGATATAAAGTTTTTTTTGAGTTTCGTTCTAAATTAACAAAATAAATATTCGTAAATTGTGGATCCTTTTTTTGAGTGCTGTTGTGACCACCACATGTTGCGCAAGCCCCATTAATTTATGCGCATAGATTACACCTAATTGAAGTGTCCGAGCGAACGAAAAGCAGCGTCGTAAGCAGCGTCGGCCACACTAATTAGTGGGGCCGCCACTCGCTGCAGGTGGCGTCGGCGAGACTCATCAAAGGATGTGGCCCAGAATTGCATAAAAATTAGTTGGCTGGCTGTTTGGGTAATAGAATAATAATGTATGGGGGGCAGGGGAAGTCTCAGGTGGCATTCGTTGCTATTAGAAGTAAGTTCAATATCCTCCTGCACCCCCGAAAAATCCATCATTGATTAGGGCGTTATTTTTTTTTGGTTTTTTCTTGCTAGGGGCGGGAAGAGAATCTAATTAATGGCGCGCAACAAATTGAATTTTAATTGGGCGTCGAATTTGATTTGGCAGCCGAAAACGCTCTGGCCCCGGGGAGCCACAGCCGATAACAAAGTTAAATTGAAAGTGAACCTGGCCGAGGACCCCGGGCCAAGCTTAATGAATATTTAAACATAATTAAAGTCGCTGCTTAATAGGACACCAGAAAAGAAAAAAGCAGAAACTGAAAGCCTCGGGCGCCAGCAGGTGGACACTTCTAAGTCAATTATATGAATTTATTTACAATTATGAAGTGGAATAAGCTGAAGAAAGTTATTTTAGATAAAATGGGCAATTTTATAAAAAATATTGAAAACTTTGAAATTTTTTAGGGATGTGAAAAAAAATATTTAATGGTTTTTGTTAAGACTCATCGACCTACATAATATAAGTAATACCGAACTTATAACAGTCAAACAAAGAATCATATATCATAACACATACAGCCACTACTGCAATACTGCAATTCGGCAACCAGACCGTCATTCTGCTTAACAGTCATCAATCTGCCGACGCAGCGAATATAGCTGACACCACAATATAGCAATAACTTAGCACTGCATATAGCACTTTGACCTACTGCGAGTTATGAAGAATATCTGTAATTTCATTTTCCCTTTCTACATATTTTGTTAACGTAAACACTTTGTACCTATAAATACCGTTAAGTTTGTTCAATAAAATTAGTATCAATCTCAGAATACCACTGACTGTTACTCATCCACCATCGCAATCAACAGAGGCTGTCGCTCTAGTCTTCAGATCCTCATCTTGCGCACCATTCTCCGCCGTCCACCTAGTTCCAAGTGCTGGGTGCGACACCTAATCAGTAGACAGTTTATGTGCTGTATACTACCCAACCCCCCGATACACAAATCCTGTGACCAGGCGAAGTAACGCCACTCACGCTAAGGATAACGTATTAACATTTGGTGACCCCGACGTGATCTCACCAAGAGATCACACCCTAGAACACAACGTTGGAGATATCTTCCATACGAGTCCTTTTGCCCATGTCGTCAACAAGGTGACAGATTAAGGACACCTGAGCGCCATCGACTCAGGAAGTTGGAAGACTGGTCAACAAGGCGACCAGCTCCGTCAACGATTTGATAAAATCGTTTGTGATCCCGGTAAACGGATTTAAATCATCCAATCCCGGGCACGTGACGCGATCTCAACTAGAGATCACAACAAAGAACACTCCATTGTCGAAGCGACAGCTAAGGAAGTCTGAGCGAAGTCAACTCAGGAATTTGGAGATTGGTCAACAAGGAGACCATCATCCATCAACAACTTGGTAAATCATTTGTGATCCCAGCAGGAAAGGATTCGTGAATCCAATCCCGGACACATTCTCAAACTTGTCAACAGGCGACACTTTGATAACCAATACCATCCTCACAGCAAGTGCCATCGTGGCCACAGAGGGACACCTGAGATCGAACCTATCGACTCAGGATTAATAAAGGACCGGTCAACAAGGCGACCACCTTTATCCACCATTACTGTTCAGTTTCTGACCAAATCTGGTTGCGAATCGGAGCGTATCCAGCGTAAGCGAATAAAATACTCCCACCGGGTCAGCAACATAGAACAAGATCAAAATGGTTAACAGCATGGGTGAAGAGAATCCTTCATCGGAAATTCAAAAGATTTTAAATGCACAACAAGAAATAGGCAATGACATTGCTAGGTGCATCAATAATTTCAAGAAAGATGGACCTGCACGGAAACAAAGGCCTGAATATTTTGAAGCCCGACTATTGGCAATTAATGAAGCCTGGGAGATGTTTAAAGAAAATGAGACTCATCTGCCAGACTCACAGAAAGGATCTAAGTACGAGAAGTACGCAAACGATCTGCGATCGACTTACGAGAAATATAGCAAGATCTTTCAGGAAGGTCTTGACTTACTCCTAGCCAGTAGCAGCAAGGAGGATGAAAGTTCGGTCAAGACTTGGCAGCCACCCATGACAGAAGTCAGCGACAAAAGGCTAGCCTCACTATGCCGACGCCAAGGAGAGGTTATTGAATCCCTTAGAATGGCGCTAAAGGAGTACGCGACTGTAAAGGGTCAAGCCTCCACTAACTTCATAAGTTCTTTGTGGGCACAAGTACAAGAGGTCCATCTAAAAATTTATGAAGAATTTGACAACCCGATAGAAAAGGGCTACAACAAGGAAGCCTACGGGACGTTACAAGTGGAAGTGCAAAAGGCGCTCATGGCTGGGCCAAGTGCACCTGCCACAAACAGCACTGATGTGCAACTGCCAAGAATAAGCATCCCGAAATTCGATGGAGAACTGTTAAAATGGAGACAATTCTTCGATTTATTCTCATGCATGGTTCATGAAACCAACATACCCACCATAAAGAAAATGTGGTACCTAAAAACCGCACTTACCGGTGATGCAGAAAGGTTGATTCGGCATATAGAACTCAAGGAAGACAATTATAAACAAGCATGGGAAATTCTTGTTGATTCGTATGACAAGCCAAGACAGCTTTCAAACACTGTAATTCGCAAATTGTTGCACCAACAGGCATCTTGTGATAGCGCAAAGTCATTGCAGGAATTATATATAACAACGATTGAGTCTCTCGCCTCCTTGAAGGGGCTAGGCATCGACATATCCACATGGGATCCAATTTTAGTCGTGCTCCTGACAGACAAGCTCGACATGAATAACCGGGCTTTGTATGAGCAATCACTTGGAAGCACGACTGAGATCCAACCATTACATACAATGATAGATTTTTTGGATCAAAGAGTACGAGTCCTAAACACAGGAAAATCGGAAAAATCGTCGAAAAGAGACCCAAAAAACTCAACTTGTGCGTCGACAACAAGCGAAAAAATAGCTTCATGTGAATTCTGTAAAAGAGGAAATCACCCTTTATTCAGATGCGATGAGTTCCGATCTAAGGCTGTATCTGAGAGATTGAATTGGGTACAGAACCAGCAAATGTGTATAAATTGTTTTAGCACATACCACAAGTCGAAAGACTGTCAAAGTCGGACATGTTTTAAATGCGATAAAAAACACAATACGATGTTGCATTTGGAATCAGATTTAGGAGATCCGACAGATCCGCCAGACCTTGTTGTAGGCGCAGCAATTACTAACCACAACATCTTACTAGCCACAGCCAAAGTGGCAGGAGAAACAAAATCCGGAAGAGAGGTGAAACTCAGAGCACTACTTGATTCAGGATCTCAGGTGAATTTGATTTCTGAACAAATGGCATCAAGGCTTTCGTTAAAAAGACACAAGACTTCAGTCCGTTTTGGAAGTGTTGGCGGCGGTACAAAAATGTGCCGGTCCCAAGTCAAAGTTCGAGTAAAGTCCCTGTACAATGACTTCACGGAAGAAATAGAAGCGTTTGTGCTTCCCCAGATTATGGCTGATCAACCAGCCCACGAAATAAGGTCTTCCAGCTTTGCTATTCCACCCGACATATCTCTGGCAGATCCAGATTTTAATATGCCAGGAAAAATTGATATGCTTATTGGCGCAGAGCACTATTATTCCTTGTTACTGCCAAATCAGCAGCAAACAAAGTCGGGAGGACCCATCCTTCAGAATACCATGTTCGGATGGACTGTAGCAGGAACAATTCCGAGTTCAGAAAACAAGTCATTCAAGATTTGTGCAGCTGAATCAACCGAAGAAAGATGTCAACTGCAAATGAATCCGGCTAAAAAACACTTCTCGAAAAATCTCTCGCTAGTGCAAGGCGACAGTGAACTACTACCTTCTCAACATTCTTCAGACCTGGGAGCGACACTCGAAGTCGAAAATAAAAATTGGTTGATGTTGCACCAAGGGACTACGCCTAACACATGGAAAGGCGACATGCATACAAAAAATATACTGGATACCGATGACAAAGTTCAAGACCTGGTAAAGTCTACAGAGTTACACGCTAGAACTAGCACTGACGATTCCACAATAGACTTAGCCAAATGGTATACCAGTCAAGACAGCAACGTACATCTTGTAAATCGAAAACTCACACTGGGAGAATTCAATAACCCTGTCAACAACCTGGTAATTCAAAGAAAAGAGAACATAGACTTTGAAATATTCAAGGGTCGCGTCACACGACCTGCGCTTCTATCGCCAGAAGATGCTGGTTTCAAGCGCAAAAATGTAAAAAATAAACAAGTTATGGAGTCCTTCGAGCCACTAACACACCAAGAAAGGCTTTGGAGTGGTGGCGCTATATCTGCATTTATTGGGCTGCTGCCCATAATACCATTAACACTTGCACAGTCCGCAAACATGACCAGGTTTGCCAAAAACCCTGGAATACTTTGTGAGCAACCTCGGACTTCACGAGTGCTGGTCTCGAAATGTACCCTAATAATGTACTCTGATCAAGATCGTTATTATAGCAACGTGCGAAGATTCGGCCCTGAAATAATGAAACTACAAGCGCAGAGGTCCAAAGCAACCTATTCCACTTACAATGAGCTGAACAAGTTGCCTCATAAACTAAATCAAGCACAGCTTTATCATATCTCTGGTTATGCTACCTTAGCAATATCAATCTTGCTAATAACCGCGTACATCATCCGAAAGGGATATATCATCTGGAACTCCAAAAATTCAACTTTACCCCCCAAGGAAAACACTAGCTCGAGGCATCCAGCACCCACACCACGCACGGCTAGCTCCGACATAAGCGATGGTTGAACATCTGTTCAACGGCCGGGAGAATGTTAAGACTCATCGACCTACATAATATAAGTAATACCGAACTTATAACAGTCAAACAAAGAATCATATATCATAACACATACAGCCACTACTGCAATACTGCAATTCGGCAACCAGACCGTCATTCTGCTTAACAGTCATCAATCTGCCGACGCAGCGAATATAGCTGACACCACAATTCGGAATAGAGCAATAACTTATTAGCACTGCATATAGCACTTTGACCTACTGCGAGTTATGAAGAATATCTGTAATTTCATTTTCCCTTTCTACATATTTTGTTAACGTAAACACTTTGTACCTATAAATACCGTTAAGTTTGTTCAATAAAATTAGTATCAATCTCAGAATACCACTGACTGTTACTCATCTACCATCGCAATCAACAGAGGCTGTCGCTCTAGTCTTCAGATCCTCATCTTGCGCACCATTCTCCGCCGTCCACCTAGTTCCAAGTGCTGGGTGCGACACCTAATCAGTAGACAGTTTATGTGCTGTATACTACCCAACCCCCCGATACACAAATCCTGTGACCAGGCGAAGTAACGCTACTCACTCTAAGGATAACGTATTAACAGTTTTTGAAATCACAAAAAATTATTAAATGCATTGCAAATTTCTTAAAAATTGATCAGGGTTGTAACAAAATATTTTATGTTCTTAAAAACATAATAATTAAATATATTGCACATTTTTTAAAATTTATCAGGGTTGTAAAAAAATATTTCATGTTTTTAAATCACAAACTATAATTAAATATATTGCACATTTGTTTAAAATTTGTGTAGAAATATTAGTCCAAGAAATGATAATTTAAAATATTTGCTGGCTATAAAATACAACATATGTGCTGTATTATTTTTAAAGAAATTGTAGCCTTGATTTAAGGATATTTGTGGTGCCATATTTTATGAAAATAACTTTTAAAAAGCATTCTAAGGCCTTGGGAAAATGACACTTTCATCCCGGACTTAGCCGGCGGCCACTCAATCTCAACCTTCTCAACTTTAAATCCAGACTCTCTGGCCTCCAGCTCGAACTCAATCTGAAATGCAGCCTCAACCACAGGCTCGCTAATGCGATTTCTCGTTTGGGGAACTTCAACTTTGTTTTATTTTTTAGCACGCCTGCGGGCAACTTTGTCTGCTGTTGCGAGTGTGGGTTAAATGGGTGGTTTTTGGTGGGTGCTTGGATGGATGGATGGATGGTTGGTTGGATGTTTGGCTTAGTACTCCATCAAGAACGCGGCTAAGTGACAGGCAACCATTTATCAGCTGGCAAACGTTGTCTAAGTACGCTGCGGTCTCTGTCTGCAGAGCACTTCAAATCGCTGTCTCGCTGCCTCATCATCGCTCCCATCCTCCTGGAGGATTCACTCCTCCAATCCATCCATCTATCCATCCATCCCAGTAGTGGCTCCTGCGAGCTTGTACAACTGTCAGCTGTCCGATTCGATAAGCTGCGTGGACAGTAAAGGTAAACCCCTGGCGAAACCGAAACCCAATCCCAATCCAAAGCCGGAAGTCCAATCCGAAACTTTGCCTCACCTGCCGCAGTTCGCTCGATAAATCACTATGGACGGCAGTCCATGTAGTGACGAAGCGCACCAGGAGAGTGTGCGAAGGCGACTACTATTATATAGCCGCAAAATTGAAAATCTGCTGTGATAGTCCGATCGTAATGAGTAATACACCAATCGAAAGGTATTGCAAAAACTTAAAGGATTGCATACCAAGACTTTAAGAAAATCAATTGGCTTGGGAGAGAGAGCGGTGAAAGTGAAAAAGTGAAAATTTCGAAATTTGGAGCTGTTGGGGCCGGTGGGGATAAATGCCCCCTCGCAATGTTTTAGTTGTATTCCTTTTGAAAATACCCGTCGAATGAGGGGTCATTTGTCAAAATCCGACGCTCCGTTCAAAAGTTAGAGCCAAAATAAGATTTTCTTCTTCTTCCCAAAATGAAAATTTAATTCTGTTTGTCAGTTTGTCAGTTTGTCAGTTTGTCAGTTTGTCAGTTTGTCCAAAACATGTTTTTTAAGTTTTGAAAATTTGATATGACGTTCATCACATCGATATAAAAAACTTTTGTTCTACCACTTTTGGAAAAACTCGCTAGTTTAGCGGGAAAACAGCTATAAATAGCTAAAATTCGGAAAGCCGTAACTTCTATACTACTAAAGCTACAGACTTGTGCTGCATCTCGTTTGAAAGGTATTTTTAAATGCTATAAATGCCCTTCATATGCAATTTGTGTAAATGTAATAGATAAAAAGATATGAACAAAAGACATTTTTTTTAAACTTTCTTTTTAGCTTTTTTTTAATTTTCTCAAAAACGGCTCTAACGATTTTCCTTACTACTTTAAACTGTATAGCCCTTGAGATTCCCTGAATTTTGGTATATAACACATTACTGTAAAAAGTCACGTTTAAAAGTTATTTTTATACGAAAATAGCCACTTTTGCCGGCTCGAACAACTAACGCTGCCTAAGCATTGAATTTAGTATGTGCGTATGCAAACTGTATTTTAGGGTCATGGAATCAATTCAATTGTTCTAAGGAATTCCAAATAGGAAACTTTTGTTTTACGACATTTGGAAAAACCCGCTACTTTAGCGGGAAAAAGCTAAAAATAGCTAAATTTCTTTAGTTCGTAAGTTGTACACTACTGAAGCTACAGACATGTGCTATGCCTCGTTTAAAAGGTATTTTGAAATACTTAAACGCCTTTTTAACTTAATTTGTTTAAATACAATGGCTTACAAATTAAGATTGACCAATTTAAATTTAAATGTATATATTACCTCCTATGAGAGCCAATGTAAACAAACAAAAACTTCTGATATCAAATAAAAACACCTCTTAACGAGGTAAAAAACTAGTGACGATCGCACCTTGAACATACAAAAGTTCTGATATCAACATTTGTGACGAAAAATTATTACACTCGTTATTAAAAAGACTTTCTAATATTTTCTCATTCGGCACGCTGCAATAGAAAATGCCTGTGAAGGGAAAAAGGCTGGAATAGTTTGCTAGGGCGGGCCGAATGAGAAAATATTAGAAAGTTTTTTTAATAACGAGTGTAATAATTTTTCGTCACAAATGTTGATATCAGAACTTTTGTATGTTCAAGGTGCGATCGTCACTAGTTTTTTACCTCGTTAAGAGGTGTTTTTATTTGATAAATAAGCAGGACAAGTTGGATGGCAGAAATGCTCAAGCACAATGATTGAAATGGTAATACTCTTAGAAATCATTGAATCTTACATAAATATATGACTAAAATGAATTGAAATATTTGAATACTAGAAATTTATATTAAATGTGCCTTAGAAATTATATGAAAATCAGGTCATTTTATTTATTTTTTACAGAATATTCTTGAAAATATTTTAGCAAGTATTAAGACGTAAAGGTTTTGAAGATCTAAATAATTTTAAAAGGCTTGTCTATTTAATAAAACTAATTGCTTTATTGTTTAATAAGTTTATATGTTTTTTTTTGTAAGAATGTTGTGAATACAATTTTAATAACATTAGACCTACTTTTTATTTTGAAATAATATCATAATTGTACTTAAAAAATAGGGATTGTACTTTTTATTTTAAATATTAGAAATGTATTTAAATATTGAAAAATCTTGTAAAAGTATTTTTCCATAGATCTTCCGTTTGTCCTTAATAAAAATAATTTTGATATAGTTTCTTATAAAATCACAAACAAATAAACCCAAAATACCCCAAAAAGGCAAGTGTAAACCTCTGAGTAGGCGGACTGCAATTCTCCATCCGACTGCTGAGGCTTCCGGATTTTGATGGATTTATCAGGTGTGCGGCAGACGGATCCGTGAATCCGTTGGGTTGGGACTTGAATTTATGCACCCCAAGGCGCCCAGTGACAACGAAGCTCTCGCGTGAGGGGCACTCTCACTAATCAGGCGTCGGAGTTTGGAGTCCCTCGATATTTCCCATTTTCCATTTCCTAAAGAAAAATAAAAAAGAAAACCCAACCACTTGTGGCTGTCCTTGTCAATTCGATTTCCCCTAATATGAGTGGAACAGCAGAATAATGGCGAAGAAAAAGGAGAGAGAAACAAATGGCATTTGAAAATTTCCTTGGCACTTTAAGTAGTTCAACCCAATCAAAATAAAATAAACTTCCAAATTGTTTCCATAATCGAGCACACCTCGTTTTCGGTGTCTGCGAAGGTTAACTTTTGGGAATTAAATTTGACTTTGATTGAACTTTATTCAAATTTGATTGACCTAAACTTTGAAGTGATTCAGTTTATCAATTTATGGGATAATGGAAGAGGGTTTGTGAGGAAATGGGACTATCAGATACCCGTTGCTAAGCTAAAGGGAGTGCAAGAAGTAAATCGACTGCAGTAAATCGACTGCTTGCACTGCTTGGGCTCCATTATTTGCTCAGAACTTTTGAATGAGTGGTCCGATTGAAAAATTTGTTTTACATTTTGGAAGGTATCACTAATACGAATAAAGTAGCGTTTACACTTTTACAAAATCTGTAAAGATGTTGTCGCCAGACCTTTTCCTCTTCTTTTGCTAATTGTTATAAATTTAAACTTAAAATTTCTCTCATTAATTGCAATACCTTGTAATGGTCGTTTTCGACTAAGCTTTACTAATGTATTTTCTACAACTTCTACAACAAGAGGGCCAAAGACTGTTGAATCATTTTTTATTCGTATAATTCCCAACTGGTTTTTCTTTTTTGGCCCATTTCAATTTCTGCGCAATTTGAGGACCTTCATTTGTCAATGTTCACCTTTGGCTTTCTCCCCCGTATTTTAGCCCACTTTCTGGCCTCCAGTTTCAGCCATGAGAACCACAATGGCCCGACGACAGGCTTCTCCCATTGTCCCGGATAATTTCCATCATCTAATGCGTTATCTTGTGCCAGCAAGTGCCTGAGTTTTCTTTGGGGGGCGGGGGATGGGAAATTACCCGCCTACGCATTATTTTTGATGGCACAATTTTGAGCATTAGAGGCTGAAAACCTTCCGCATTCCCCGCACTTTCACTTCCACTTCCACTTCCACGAAAGATTGCTCAGTGATCTGTGTGCGCTGGCAATCATTAGCCTCAATGTCCTGTCCGCTTGTCGCTTTATTCATGCAACAATTGTTGATTGCCACCCCAACATCCAGTGGGTGGTTGTGGCCCCCCAAACCCCTACCCCCTTTTGCAAATACCCACCACCGCCCATCGTTTGTTGCGTGTGAATTATTGTTGGCAATAACGTGGAATTGCCTTGTCAGTCAGCAATCTGCGAGAAATGAAGGCTCACTTGATACACAAAAAATAAAATATAAATATATTTATGTTTTATAATTAAAAATAACTATTGTGGTATTTTAATCCTAAAAATATTTTCCAATGGATATTTTATTAGTTTTCTTGGACCTTGAAAATGATCGATATTTTCGATATTCTTACAATATCGACTCGATAATATCGATACTTTAAATTCGAGAAATAGCTAAATGTTTATATTTTTTCCTTAAAGCAAGAATATCAATTAATCATAATTTTCTTAGATAACTTTTTTCCTGTCTATGTAAAACTTAAGTAGCTGGGGATAAAAATGAAACTTCACCTTGGATAGTTCCATAAAAGGCGCCATAAAACGAGTTAATTTCCGAGTTCCAAGTTCCCAAAACTTGCTTCAACTTCAAGGAGCTTAGCCCCCACCCCACAACCACCTCATACTTCTACTATTTCTCCTACAAATTTAATCAAACACACATGGGCGGCGGCAGGGGGCCCAAAAAGGGGGCCATGGCATCCTCAACCCAGTTGGCGCTCTAAATAATTCATGTCGGCAGCATTCGTTCTGGGCGCTTTTTAGCTTGGAGAGTTTTCTGCAACATTTTCAACTTGTTGTAATACATTCAAATGAGAATGTTTTTGGGGGATGGGGAAAGTGGTGGAAAATGGGGGATGGGAAGGGGAAAAGTAGGGGGTGGAAGGAGGTAGAAAAGATGTATGGCAAAGAGAGAGAACTACTGTCCAACCAACGCACATGAGAAAAATCTCATGTTGTACACACAAAAAACCTAAAAAAAAAGAAACAAACAATTTTAAAAAAATTTAAACACAGTGAGAGGTTAAGAAAGGGGGCGAAAGATTTGCCGTACAGTGGAATCGGGGGATTATAAGACTAGATTATCAAATTTAAATTTTAATGAGTGCCTAAGCTTTTTTTATTCCAATTAATTTATATAAAAAACTTACTCCTACATTGAACTCTAAAACTTAAGCCCTTGTAGGATGTAATTTGTATATACCCAATTACCAAGTTGGCTCGATCTAAGTTTTTTCCCCGCATCGTTCCGTGAAATCCGCGACGTCATGCCGCTGACTTGAGTGTGCCATTCACTTCACTTTACTTCACCCTCCGCCCACCGCATAATTTGGCGCACTAAATTTATGTGCGCAATTGTGCTGAGTTGTGTGAAACGCCCCAAACACCAGCAGGATATTCTCCCCAATTCTACACATCTCCTTCTCCAATTCAGCATTTGAATGTATTACATGGCACTGCCTTTGTGATGGTGATATGTTGTGCACTGCGAGAAAAATAAAGGAAATTTAACCTTAACATTTATTTGAGTATTTGATGATTTTCGATTGTTTCGATTATTTTTGATTGTTCGTGTTTGTTTTCGATTATTTGCACAGAACTATTCTATTCTATAATAAGTGTTTGAAAAATATTAAAATTCTGTTTAAGACCTTTATAATTCCCAACTGGTTCAAGTTGAATTTTTATTTGTTTCAACATTTAGAGCCATAAATTTGTATTTCATCATCAATATAATGTTTATAATAACATACTTTGGTTGTAAAAAGTTTTTTTTATTAAAAACCATAACCATACATATATTGATTTTTCCCCCGTGTAAAACTGTTCACTTTCGTTAGAGGTCCTGCTTCGAGTTCTCCATTTGTCGCCGGTCTACAGTTACATGGATCCCGTGGACTCTGCCGCGACTCTACCTTCCTTATCCTGCGGATCGAAAGGTCCTTTGTGTGTTATTATTCAAAATCCAGTCAATAATGCGAAACGCGATGCTAATTTATTATACCAAATACGCGCAACAAGATGCTCTGCGCTTTTTATGCATGGAAATTTTATATTTTCCAAAGCCGTTACAATTACGAGCAGGGAATACCGTCAGCAGTTAACGCACACATATGCAAATTGTACATATACATATATATAGAGGGGGGATATGGGATATATATATATAGGATTTTGTGTGTGCTGGCTGCTTTTCAATTTATCCCTTTTATTGGCTCTGCATTTGTTCCAGCTGCTTAAAATTCATACGCAAATACTTGGGATAAGTTTCGGTGGGTGCGTTAGGGGGTGGTAAAGAGGGGGCTTACAAGATTGCTTGGTCCATAAGGTCTCCCGTCAACCAGCTGCCAAAAGTTTCCTCGGCGCTTTGTGCAAATTAGTTTATTGGAATTTCTTGTTTTCCATTTCGCTTCGGTTTATTCCCTCTCGAAGTGAATTTCTGGCGGGAAATCGAGGTGGCTGTGCGTAAAGATTTATAGTTTCCCGACATCTTTGTGCTTATTACAAAGTTTTACGGTTTTTTTGTTCAATTACTTACTTCTTTTCTTTAAGGAATATTTTTATAATGGAAGAAAAGAAGATAAGGAAAAGAACAGATATATAAAAGATTTAAAAAAGGAGATATTTAAAGGAATATTATAAATATATATGATTTTTTATAATCAGAAATCCCTAAGACACAATGTTTTGGAATTTTAAAGTATTTTTTAAATATTATTAAATTAAATACCAAATATTAAGTAAGCAGCAATTTTAACCAATTTTAATGTACATTTTTTAGTATTATTTTTTTTAAATACCAGAAGAGCTTTATAAACAGAGTTCCTTCTCCCCCACTGAACTGGAGGCACTTTAGTTTCCTCCATAACTTGCTAAATTTATAATATTACGTGTTACACACTGTGGGAGCCAAAAAGGGGGAAAAAAGGGGGGCCAACACACACAGACTATTAAAATTTTAATGAAAATGATGTCCGCTGGGACGGGTAACAACGTTCTCGCATTGCCAATGAAGATGACTCACCGAAGTCGGAAAAGCGGGACGGGAAAAGGGCAGACGCTTCGGCTAAGGCTAAATAATGTAACTGCTGCGGAGGGGAAAAACGTGGCAAAGGGGGAAAATTGCGGGAAAAGCGGGGAAAATGTGCGTGCAACTGCTGTATCAATATCAACACACACATAGCGTAGCACATCCATTTCAAATACAGGTGGATTAACATTGAAATTGACTGACACAAACGCAAGGTTCGCTTTCTCGATTTCTCCTTGGGGCGGATTTGCACGCAATTATACTCATATGTATGTAGTAAAAATAAATTCAAGTTCCGAGCTTAAGTTTTGGCTATGGTCAAGCTTTAATATTTAAGATTTTATGTATCTTAAAAAACTTTAAAGGGTTCTGTATAAATCGCTAGGGTTCTTAAACCTATTAACTCTATTAAGGTGTCTAAAAGTATGCAACATATATTTGGTCCAACGTTTCCTTTTCTCTGCATACTTTCAGGCACCTTTAACTGTCATTGAGATTTCAGTTTAGAATTAATTACAAATATGAAAAGTGATTACGTTTTCATATTGTAAACACCCGACATTATACAAAATATTTGAAAATGCCGACACATATTTATTTATATTTCCATTGCGTCCTTTGTGTGTGATTTTAGCATTTTCTTTGGCATTAAAACTTGTTCGAAAGTGTGTTTGCCCCTGGCAAATGTCAGTACCCCGAACCCCCGCCCCCTGCTCGAGCGACACCCCTGAACCTTCGAAAGCCCCCCGTTTAAGGGTTGCTTCTTCCCAGGTCCTTTCCTCGTTTTTTTCTTTCGCCCGCGGCACAACGCCAAATCCGTTTAAATTTATGGCGTGTCATTGTTTTGGCATAAAATTAAGTGAGTTCATTGTGGATGGAGGGGGTGGAAATGTAGTTAAACATGCACAGACATGCATGCAAATGATTGCAGTTGCCACACCCCCTCTCTGAGAACCTCTGATTTTCCCGCCCCCAAAAGATGGGAGACCCAGTTCACATGTTAATGAAATTCAATAAGCGCTGCCTACTTTCGGGCGCGTTCAGAACGATGCCTGTTCATAATGGCCTGCCCTTATACACTGAGAAAAGTCAGATGAAATTAAATTACAAGTTTCCCAAGATAAATTCAAGTATAACAAGGAAATACATATATGTTTTTAAATAATATAATTAAAAATAATAATAAATAAATACAACTTTATTAATATTGTTATGCAATCCCGGAAGTGAAATTATAAAGCTAGTACTTAAAGTCATGAAAATTACACAAAAATATTTACTTTTCTTAGTGGAATGGTATAAATAATTAAAAACAGTTTATATTATGTTTCTAATAAAGTTAATAAATTAAGCTAATTGGTTAAATAAATTTAATTTTTTTGGGAAATCAACACTAAAATTTTATTTTCGTTTTAAAAGTATAAATCAATTTAAAATTAAAAGATTTTATATAATTATAGCATTTTATTAAAATTAAGTGTATAACCACATTATTAGCATAAATATTGAGTCTAAAATGAATTAAAGAAACTCCATAAATTTGAATACTCTGATTTTTCCAAGTGCACCCCCTACCCCTCTCAGCTAGAACCTCCGCCCTGTATCCTAGACTTCCC
The DNA here is from genome assembly GCA_037075205.1 of Drosophila prostipennis. Classification (NCBI taxonomy): domain Eukaryota; kingdom Metazoa; phylum Arthropoda; class Insecta; order Diptera; family Drosophilidae; genus Drosophila; species Drosophila prostipennis. Next base: position 106,635 of record JBAMCJ010000005.1, read on the forward strand.
CCTTGGCATTTCCCCCCTTCATCGCAATCGTTCATCTTCCCAAGCGAGGCCGCAACATGGAAAATAATTTATAAAATTCATAAGCGCCTTTAATTTATGAGAACATCCTTTTCCCCATCTCCTCCCCCTATCATCCTGTTTGGTCCTTTCTGGGAATCCCCCTGATGCCCCCGAGCAATTCAGTGTAATTTTAATTAATGCTAAAACGGAATGCGAATGCTAAACGACCAGGCGACGGTTAGAAAAAGGCGAAGACACAAGAATAGCTTGGGAAAAATCAACGAAAACAATTTCGAAAAAAAAGGAACAGAGAAGAAAGTTCAGAGACAATGCGAGAAGGAAACTTGACAGCAAAGAGGAGGATGGGAGGAAAAGTGAGGGAAAAGCGGTGGGAAAGCAGGGGGAATTCACATTTGAAAAGGCTGTGAAAGGCTTTTCTGAGGCTTTCGAATAATAAAGAATCATATTTTATTGTTTGCAAGGTTCTAAATACAATTTGAGTGCGGTAATAAAAGGGGATAAACTCTAGATGGTTTAATTTGAGAAAAATACCTTTTCCAAATATCCACCATAATTACTAAAATTGTATCTATTTATACATATTAAACACCCAATAAATATTTATTGATACCGTTTATTGTTCTTCCTATAACACAACAGATAATTACCTACGCTAATCTAATAATTAAGCACTAATTACTCATAAAGTTATGTTTAAACTTTGCAAGCCAAAAATCCCTTTACCTTAAAATATTAAAGTTATGTTTTCTCACCTTTTTCCTCTTGCCCGTTTTCTCTTTTGTGAGTTAGGGTCTTCAACGCAAAGCTCAAACTTGGAGACAAAAAATAAACAGAGTCTCAGACGTTGGCAAAAGTTGGCTTTACTTATGATTAATGCCAGGCGACAATGGCCAAAAAGTTGCGACTTTTCTTCTTTTTTTGCTTGCCTGAAAGAGTGGACAAAAAGTTTGTAACGTGGCAAAAGTGGGGATTTAGCTTGTTTTGATTGCAGACTTTAACTGCTTAACTGCATATTAATTCACCCCTTCCATCATCAAGGGTCTGTGTTTGTATTGAGCACTTACTTCGGCTTTTGGCCAAAAGTCAAAGACCAAAAAAAAAAAGCGAACAGCAAAGGGGCGTGGCCGTGTGTTCTTTTGGCAGCCTTTTCAGGGGCGGGGCCCAGAAGTTGTTCACTTAAATTGGCTACAAAGGCGGTTTTCGGATTTTCCCTGTTTTTCGGTGTGAGAAGAAAATATATTAATATAGGATGAGCAATTTTATAGGCATTAAGTAGAGGAAAATTACGAGCAAATTAAGCATTTTCCGATAGATGGCGCCACTTTCAAGCGCCTGCTTGCTTTGCAGCTTGCATATCTCCATCTCTCTCACACTCATTCAGCTGAGTAAGTAAATTTATTAATTTTCTTAAATAATACTGTAAATATAAAAATATTTATAGGTTATTAAAAAAAAGGTTCAAATACCCCTATAAAAATATTAAATTCACAAATTTCCGAAAAAGCTTCTCAATTTATTGAAATTTACAGTTTAAAAATCAGATTGTTGGGGTTGTTGGGGTTTATCCTTCCCATCGATTGTATCCTTCAGTAGTGCCTGCGCTGGCGATATCCTGGGGGCAGATAACGGGTGGCAGGAGCAGGAGCAGGGACATGCGACGAGGCCGAACCACGATAGCCACCGCCAGCACCAAAAGAGCTGCGTCTATAGGAAAAATATATATGATAGAATATATGAATATATAATACCCAAGTAATATCTAGTGAAAAGCTCACCCAGCTGGGGCAGCGGGCACCGATGGCGAAACGGGCAGATGGGCTCCCTCCGCCTGGAATCCATTCTTGTCCGCCTTGTAGTTCACCGTGTACTGCTTGCCATCGTCGCCGGTATACGAGTAGGATCCCTGGACACCCAGCGATCCATGGGGCCATCCGCCGCGGAACTCGCCGGTCTCATCGCGATGGATTCCATTGCCCGTGTCGAAGCTGCAAAATGATGGGGTGGCAATTAGTTTTGGTCATTTGTAAGAATATTATCCAGAGCTCTTATATTTCGGAATTACTAATTTTTAGTATGAAACGTTTTTCAGTCACTCAAAAACTGAACTAAAATGAAAACTTCAACTTTCTAAGGACAGCATCCTACTAATTATATTTATTTCTGTTTAAAAAAATTTTAAAATGTTGTAAAACCTACAAATTTTAATTTAAGAGAGTTTTATAAATATTAATTTGCATGGTTAATATTTATATCGATATACACAATTTTTAAATGTTTTCAGTAGGATAAATTGTTTTTAAACTTCATAAATCATTGATGAAATATTTTCTATATTTTAAGATTTCTTTGTTTTAGGATTAAGAATTTATATTGTTTGATTTATAAAAATCGCTTCATAAATTACTGTAGTATGTGAAAAAAATAGGAATATCTTAAAAGGTGTATGGAAGAAATGTGGTATTCAAAAAGTAAATGCAACTAGAAAGCTAGATTAATCAAGTTACCCAAAGTTGTAGTTGCCATTGGCGTCGCTCTGGTAGTCGCTCCTCACGATGGGGATCTGGGGCTGCTGCTGGCGCTGGAAGCCGGAACCGCCGCCTGCGCCGCCGAAGGAGTGTCCTGCGCCAGGACGAGCGTGTCCTTGGCCACTGACGCCGTGATAGTGCAGCTGACTGGCCTGCGGAGTGGGCAAATACCGCTGGCTAAGACGACCGGCCAGAACGGCGGCGGAGGAGAAGCCCAAGAGCACCAGGGCAACGGTCAAGAACTGGGGTCGCAACATTTTGGTGCTTTCCAAAAAAAGATCACAGATCACTCAGGTCACTCGCAAAAAAACCAAAAAAAAAAAAAGGAGCCAAGCAATAGATTTATGGATGCGAATTCTCGATCTGGGAACGCTCGAACGGCAACTGCTGGCGAATCCGGTGGAGCGATTTGGTTTTATAGCCCCTCCATCAAACACTCAAACACTCACACTCCGACAAACATTCCATGCTCGGTTTTAATTGTTTTCTGTTCAACTTCTTCTTCGCCTTCTTTTTGCTTGGCTGAGATTTTGGTTGTTTTTGTTTTTTGTTTGTGTTTGCTTTTGGCCGTTTAATTAGCCAAAAGGCAGACGCGACCAGCAAACAATTTTTGGAATAGTTTTTTTTTCGATCCCCTCAAGGCCCGCCCTTTTTGGTTTTTTGTTTTTTTCTGTTTTCCTCGGTGGGTTTGGTGGCTGCGGCTTTGCTTTTGGCCTGCAACCCGCTGAGTGGTGCATATTGTTAGTACATGCCACTTGGCACTTGGTCAAAATTCTGCGGCCAAACTAATTATATGTAGCAACGGAGCAGAGGGGTCAACCTTTGGGGCTTGTCTTTTATATCTCACATGCTGCAATACGGACATTTAAGATTTTTCAACAGTATTTTGTGTCTGATTCAGATAAAACTGATTGGATAAAACCAAGAAAAATAATGAAATTGGCCTTACAAATTTAAAGGCTTATATTTTTTATGAAGTTTGTAATATCAACTTCACAAATTTCCATTATTAATGTCTAGAAATCAAAAGAATTGGAATAAATCGTTTTCTATAACAAAGACAAAGCTAAATAAATATATTTACAAATATAATTATCATATAATAATTATGAAAAAAAAAATTAAAATATCCAAAGTAAGGAAAACTAAAAAAAAAATTAGTTGAATATTATATTTTTTTAATATAAGGTTAAAGAAAATTACGGGCAAAACAATGGAATTAAAAAAATTCAACTTTTTGAAATAATTTGAATTAACTTTTCTTTTTTTGTTTTAAATTACGGCATTCAAAAAAATAGCAATATAAAATCAATTGGCTCGGAAAATACAGAAATCTATTTGAGCCTGTTTAATGCTCAGTTTATTATAATTGTAAAATAGTAAGTACCAATTTGCGCTTGACAGTTTTCTAATTTTAGGTTTTGAATAGATCCACGAGTCTGTTTATTTTTTTTTTTTGCAAATAATCTATGATCTCTGCGCCTGTCTGCTATTAAAGGTACGAGTAGAATCATAAAAAAAGAAACGATAAATGCAAAGAGAAAAACACTTTTGCGGAGTTCCGGTTCGCGATTCGCTGGCTCTCGAGTGTTTGGGGCTACCCAAAAATGCCCTCACTCGAGGGCCATTACAACAAAAGTCGCCGCTCGATTCTAACAAAACAACTCGAGGGGGCATCAAAGTCGACTCTGAAATGATGATGATGATGATGTTGATTGGGATCAGTGGATGTTGATGAACCGATGATGATGGGGAAGAGCAGAGACGATTAAGATCTGATGAGGTTGTATGGCCCGAAAACGGTAGCAAAGTTTGGCAAAATTCCTCAATGGATTTGTGTATAAGTTTTATGACAATTAATAGGTGTCGAAACAGCTGGAGGTATTAGAAGGTTCAAGAGTTCAGGGTTGATGGTCCATGTCGAAATTCAGTGGAACTTAATTAGGTTTCTTTTCATTTTATATATTTAAAGAAAAATAGTTGAATATCTTTACTAAATATATACAATAATAATTAAATAGTAAATGAATAACATTAATGCTTAACTTTAACATGACGGAAGATAATAAATGGGTGTGAAAACGATGGGGGATCCTACATAAATGGGTTGATAAGTTCAAGGCTAACCATTCATCTTGAGCAACTTTCAGCTGAGTCAGTTATGATTTACTTTCCTCATTTATTGGCATCACATTTTCACCCAACAATAAACCCATTCAACTGGGATTAATGGTTAAAAATACTTTTGCAGCATCATCACAAGTCGATAGTGGATTGCAGTTGAACCCGAAAGCCGAAATAAAAATACGAATACGTATGGAACTGGTTTTCGAGGGGCTTATTATGTTTGTTAGGATTTCCCAGCAAAGAACATACTACAAATTGAATTCTGACCATATCCGCAATTATGATGATAATCGCGTCGAATTTGTTATTGTTCGGGGTGTTTAATAATGGTTAATAATAAACAGCCAGCGCTGCGAAGCTCCATTAATTAATAATAATAAATGATGAACTAATCAAATAAAAGCGTGAAAAGTGAAGCTGCGACGTTAATGATGCTTGAGGCGCGCAGATCATTCATTAGTTGGTTCGTGTCAGTTCAATGTGCCCAGTATGCTGTAAAGTGCAGCCACACTACAGGTAAAGAACAGCCACACTAAAAGCCAAGTACATACACACCAATTGAACGCTTCGCTGGCGACGAAAAGTGCAAAATGCACAGTTAGCCGCGACACTCGCTAATGGCTTCTCATTATGTTCCATTAGCGGTGACTGTACCTTGTCCACAGTCCATCCTCTCCTCCCCTCTCTCTCTCTCTCTCTCTCTTTCCTTGTAACATTCTGTTTCTGCCACTGTTTCACTCGGATAGCTCATAATTTATGCAGCTTGGCAAAGTTTTCGTGTAAGAAGGTCTGGCTTAAGCGCTTAAGCGGATGTAATGCCAGTCGCAAATGAACTTGTAATTTACAATGCATCTGACACTGACAACTGACAGGTGACTGTACCCAGGTACTCGATGCTTGTACTCGTTTTCCGCAGCACTTGGTCAGTGCTTCGTCGGATTCTTGGCTGGACTTAATCTGGGGTTTAAAAGGCAAGCTGGTTAGCTTTGATGATGATGGAAGGGATTAGGCAATATCGTTTATGCTTGGTATAGCTTGTACTGGGCTTTCGTAATATTCTATTTCAATTTCAATATTTTAAAGAATAAATAATCAATTATAATTATATAGTGAGCTCAAAACATTTTAATGCTTGTATAAATGTTTGGTAGATTTACTTTTCGCTGTACCAAGCTTTATCCCCTTAGAGTTCACTCGTCTGTGGCTAATTGAATCATGAATGAAACTGCACTGCAATGTGTTCATTTTTTTCCAGTTTTCATTTTCCGGGAAATTCAAGTAATCGCCTTAAAGGAACAAAACGGATGATAAGGGGGAGAAGTGCGGGGTAAAAGTAAACATTTGCCTAGGCCAAGAGCCTGTTTCACTACTCCCAACGTTCTCGGCAGGATTCTCGATGCCAGTGCGATAAGAACTTCAGTGACGTCGAAAAAGGGGGGTGGTGGGAGGAGAATGAGAATGGCCTGTCATCGCTCTTATCGCGTTTTTCCTCTTCTTTTCGTCCACATCGACTTGTTATTTCCGTTTATGATTTTTCCTTTGAACTTTTCCTCTCTTTGCGCTGCGAAAAATGTCAAATTCAGCTATTTGTTTAATTGAAAATTTAAAAGAAATAAGGGCTGCACGACCCCTCATACGGGGGCGTGTCCAATTGTTGTGTGTCATTAATTTAAATTAGAGCTTGAAGTCCCGATTTCCATTCCACATCGATTTGCTACTTCACTGGATACGTTAAATGGGGATGGAGTTGAAAGTCGGCGGATTATGTGATCAGCTAGATAGAGTGAACTCATGGGGGGAGTATATATATTTTACGTTTTTATACCCTTGCAGAGGGTATTATGATTTTAGTCAGAAGTTTGCAACGCAGTGAAGGAGACGTTTCCGACCCTATAAAGTATATATATTCTTGATCAGCATCACTAGACGAGTCGATCTAGCCATGTCCGTCTGTCCGTCTGTCCTTCTGTCCGTCTGTCTGTCCGTTTCTACGCAAACTAGTCTCTCAGTTTTAAAGCTATCGGGCTAAAACTTTCCCAAAAGTCTTATATCTATTGCAGGTAGTATATAAGTCGGAACGAGCCGGATCGGACAACTATATCATATAGCTCCCATAGGAATGATCGGGTAGAAAAATGTAAAAAAAAATATATCTTGGGTGTTTTTGAACCTAGAGCCTCCTTCTTTTGGAAATGCCATTTTTTATCTAATTCTGAATTTCGAATAAATTTTTTTCAAAATCGGACGACTATATCATATAGCTGCCATAGGAACGATCGGAATATTAGTGATTAATAGGAATTATCTGCAAGGGTATATAAGCTTCGGCTGGCCGAAGCTAGCTTCCTTTCTTGTTTAAGAACATTTTACTCTCTTAAATAAATATCAATCATATCTCATATATTCTTAAAGATTTCAATATAAAAGTGTAATATTTTCTTGACTGTTTCTTCCTGTTTGTCTTGTTTCCCCCCTTACCAAAAGTAACTTTAACTTTTTGCTTATCGCCTTTAGCTTGGCAACAATAACAATTTGTTGCTAATGCACATTGCTGTTTGTTTAACCCACACACACACACACAAACCACAACCCCCCAGCACCTTTTCATATAGTCAACCCCCCACCAAAGCTGACTTCCCCGCCCATGAATGGCTGTGGGAACATGAGCTAAACTACTCATTAAGCCAACTTTGGCGTTTGTCCATATGAAACTCAAGCGATTTGTGCAGAGTTCGTTGGAAAAGAGGGGGAGATGCGATGCCCGGATGACAGGGGCGGGGCTTCTCAAGGGGTGTGGGGTGGGTTTATCCCCAGTGCTGTGTTTGATTAAGCAATTCCAGGCGGAAATTAAATGGACACGCAAAACAAACTGTGAGCTGGAAAAGCTGCTCCAAGGATCACAACACCAGTAAGCAGAGAAAAAGGGGTCATTCGGATGGGAAAAATGTGGGGGAGATGGGCAGAGGCTGCCTGCCTGACCCCCTTGGGTTCTCGTCTCTATCAAACTTAACTGAGCAGCGCTCAAGTGAGAAGATTAAATCGCCATAAATATTAACTACAGTTGTTTCCCCATTTGAAACGGGGCTATATGTGGGTGGTGGATTGCTGGGTCCACGGACTTCCACCGAAAGGTAAGGTAAGACAATTCGAAAGCGCTCGCCTTGATTTAGCACCGGAAGGCACGCACACCACGTGCCCCGAGTTCAAGTCCCCTGGTCGCCCCCTTCCTCCGCCCATTTTTCCACCTCCGCCCCTGGCCGCGGGCAAGTGTACAAATCAAATGATTTATTGGACCACGGTCAGTTGTTGTGGCATGCGAATTTGGAGCATCTCGCGTGAGAGGGCCACCAAATAATTGAAACGTACGTCTGTCAGTCCGAAAAAAAAATAGGGGAAAACATGGTACATGGTACAAGTTGAGGGATCGCTGGGCGGAGACGTCCACCTGGTGCGGAAAATTCGTTTCCAGGCGTCTGCTAATTGCTGGCGGGGTCAAAGGTGGTGGGGGAGAATGCCGGGGTTCCTGATGAATTACTGTACCAGTTCCTTTATAAAAAAAAGTCTTTATGAAGCATTGTTTATTGCAACAATATTATCTCTATAAAGTAAGTTTTAGTAAAGAACTAACTAACTTGGATCGCAATTATTTTCGTAAAAAACCCAAATAGCATACATTTTTTTAAAATATAGAAATACTTTTATTTTAACTCAAATATTTGATAATGGGATTAGTTATTATTATTAAATCTTTAAGAAATTCCTTTAATTATGAAAGTAATTTAACGACCTTAGTTAAAAATGTAGGTAGGTAAGATGCTCTATTCCTATCTAAGTAAAATGTATGTATGTTACAGTTATTATTTTGGTACAAAACATTACCTGCTTTTTAATTTTGTATTCTACTTATAATGGAAATAAGTTATGTTTTATATTAAAACTAAGTCAGATGTATAAAATATTATGCCAAAAATTTAATATTACAAACAGGAAGAAATTCTAATTAAATTGATTAAAAATTCGGCTTCCAGGATGAAAATATGTTTTCCCAACAAATTGCTTTTAAGTTTGATGCAAGTCATTAGGCAATAAAGCTGATGCATAATCAGATTTCAACTGATTTCAAGCATCCACCCCCCGCCACTCCCTCCGCCATCGTTGGCCCAGCTGGCATTCAGGAATCAACCCCATTTTCAGTTAGTTAATTGCCAATATTACACAAGTGCCACATCCAGAGTTGCCGCGCTGCGCTCAATAGTATGCTATGCCAGTCGCTCTTGCGATCCTTCGGTTTCGTTCGGCAAAGTTCGGCTTACTTCGTTCGCTGCGGTCTCTCGAGGGTTTTCATGCTCTCTCTCTCTCTGGGCACAGTGGCCGAGAAAAGTTAGTCGTCAGCCGGTTTTTAATACACATATCTAAGTTAAAACATAACTTAAACAGTTTTTAGAAACTCGTATTTATGATTGAGAAGTGATCTACAGCAGGAATTTATATTTTGTATAATTATTATAACATATTGATATAAATAAATATTTAAAAAGAGAAGAAATGTTCTGGAGGAAATATAATTTTCGACCGCACTGTGTGAATCATTTCCGTTGCCTTCGCAGCGTTGCCACTGTGCGCAGACTCTGGCAACCGGCAATGCAGGGTGGCAGCGCGCATCTCTGTTGTTGTGCTCTCGGTCCTTCTCCGGAATCCTTCCCGTTTCCTCGTCCTTTCCCATCTGCCCATTCTTTCGCTCTGTTGTGGGTGCCGCCGCACGTGCCGTATCCGCATCCGTATGCTTGTTGTTATACCCGGTACCCGTAGTTTACAGGGGTATGTTAAATTCCCGGGGTTGTATCGGTATTGAATTGAGTCCTTTCTTTGAATTTAATTAATTATTTATATTATACAAAATATATTTATTTTATTTCTAATTTTGATAGTTGTTATTATTATTTTTATTTTCTTATTGTTTTTTCAATTTTATTGTATCAGTCATAATTTTATCAATATCACTTTCAAATACATATGTATTGCTAATAACGAGGATAGCGATAAACAAAATGTATTTTTTAAACTACAAATTTTCAAAATTTTTTAGTTTTTAAACCTATTTTTAGTTTAACTTGAGGTTATGAGCGAGTACCGGGTATCTGAATGTTTGGACAACCGGTAAAAGCTTACTCACTTGTTTTGCTTTCTCTCCGGCGCTCTTTCGCTCTCACTTGCGGGGGTTGTTCTTTCCCCTCAAGAAGGAGAGTGCTGGTGGGGTGGCGGGAGAAAGGCAGAGAGAGAGTGCGAGAGAGAGCGGCGAGGCGACTTGGCGGCTGTCGGTGGAAGTGCCGTTAGTTCAGCATCAGACTTAGCAACGCACGCAACTGCACGCAAAAAACGCGGGCGTCGCTGTCACGTCGCCGCCGACGGCCCCAAAAACATATAAAAACGAACCAAAATACAGTTACTAGAAGTTACTCCCTTGAAGGAACAATTGTAAGAAATCAAGAAATACGTAAGGACAAATCAAGACTCAAATCGCGAGGAGTGACTTAAAAATCAGCTTAAAAACTGCAAAATTCTTGTTCACATTTTTTCTAAATATTTTGTTGTTGTGAGTGAGCAAAACTCTCAGTGTAAAGTCAAAAACACAAACACACACACACACACATATCAGTGAAAACGAGGAAAGTGTGCTAAAGAGGTGAGTGATTTTCTTTTCCGGGAATTTAGGTACTCTCGTTTCCACCTAAGGTGTTTAATTAACGTTATTTGATTGGCGTAATTTGAGCCGATGGTTAAAGGCGCAAAAAAATTAATAATAATAAGAAGGCAAACACAAACACAAACAAACATGTGCGCAAGTCAACGTCGTAACATTGCGAAATTGATTTTTCATCTGCTAGCGGTACTTTGCTCTCTCTCTTTCTTTGCTCCGAATGGCAGAGAGAGAGAGAGTGAGAGAAAGCGAGCGGGAGAGAGTGCTGCCAAACTGTCTGGCAGTCAACCTGTCACGGCAACAACAAGAACAGCTACAAAAATAAAAACAACAACAAGAGAAATAACAGCGCCTAATCAAAGCGGCGCGTTTTGGCAGCGACTTTTGCCGCTGCTTTCGTCATGACCTTCATGACTCATCGTTTCGGGGGAAGGCCCCTACATATTCCCCAGCTCCCCCCCTTCACCACTGTTCGTCTCTTTCTCTCTCTCTGTGTGTGTGTGTGCTTTTTTGTGGCTCCTTGTTGTTTTTGCTCCACTTTGCTTCGCCTGCGCATTTAATTAAATTGTCTTTACATATTAGCCGCATCAAATTGGAGCGCCTGTAATTTATAGTTGACCCATTGTGTTCATTAATTTTGCCTCTGTTTCCCACTGTTTTTTGTTTGGTTGTTTTGTTGTTTCGCTGTTGCTGTTGCGTTTTTCTGCTACTTGGCCACACCTTTTGTCCTGTTTTTTTGGTTTTTATGCGTATGTGTTCAAAATCCTAGTTTTGTGTAAACTACGTAGCATACTTTTAGGAATTCTGGCAGGCGCATTTTTTTATGCTTAAACAGGCTTACGTAAATATTTTAAAATTTGGACACCTCTCAAAAAGAATTATGTTTAAAATGTAGGTATTTTTGAGTCTCATCTGTGTGAAATATTGAGGTTTTTCAAATTAATCATTTTAATTTTACAGTTCTAATTAATATCTAGCAGAAATGAAACTCAAGTGAAAATGTTTTTTACCAACATGTTCCCTATATTAATCGGGTATTATTATAATGTAACATGGTTTACAGAAACTAATAATTTAGCTTACAAAGCCTCGGTATTGTTATATCTGTCACTTAAAATTTTAACATTTTGATATTGCTGAAATTGAGTATTGCTTGTTATCCTGTTTTTACGATCCTGAAATAGTTTAAGATGTTAGCTTTTGTAAAAACCTTTATATTTGGAAAACTCTACCAAAGTGGGAGCTCAAATTGCTCCCGCTTATCTCCTTGCAGTCGGCACCACATACGAGTTGCCTTCTTTAATAGATCCTGGCCCTCTAAAGTGGGATTCTTTTTCTGGAACTTGCGCATGAAATGAATGTAGGCAACCGCAGAGCCCAAAGAGTTTGAGTTGCGTTTCCTCACTTGACTCTTCTTCGATCTAGATGAGAGTCTTTCCTTCATGGATTCTCTCTCACGAGCATATGGAGACATATGACTTAGTTTCTCCCGTTTAGATTCGCCGGTGCTTTCCCTTTTAGACTGACCCTCCCACTTTTGAGATGGGCTCATTAAAATAGTCACAGGTTCTTTCTAATACGTATATGTTAATATGTATATGTATATTAAAATAACTTTCATATTTCTAGTACTTACCATAGTTTTAAAGAGTTTCTTTTCATCGGGGTACAGCTGATTCCATTGCCTAGCCCCAAAACGAACCATATCTTGGGGGGATATTCCGTAGAACCGCATTTTGTAGTCCCTCAGAAAGTTAAGGTAGCCATTGCGGGTGATGCGTGCCACTTTTTGATACTTGTAAACTGGTGCACAATGTACTTTTCCACGCTTTTTTCCCTCCATTATATGTTTTTTGTTACACTTAAAATTTGTTGTTCTCTGAATGATCCAGAATGGTGTAGAATCAAATGAGTCTGACTGAGAAGTCGTTTTCCTAGCTAACTTGGATTGTTAAAATAAAATTTGGTAATTTGTGCCTACTTTGTTTGCGAAATACTAATATTTTTAGTTAGAAAAAAAAATTATATATTTGTAGGGATTGAACTTTTTTAATGTCCAGTTGAAAGCTTTTAATAAAATGCCTACTAAAATGGCTACTAAAGTTTTTTAATACATTTTAAGCAAACTTTTGAACGAAAGTTAAAAACTTTTTATACTCATTTCAATTTAGCTGGAGTATTTTAATTTCCAGAACTTTGCTGTGTTCCATGCGAATTGCGCTTAAATGTTTTTATTTGAACAGTTTTCGCCAGAGGCCGAAAGGAGCGAAAAGCGAGGGCCGTCGTCGGCGGTGGTGTCAAGTTTTAAGCCTTTTAATGAGCCTCGAGGTCGCCCGTCAAACTTAATGAAAGAGCTTCAGCGGAAAAAATGCAAATGAATTTTCCAAAAATAACTGGGAATTGGGGAAAAGTTTCTACGTAACGGAGGCGTTGCTGGGTTGGATCTCCTTTCATTTTCGACGGAGGGGGTTGATGTTGGATGTCAATCCCGCAAATAGAGTTCACGACCCAGCAAAAGGAACTGTAATCAAAGAGCAAGAAGCCCATTTCCATTTCTATTTTTTTCCCTCCTGATATCCCTTTTTATTTTTGGTCAGACGTAATATTAACAAATGGCTTGGCCATCAATTTGAGGCTTATTTAATGTTCAACAATTGCCCAAAAAGAAAAAGAAAGGAAGAAAAGGCAACTGTCGCATTACTTATGCCAGCCACTGTCAAATTACATAATCCCAGTGAAAAGTACGTGTTCCCCGAGAACTTTCTGCATATAAGGACATGAATAATAAATTATGTGAAAAATAGGGAGTGAGAGGTACAAGTCGGTGTTTCATGAAGTGATTTTCCGCAATTTTCATGCAGACGTCTGCGGCACGAGATAAAGAACATTTTAGGCCCAGTCTATTGTTGTCGAAGGGGGGGCATGAAAAATCCGGGATGGGGGCTAAGAGATGAAAATACTTGACAAAAGAAGCAACAGAACAGTCAGAAGCCGCTTAGCAGAAAAGCTTGGACTTGGGACTTCCAACCGAAGGCATACTTTTACCCACTCCCTTATTTCCCATTTCCCCCCGACCTCAAAATACACGGAGAAAAAGATCGATTGCAATAGAAATCAAAGAATTCCTTAGGAGGACCTTAAAGTCCTTAGCCCTAAATAAATTTTTCCTTGGTCAAGGCTTCTAATACCAGAGACTGTTTTACATAAGCAAAACCTTATCCGCCCTTGTAAATTGATACCTTTTTTCCGTGTGTATCGCTGCCATTTCCTTGAGACAGACGTCGCACTTTTGCGCTAATGATTAATGGCTGTCGTTGTCCTGGAAGTCTAGCTGCTGTCCTCGCCTCCGGCTTGAAAATGCAAAACTCTCGGAGTTTCAAATGGACTGGAGCTCGCACCCACCCTGCTTTTCCGCACTTGTCGATTGCAGCTGTTGCAAATCTCAACACAGCCAGTGTTGATAAATGCAAGCGGAGCGTGTTGTGTTGACATTTGTCATGGGTCTTAAGTAACCAGCTTATCGGGTCTCAATCTTGAGGTGTTTCCTCCTCGCTCTTCCACCCTTCCCACCTATCCCATTTTTTGTTGCTCTTTAGCTTCTTACCCCCCTTTGGCACACCGGAGTTGGTAGTGTTGTAAACTGCTTTGTAAGTGTCTGCCATTCATTTGGGTTCATTAGTGGCATTTGCCACCTGACAGCGCTAGAGTGGAAAACTTGCGTCCCAGCGATAAACCAAATGAAAATTGACAAGCCCTCTCACACACGTCCACGCGCCAAGTGTTTATATAAATAAACCGGATGACAAAGGAAAATTCGAAAGGCAAAGAAAAATATGGCTTTGAGTTTTGGGACGGGAAACGCTTGCGGAATTTTAAAATGCTTCAACTCATCCTTTGTTCGCTTTTCGGTTGGAAATCCTCCTCCCCCAAAAATCCCTGACAGGTGCCAGCAAAAAAAAGGCAGAAGTCAATCGATTGATTAGGCACTTCGATTGTCAAACGGAATGCGGAAGCAGATGTAGGCGTTTCCTCACAGAGATAGATAGAAAAAACAAAGATTTTTATTATAAAATACTGAACCTTTCAACAAATACAAAACCCTAAGTTAATGTAATATATTTCTATCATTGGCTAATCATTTTAATTAAATAACTCCCTATCTCCCACAAAAACCATAGAATGCCAGGTGTGTGGTGATTTAATGCTTCATTAGTTTCACATGTTAAATTACCTTATATCGGACATTAAACGACTTTATGTTAATTAATTAAAGTGACTTTTTGACTAAACAGAGCACGCCTTTGTTTTATTACCCAGCAAATACCATGAATCATCCTAGTGTTTTTCACACTGATGACTGAATAGCTCTGTAGCTCAATAGCCCAGGCAATTATTTCATTAAAGATTAGCTGGTTGCGTAACCATTCGATAGCTGAGTGATGACATTTTCTAATTGCTTATTTAATAAGATGATTAAAATATGAAAATAATGATAGAAATGTTATTTAAGATGATTTATTCGATGATACATTCGAGTGAAAACAAGAGAGAACGCTATAGTCGGGTTGGTGTCCCGACTATCTAATACCCGTCACTCAGCTCAAGGGAGTGCGAGGGAGATAAAACTTTGATCAGGCATAAGTTTTAAACGAATGGTCCGATTTAAAAAATTTCTTCTACATTTCGATAGGTATTGATAAGCACAACAAAACTGCATTCCCACTTTTCCGATATATTACAATTTTTCAAATCGTATATAAGCTATTGTGGGCGTTAGAGGGGGCGTGGCACCTTTTTGAAATAAACTTGCGCTGCGTAGGAACTCCAAGAATCTGCATGCAAAATGCCAATCTTCTAGCTTTTATAGTTTCCGAGATCTCAGCGTTCATACGGACAGACAGACGGACAGACGGACAGACGGACAGACGGAGAGACGGACAGACGGACAGACAGACATGGCTAGATCGACTCGGCTAGTGATCCTGATCAAGAATATATATACTTTATGGGGTCGGAAACGCTTCCTTCTAGCTGTTACATACTTTTGCACGAATACAATATACCCTTTTACTCTACGAGTAACGGGTATAATTACTAATAAAATGTTAAACTTATTAGTAATGTTTTTGTATGCCAGGTTGAATGTTTTATTACATGATATAGGTGTTTTATACCCACTCTACATAAGCCTTACACCTGCGAAATCCGAAATAACTGGCTACACCTTCTTCAGATAGATGAGCTCATCGTGTATTCAACAGTTGATGATATTACATATACGAGTATATTGTGTGTACGTAGGGAACATTACTTTTTCAATTTCAATTACGCACCCTGCGCTCCCCAATGGTTCCGAAAGTAAAAATCTTTTGGCTAATGCCTCCCAAGTGTAATTCGTGGAAATTGCGTTGAAAGGTCTCTCGAAGAACTTACCTCATATACAGAGTATATGTATATATTTCGGGGTGTAGAACAACAACAACAATTTCCGGAGGGGGTGTAACATGTGTAACAAGTGTTAAGTCAAACACCTTTTGTACCAACCCCCCGAAATGCCACTGGCCAGCGCAATTTGTCATTTGGTAAATGAAAGAAAAGAGCCGAAAAGTTGGAGAGGTTTACCTGCCGCTTGCTCTATTAAATATTCACCCCTTTTTCGTGGGACCAAAAATAAAAAAAAAACAGAAGAAAGCAAAAATAAATGGAACCCCTCAGCATGTAAGTTTCGTTTATTTGCTGATGTTTACAAATTTTCACGCCAAAATGAAAAAAGTTTCCCTGTTTTCCTGTTTTCGATAAGGTGAAGTTGCTTTTTCGGCTGGGATTGTGGGTGTGGATTTTCTGGTCGCTTATGCAACCATTGCCATGAGACGTGAGTTGTGGCTGAAACTTGTTTTGTTTTGTTTTGTTTAGTTTCCCAGCTCTTTTCGGCCACTTGTCCTTGTCATGTGTCAAGTGCTGAGGCAGTAAACAACTTGCCACGGAGAAAGTCAGCGTCGTCGGGCTGGCTGTGCGGTTTATAGAAATATAGATTGTCCATTAGGTTCGGGCCAAACCCTCATAATTTCCCGTTTCCCATTCGCCATTCGCCACTCGCCATTTCCGTTGACCATTGACAGTAATGAGTCCGGGGGCTCCTGACAACGCCTAAAAGCTGGCAACAGTTTGCCCAAATTGCTTATTTATGCCATGTGCACGTCTGTCTGCCGAATGTGTTTTGTGACCCATGTTCGCATATACCCAGTAACTGGAGGATCCTGGGATATGTTGTTTTAATGCTAATGCTAAAGGTATTCCGATGCGAAGGAAATGTCAATGCAAAAGACCTTCCGATGCGAAAGTTATTAAGGATTATTGTTAACAAACCATATAATACCGAACTAAGTAATTTGTTTATAACTTCTTAAAATCGTATTTTATTAATAAGACGGGTTCTCATTGTTTAAGTATGATAGAAATATAGTAATATTTAATACTAATATCTATAATATTATTAGGTTTTTTAAAAATTTTGAAAATTGTAGAGTACATTTAAGAACACCTTAATGAAATTGTTAGTTTCTCAGAAAATTAAACTTAAATAACCAAAGAGCCATAATGTTTTCTATCTTTTAGGGGTATCTGTGGGTCGATAATACCGCCTGCAGCACATCTGCAGCTATTAGTTATGTAAAGTGCGCTTAGCTGTATGTTTTTTTTTTGTTTTGGGCAGCCGTGTTGCGGTCACCCCCTCAAACCCCCCAAAAACCCCCTCGAATCCCACTCCTCAGTGGCAATTTTCGTTGATTTGTCACGTAGGACAGCCAAATACCAGATACGAAATACGGAATACGTTTCAATAACGAGAGACCACCGGCATTTGGCCAACAGATGGCGCTGCGGTGAGTGACCACTGGCTGGCGCCATCGTGTTCGAATTGCGAATTATGCTAATTTGCATTCTCCGCTTTGCTGCTTCTTCTTCATCCTCTTTTACTTTCTCCCACTTTCCCTTCCCCTTTGCTCCCTTTTTTCCCTTTCTTCCCGCTTAATTCACACTTGTAAACGTGCCAAAAAATCTAGTTTGCTACATTTCCGCCTCTCATTCGATTTTACCGGCCAGTGTTATGTTTCATAAAATATGCACAAAAGGGGAATGGAAAAAGTGGGATGGGGGTGGTGAAAGGTGGTGGTGAAAGGGGACGCAGAACGAGAGGGTGGAGAGAGATGAGAGACGGTCAATGGCTGGTACACCGAAAAAATAAAAATGCTTTATATGCAATGTCACCTTGTAATGAAAGGGGGCAATAATTATTTCAACATTATTTAAATTTTATAAGCCATTTTAGGAAGTTCAGAAGATCAGCAGATATAGTTATTCATCACAAGTTTTTTTTTTTTTTGATATTTGTTAGTTGTAGTTTGTTTAATTTAATATTTTAAATTCCAATTATCAGGCGAAAATAAAAACAGAAATTTAGGTATATAGGAATTGTTTTTGAACAGTGCAGCAGTCGGCGTCCCCAGAGTTTCCACTTGGGGCACATAATGCGTCATCGTCGCCGGTGCCTTTATATCTACCGTTACACCGGCTAGCACACACAGATACTCACACCCTAGGCCCACACCCATACACACACACAGACAAATGCGTCGTCGTCACATGTGCGCAACAAATTGCGTCTGCCGCTTTGAATTTTTGCGGTTACATTTCCGTTGCACCGACGGGCGACAACAGCGACAACAGCGACATCGACGGCATTTCAATAAGCCAAAGGCAAAACGGCAATAAGAAGAAGAAGGTGGAGAAGGAGAAGAAAAAGCAGAAGAAGGCTCAGATGGCAAAAGGACTCCAGAAATCGAATCAGAGAGATGCCTTCCTTGCACATTGGTATGCTTGGAAAATTCGATTGGCTAAAATCAAATAATGCAGAGTAAAAGGGAAACTCCTAGATGGAAACATAAATACTGTTATTGAGCAATTTTATTAAATTTAAAGTAGGCTTTAAACCCTGAATTCCCATAAGTTTTTAAGGTTTCATCCCAATATCCAGAATTAAGTTGTGGGGGGAATTCAGAAGAAATGTTTAGTTGCATACTTTTTGAATACCCAATGTCATTTAATTTTTCATCCGAGTTGAGTGGATTATTTACCCATATCCTCCGTGGATCCACCCCTCTGCATGTTTTATCCCTACTTTAATAGAAAATTCATTAATCTTATGATAAACAAAAAAGAATCAGTTATTAAAAAAACAGAAAATAAAAAGTTTTTTTTTTAAATTTAAATTTACAAGTATTTTTGACTTAAAATGATATTTTAAAACAAATTTAAATTTTGGAAATTTTAAAAAATACAATTACCTACTGTAAGCATTTCTAGAACTTAGGCGATATTTATAAATACTTATAAATATGGAAAAACTACTTATCTTTCGAGAATCCGTAGCTTATTTTGAGGTCCACTGTGCCACTGACAGCTGCAGCCGGAAAGTGTGCAACGTGAATGGCGAAAAATATAAATCTGATTTATGCCCCTGGCTTTTGCTTTTGCTTTTGCCGGCCCCTTGCAAGTGGCCACATGTGGGTGTGAGATGGAGATAGAGCTAGAGATTGGAAGAAATCGCAGCAAATTCGCATCAAATTTTCATATTTACTATGAATTACAAATTGTCAGATTATGGAAATGGTATTTTTTGCCTTTGGCCCAGCTGGGAATCAGCTTAAGACGTAGCCTCCTTCGGTTATTGATCTTGTACACCACTCACAATACACTGAAAAATAAAGTTTATAATGCAAATGTTTTTCTTAATTCTAAATAATCAATATTTAAATAAAACTTCTTTCAGTTTACTTTGCATTATTAGTTTTTAAATAAAAATTTTATAATATTTTTATCTATTTATTTAAAAAAAATAATTATAAAAAACTAAGTATACTTCTTGTTGATTTTCTACCAATTCTTTTTATTTATCAAATATTTATTTAGCAAATGAAATAGTGTGACCATGTCATTAATTGAAAGCTAAAACATGTGTGCCCGTGTTACTCAAAGAGCTCCTTACATTAGTTTCTCAAAATACTTTTCTGACAGTGTACAACTTTATTACTCATAATTTGCACGTGTGTGTGTTTGTGTGTGTTCTCTTTCGGCCCCTGTGTTGGTGCGTAGTTAAGATAGATTTTTCGTTGATGTTATGACTCATGGATGTCTGCCGGAAAGTGGAATAGATAGAGTCATAAGAGGGGATTAGGTGGCCTGGATCCCTTTTGGCATAACCTGATACCCGCATCCGGCAAAGTTATTCCATTCCAAAAACCATAATACCTGTGGACAAATAATTACAACAACATCTGAGTGGTTTGATGGGTGGGTTGCTTGGGTGGTGCGCATGTAGCATATTTAATGACAAAGGAACTCGTGTCAAGGATTACTAATTAGTGTCTGGACGTTGACGACCACGATGATGTAGCCGGCTGCTCTTGTTGCTGTTTATGTCCTTCGGCTTAAGTGCACACCCCACCGAAAGACCCACCATCCTCCCAAAACCCAAATACTGGATGGGGTTTTTGCCGTTTATATTTGCTTTTTAAATTGACTTTGGCCGCCGCCGCGCTGGCAAATTGAGTTGTCCAATGGCGTCTGTCTGATAAGCGTGTTCCATGTTCCATGTCTTACCTGCGGCTTAAGTGAAATTTGCTCGGGGGTTTTTTTATTTTGGGGGGAGCCTGGGGGATTACACTTGTCCTTTCCCTTCCGTTTTTGGGTGGCCAATGGGTGGTGTCTGTTTAATTGCAGTGGGGGCACATTCTCGGTTTCTTTAGTGGTTCGTACAGAAATGTGCGCCATTTGCGGCTGCTGCCTAAGCTGATTTGTATTTAATGAGCTGTATATCCTTAAACACACTCACGCACAGATACACAGATACACAGAGAGGAAAAGGACGTAACATTTAAATGAAAAGCA
This sequence comes from Drosophila prostipennis, assembly GCA_037075205.1. Taxonomy (NCBI): domain Eukaryota; kingdom Metazoa; phylum Arthropoda; class Insecta; order Diptera; family Drosophilidae; genus Drosophila; species Drosophila prostipennis. The sequence goes on from JBAMCJ010000005.1 coordinate 126,951, forward strand.
GCGAAATCACTTATAAAGGTGTCTAAAAGTATGCAACAATAAATGTTTAGGTGGGAAATTCAATGGATTCTTAAAAAAAAAAGAAATAATATTTTTCACTGCCTAGTTTTAGACAGCTTTTTAAGATTTGTCAAGATTTTAGTGATTAAAATTGATTGAAATTTACTCTTAATTTTTTTAAAACTACATTGAAATTAATAATATTATTAGTAATTAATATATTTCTCCCAGTGCATCTCGGCACAGACAGGCACTTATAAGGGCAGACAAATTGCCGTTAGTCTCGACAGCGAAATGAAAACATTTACTTGAGGGATAAGGGATTAAGAGCGGAAAAGTGGGGGAATCTGCACTCCCCAACCAAAAATGGGTGGCTGGGCGTATGGCTGCCACCTGTCAGCGACTTTTCCACTCGCCGAAAAACATCAACCTCACATCATCGTCAATTATTTGTTTATCTTGCGGGGCCAGTGGGTGGTTGGGTGGTTGGTGGGTGGTGGGTGGTGCTTATCCACAGAATGCCGTATTTGCTCAGCATTATGCCGAGCTTCGTTTTTTGATGTTTTAACCCCGCGGCCAGAGCCTCGTGCTCTTCTTAACCCTCGAGTGCAGATTCATAAATTAAATTCCTCGAATATTTTTCGGAATGGAACATTTTGAGACATCTCGAACGCAGGCGAAACGGAACTTGTTTGCCTAGCAACAATTACGAAAGGGAGCCTGTGCAAACCTACAAGTTATCCACTCAAAGTTTTCGAGTCTAGCCTCATTGAAATTTAATCTGTCGAAATAATATTTGAATATGTGGTTGGGCGGTGGGCGTTTATGTTTGGCTACAAGGAGGCAAAATTGATCTATTAGTTATACCAATTTTTGTAAGTCTTCTTAAGTTACGCATTAAAATTTGTTTTTAAATAAATTTAAGAATATAAAAAACCAAGTTAATAAGTGAAAATACATACTCCACACTTTTGATGCTACACTCTAATTTATGTATTTAATTTAAAAATGCCTTTGAAGCTTTTTCCAGCACTTAAGAGATATTAGACCAAAGGCATTAAAAATTAAATATTTCTTTTCAATTTCGCTCAGCAATCTTTTCAATTTGCTTGCCATAAATTTTGCCATCCAAGGCTGTTTTTTCTGTCCGTTCTCTCGGATAAATCTAGCTCATTGCCATGCTTTTTTGGCAATGGAATTTTTGTGGAAATTGTTTTTCGCTCGCCGGACTAATAACAATGACATGGATGAGACCGAGACTGAGAGAGTGGGTCGGGAACCCCGATTCCCGACTGATTCCCCGCAGCTGGGGCTGAGTCATAGACAAGCCATTAACTGCTCGGTGGGGTAATCCTGAAAGGGGGGTGGGGTAAGGGGATGTCCTTGGTATCCTTGGCAGTGTCCCCTTTCCAGTTAGCAGCTGCCTTTGGCAGCGGACAAAGCTTAATCGACTTTGCCGACATTAAATGCGTGCGGTTAGGCCAAGCCCAAAGTTAACCCACACCCTTAATTTCCCTCCTCCAGGAAAATGGCGTGAAAAACAGTTTTCCCCCTCCCCACCCCCTTCTGTAAAGCCAAGGAACATCCATCCCCTCTGGCTGTTGTATTATTTATGCCCATAAAAATATTATTGCCATTTTTTCGCATTTGGATTTCTTTTCTCTCCAGCTCCCTCGCTTATTTTATTTTGTAGACGTCATGTAGGAAAAAGCACCCAAGGAACTCACACACAACGTCTTGTCAAATGTCAGGCGTGAAGTGTTTGTTGATGCGCTGTATGTATGTCCCTTATAAGGCGGGGGAACCCCAAGGAAGCGCCGGAAATGCTGCGTAATTGGACCCATATGCCCAGGAATGCCAACAGTGGAGTGGAAAGGGGATATTATGGCCACATCTTGGGTAGTTTTTCGTGGTTGTGGTTGTGCGGGGTGGTCTCTCAATGGTGGTGACATAGTGGAACCTGCCAACTGTCCCATCAAATGCCAGATTAGTCACCGTGTGTCTTTGTGACTCCACAGAAAAGGGTTTCCCAGGAGCCGCAAACCCAAAACAAAAAAAAAAGTGGGGTTTTCTGTAGGAAATCCAATTTCATTGGGTTGTTTTTTGGGACCATGGCTTGCGGTTTCCTCGGGCAGTCACAATCCCCCGCTGTGAAAGTGAAAATATTCAAAAATGTTTAAACTCTTGGTTAAATTGGGGTTATCTTAATGTTAAAAGCGGATATGGTGCTTGAGGCTTATAAGTCTAAAGTAGAGAAAGTGGTTTCTATAAAGGTTATGTTAGGAAGCTTATGAAACAAATATAAAATAGTTATAATCATAAAATCGGTTAAAAATATTTTATATTGCTTGTAAAAATCCATACTGACCCAAACAGCATTTATAAGGCATCCATAAAATTTTAATTCAATTTCCTGTTTTTTTTAACCGAATAACTATGACTAACTGGCAATCCAATTTCACCGAAAACCCTTTTAAAAATGCCCATAACGGAGAGTACAAATCAAATGTAGTTGACCACATGCCACCTAAATTGATGAAATAACCATAAAAGAACCCGGGCAAAAAGAGAAGAAGAGTTCGGATTAGATAATGGCCAATGGCCCAGGATGATGGCTGACCTAACCCACAATCCGCTCTTTGCAGTCCGCATTCCGCAGTCCGCTTTCCGCAAAACTGCCAAAGTTTGATTGCATTTTGAGGTTAGCGGCTAACTGGAGCGACTGTACTGTAATTTCCGATCTGGGGAATGGCCATTGGCCATTGGGTCTCAATTATGGCCACTCGGCAATGGGCAATTCATTTGGCCACCGCCACGTAATGTCCATTTAAACAAAGGCCAGCCAGCGACTGCGGCCCCAGGGATAAATGGGGATGGCTGGAAATATTCGCAAATAAAGTGGCGATTGGATATTACAACTTTCCGGTCACTGCATTTCTGCAAAGTTCACAAAACTACAACAAGGACGGGGGCCCAGTACTTCGGTACAACCACCGAACCGCCCACTGCACCACCGAGGGAGCCACCCACTGAACCGCTCACCCACTCGATAAAGTGCCACCCGCTCAACTTCTGCTCCCGTGAGCAGAACAATTTCCAATGTTCGCTCAACTGTGGTGGCAACGAAAGGAGCCCCGAATACGTATACAAATACCAACTACAGGACCATACAAATAGGACTACAGGACTATAGGACTACGTAGGACTGTGGGACTGCGACTACGGACCGGAAACAGGAAGTTGGCTTCGCTTTGCACTGGGCAGCAAAAAAAGAAGAGAGTGAATGGGTGGATGGCTGGCCTGTACGTTTTGGCAACATGTGTAGTATTTAAAACTCAACCGGCCTTGGTCAGCGGCCACAAATGAATTTATTTGTTTTACGCTTCCACTTGGCTGTTTACTCTTTTCGATACCCTTTCGAACGGCTATCGAATAAATTGAATTTTTGTAACCTTAGCAAATTCTGTCCTTTTCCAAATTTTTGAAAGTAAAAAAAAATTTAAAAATCCGGCCATTCATTAAAAAGTTATGAGCAAATAATGAATTTTCGCTAGATGGCGCCACTTGGCATTGCTGCTTGCATATCGCCATCTCTCTCTCTCTCTCTCTCTATCTTTCTCTCTTTCTCTCTTGATTTTATTCAAATTTAGAAATACATAAATATTAAAATAAAGTGTTTTAGATGTTTGTTTGCTAGAAATCACAGATTTTATAAACATTCGCATAACAATTTCCATACGCGTAACATAAATCTAAAATTTCTTGAAGTGAACTTTTGACCTTTAGAGTATTTCCACTTCGTTTCCGCAATCAATTGAGCCCTTTTTTTCTGGTTGGGACCTCAAATTTTTTGCGATTTTCATTACATTTGGCCAAACAATTTATGTGGCCCAAAGGGGTGGTCGTTGTCACTTGGTTTGGTATTGCGATTGGGGATGTGGATGCCCCGGTGCACTCCTGATCTCCTGCCACCCTTGACTCGCTGGCAAAGTCAAAGTTGTCTGCTGGCAACACGCATCGCGTCTGGTTTGAGTGGTGCGACATTGAAATTTATAGACCTCCAGCCTCTTTTTCTACTTTTTTTATTCTGCTTCTGGTTTTTGGTTTTTGGTTTGGGTCTGCTCGTGGCAGTCAGGTGGTGCACGCCGCTTCAGCGGTTCAAGTGGTGCACAGATACGGCTGCGACGACGCACCACTCAGCCACGCAGCTTTCGTGCCACATCAACTGTCTGGCTTTAAAACACACAAACAGCAACAGAAACACATCGAAACATACCGAAAAATATTTAATTAAAATTTATGTGCAACCCCAAAAGCAAAGTCAGCGGGTTCCCCCTTCTCTCGAATCCCCGGAAAGTGACGGCTGCAGTCGAGGGAACGCTTTGACGATGACACCCTTCAGCGACCTCCCTCAACCTGCAGAATCCGCAGGGTCCACAGAATCCACTGAATCCGCTGGGGGAGAGCACTTGAAACTTTGCTTTTTACCGTTTTGCTACGACACTGAAAGAAAGTAATTGTTTCTATTTGCAAAGAAACTTTTATGATTTAAAAAATATTTTTTTAAAATTTAGATATTTAGTATTGATACAAAAATGTTCTATAAAAAATATAATTTTAATAATACTCGTAAATATCATTTAAGCCGAGTTTTCCCACTTAAAATATTTTTTAAGACAATTTTTTTTTTAATTTTTAAACATGTTTATTCTTCAATGATATAAATATTATTTATGAAATTTGATTTTATTTATGTCTTCCTATAGTTTATAGTTTCCGAAAGAATACATCTTTTTAGAACTGAAACTTTTTTTAAAAATTGATTTAATGAAATATTTTTGTAGTAAACTTTTTATAATAATTTTTTTGAGTGCGGGTCCTGTCTGGTGCTCCCAAATGTCCCATTGACGAGGCCACGTCGGCCATTTTTAATGGTTCCGCTGCAGAGGGGTCGGAATCGCAGGGAACCGGATTGTGGGGAGGCGGAAAAAATTAAAAATATTTTGCATACTTGCCGGCGCATATGCCGCAAAATGCTTGTCCGAAGAGCTATTAAAAAGTTTCCAAACATAATGAAGGGAGATGAGCTTACGAAGGGGGTGGTGGGGTAGCCCCCCTTTTCCTGGGGGGTTGGAAAAGTAAGTGTGTGTGTTTGTGTGAAGTGTGTAAACAGTTCGCGAAGCAATTGCCCGGTCAGAAGGCGGAAATTTACCTGTAATCGGCCACGCATTAACCAAACAAATCAATTGAGCGTTAAAGGCCAAAGGGCCAACGGGAATACAGGGGTTTGAGCCCCATAATTGGTAATTGAAAGTGGCCCATTTGGCCTCCTCCATCCGCCATTCGGCGAACTAATCAATCAAGAACGGCATAAGCGAGTTGATGGGGACAAGGTGGGAACACTGAGCTAACCAATCGATTAATCAATCAATCAATCAGCCAGACAGACAGACAGACCGTCCAGCGGATTGCCCAGCAAAGGTCAAAGGTTTGCCTGCCTGCTGGCTTCTTGTTGCCAATTAGCGAAGCTAAACATCTGGATTAGGGCCGCGAATTAGCGAACGGGAGAGTGACAAGGGCACAGAACTAGGCGGAGATTACCCACTGATACTAACTCAATTAAGATCCCAGATTATTGGCATATTGAGAGGGGAGTTGATTAACAAAGGTAAACAATCAACATTTGTAGGGGTTGGTTGAGTTCTCTTATTATTGTATTATAAAATATCATTGAGCTAAGAATACTTTTGGGATCACCTACCAAAACAAAAGATGCTTAATTGAGGTCTTTATAAACATTTAAGTGGAGAGTCAAACAATTTGCTATATTTCTCCAAAAATTACTAGTTTTGAAGGACCAAATCTCCGAAAAGGTTCGAAAGTTAAAAAAAAAAATTTATAAGGGAGGAATTGGGGAACAGACAATTGAAAGCATTCAAAAAGTATTCAAAAAGTGTGCAACCGAAAAGGTGCATTAAAAACCCCCTACAATCAAATCCAAATATTTAAGATTGCAACTTTGAGATTTCTTAACTTTGATCTTGAGATTCAGTTTTAAACGAAACGCAAACCGAATCGACAGAAACTAGAAACACAAAGCTCACAATGGTAAACTATCTAAATGGCTGGCGTTCCTTTCATCCATCCATTTGTTCAGTAAAAACCTCTGAGGTCACCGGAGCAATGTGCATGGAATGGAATGACGGTGCATATGAAGCACCCACCAACACACCACGGGCACTTTAGTGTCTTTGGTACCTGTCGGTGTCATTTTAATAAAAATCAAAGCCAGCACAAAGCCCGGAGAATAGAATGCCACAAGATGCAAAAGATTTTGTGTGTGCGTGTGTGTGTTGTGGCAAACGCAATCTCCGCAATATGCCAGTTGAAAGAACCGAGGACGGAGAACCGAGGAACGAGGCATCATTTCCTGCGCGGCGGCCAAAATGTGTCACACAAAAGCCAGTTGGCGGAGACAAGGGCAACATGTGGCCAGAACTCGTTGCAGTGGGCCCAGTGCCAAAGTGCCTGCGGTTATGCAGGAAAAGCTGGGAAAAACGAGAAAACGGAGGCGACACCGAAAATGGCTGGCAGCCGGCAGCCGGCAGCCTTGCAGCTCTTTCACCTGCAACTCTTGTCCGGAACGAGCGCATTAATGCCGCCTTTAAAATTTATGATATTTACTCAACCAGACAGCGAGGCAATGAGGCGGTGAGGATCAACATCCCCCATCCACGTAACCAAAGCGTTTCCATTTTGGGATTCGCCTTTTGCATTTTGCATTTGGCTCAAAGACCCGTGAGTCGTGAGCCAGAGTGGCAATCACGATGTTGGCCAAGCCAATGAGTGAGTCATCGTCGTCCTCCTGCAAGTTGATTTCCCTCGAAGAAGCAGAAAAAACAAACTTTCACTGCAGAAAGCGGGTGGGGGCAGCCAATTTTACACCGCATCTGTGGTTTTGAGGGTTCTTCAAGGGTTTGGTTAACAGCAAGAAACATGGGGAAAGAAGAAGTGTTTAAAAATTATTATTAAAGTGCTTTTCATGCGCAGACAGTGTTGATAAACGATTATTGAGGAAAGATTTTATTTATTTACCCCTTATGTATTTCTTTAAACTTGGAGTGATGTTGTAAAAGTATTATAAAATACAAATTAATAGTGTTGTATAAGGCTTAAAGTAGTGTTTATAGTGTTTGTTCACTATTCCACTGTTGTAAAGTTGAATGTGATGCAATTTATTAATATATAGGAAAGCTTCGTTTTATGAACTCCTTTTTTATTTAATTAAACCTGGAATGGTATTGTAAACGTATTAAAAAATAGTTATAGCAATGTAAAATTTCAGTGTTGCATAATGTTTAAAGTGCCATTAGAGTGTTTAGGCAGTATTCCAGTGTTGTAAAGGATTTTCTATTCATAAATAAGGGTAGAGTCGTTTCTAGTTATTTGTAGCTTAGAAAGTAAAGGCTTATTCTGCCCTGCCCCCCAAACTAACCAAAGGCTGTCTGTAATATATGTTCCGCCGCCCAACTGACCCATGTCAGAGGATGTTAACACCTCGAGAGTCAGACGCTGGGTGCACTAACCGGCCAATTGCCCGCACAAGTCTCTGCTCCGCCTGAATTGGCCTTTCAGTTGCACATCATGGCCCCGGGCCATCACATCGACATCACCGACAACATCTGGGCACAAAAGTTGGCCATAGTTTGGACCCTGGTTCTTGGTTGATTTTAAGTTTATTTCATTTCATTTCGCTGCACGGCGTTCGCATGTCAACACCTGAGACGCTCGCTTTCGGGATAAATTCTCTTTTCCTTTTTTTTTTTTTTGTAATTTTCTTAAGTGTTGTCGGTTGTCGTGGTGGCTGAAAATATTGGCAACATGTTCTGTCGTCTCTGCTGGATTGATTTTAATGTCGCCGAGGCGGCGGTGGAGTGTGCGGGTCCCTGTGGAGGTCGCTTCCACCGCGATTGCGTCGATGTCGCCGGGGATGTGGCGACGCAGCTTCTGGCCACCGAAGGAGGAGGCGGAGGAGGAGCTGGTTACCCATCCGGACTGGAATGGTATTGCCGCACTTGTCGTCAACTTTATCGCCTGCAAGTGTACTTCGAGGTAGCTATAATAAGTGAGAGCGTAGTGACATCCCACAGATCTCCACAGACCTGCGATTTACAACGAATTCGCGCTTGGCTGCCCGGAAACTTTCCCCGCTGATTGAATTTGTGGCCTGTGTCTGAGTTTTCCTGTCGAGTTTAAACTCGATGACCTTGTGCTCCCCCAGCAAGCAATTAAATAAGGCTTGGTTTTTTCTGTCTTGCTCCTTGGAATAAGATAATCTTAATAGCCCTAATGAAATTAGCTTAAACGCAGGTGTGGCAACTGTACTTGCAAAAGTGATTAGTTGTTTTTCGGGGAAATATTAAGTGTGGAACAGCTAAAGTTTTTGTTTCGCTTTTAAAGTCAACTGTACTTTGCCTTTAAAAAAAAAAAGTTCTTTTCGGTGAATTTTAAAAGAATTTTGTACGCAACTGTACTTTAGTTTCTGGCAAATAAAACTTAAAAACTGACTAATTTTGTGAATTTGTTGAGGAATAATACTTGTATAAAAGCACAAAAAAGTAAGTTTCGCTAAAGTTGATAGTTAGTTATGAAAAAAAAATGATGAAAATAATGTCGTGAAATTGTAAACTAAAGAGGCTTTGTGGTAACTGTACTTTTTGGGATTTTTTGTGCATTATATCCCCTTATTTCTATAATAAGCTTTTATCAAGTTACCCAAACTAAGATAAATTGCGAAAAAGTGAGAATCGAGTTAAAAACTAACTGGTTAAGACTACCCATGATACTTGGCTTATGGATGTTTAATAACATCCCTGCCAACCCTTTGCCACCTACTGTACTTTGCTGCACTAAATGGATTTCCAAGGAGAATTTCGTAAAAGAACCAAAATAAGTTTGGCTTGAGCCGGTAATTTGTGGCCCGCTTTAATCCATCTCGATTCGTTTCCATCAGCTGCTAAGCTTTGCTGTTATTCTCCACTTCCCCCCATCCCCCTTCACAGTCCACATCCGCTATATAAACCCGCTCCAAACCCACTTAACGTTAATTGCAATACTCAAGACTTTTCCTACGCTATCAACGGCAACAAAGCTTTGTGCATTTGCATCATCTGGACGCGGATCCGCACCTGGGCGGCAAAAGGGGGTGGCTTCGGGGGTGGCAGCGATAAGGGGGAGGTCCGAACAAAAGAAGCATCGTCGCCATTTTTAATTGTAACTGTAATTTAGCCATTGTTGTACACTTTTGATGACGCAGACGTTCAGCCAAATGGCAAGAAAGTCTGCCTTCAGCTTTCGGCCTGCCCAAAAGATATTGTGGGTGGGGGTGAAAAGAAAAGCGGGGGAGGTACACACACACTTGAGGTGCACGTGTCGTGGCGTTCGTTATTGTTTTTCCCTCGCTTTTTTTTTTATGCCCGCCTTTCATTCAGTTCAAGGGTATTCATATGTGCCCTGGCATAAGCCATCAAAAATTTATTTTAAGGTTTTGAAATAGCCAAGAAAATTGATCTATATATATAAGGTTTTTTATGTTTGTGTTGAGAATGCTAAGCAAAAAAATAAAAATTATTTTAAAAAGTTTTGAATTGGTATGATACGTTTTAAATTCTATATAGATGTTAAGGAACTTATTATCATGCGCGGTTACAAGAAAGGCACCGCTCTCGAGTGAAAATGATAAGGAAATGTGGTATTCAAAAAGTATGCAACTAAATATATGTTCTGAAATCAACAAAATCCTGTATCCACCAGTGCTTATCATCTAAACTAATATAATAGGACCTATAAAAAATGGTCAGTAGCAAATTTCACCCAGAACGGATTGACAGAAAAATCAAAATAAAACATAAATATTTAAAAACATACAAAATAATATTGTTAGGATAAAATAATGACTGAAACTGGTTATAAAATAAGATACATTTACTGAGTTTCCACTCGCTCTGCTACATAAGCAAATGTATATTTTTAGCAACCTTGGCGAATGTTATTTTTAGCATTAATTGTGCTTTCCTTCAACTCGGACTAATTGTGCTTATCCCTCTTTTTGTGTCGCTCCATTCCAGATTGCCATCTGTGATGATTACAGCCTGCCCGTAGACTTTGTTAAAAAACGACCGTCCAGCTTCGATCCGTGCCTGGCGGAGGCGATACCAGCGAATCCCGAGCACTGGATTGCCCCCAGTCCGCAGACCGAGTTTGTAAGTCCTTGGTCGTTAAGTGGGTGGTTGGGAGGGATGGGTGGGTGGCTACGATGGTTGTCTAGTTGCTGGGGCAATGGCAATTAACTGCTCCGGACAGCTAATTGATAAACTGCACGCTCCGGCGAATCGAGTGGTGGGTTGGGATGGGTTTTTTGGATGGACAAGTCGCATCAACGTCAGCCGCATCAGCAGTGCGTTAATGAAAAGCTTACTCCTCCTTGCTCATCATTTTCCTGATTTCCTCCATCATATTTTCCCCCCTTTTTGGCTCCCCATCGGTTTATCCTGCGGCGGCAGGCGGACAAACAAAGCGCTGCTCAAACAATGCACGGACTATTGGCTAAATATTGCAAAAAAAAAGAAAACAGATAGAAAAAAAAGAAAAATAAATAAACAACAAAAAACAGAGGAAAGCCAAGGCAAAAGGCGAAAAATAAGCGAAACAAACAAAAGGGGAAGTCGGGGCCAAAATGACAAACAAACGAAGCTGCCCAGCGGGCGGTGGCTGACCATAAAAAATGGACACAGATAGAAAAATGGCCAAGCTGTGCTGCCAGTTTAGCTGATTTTTGGCCAGATTTACAGGTGGGAAAATGAAAAATTATACCACCTCGCTTTTTAATTAAGAATTTTAATTAATTAAGATTTTTAATAAATTTATAAATACCAAAGTCATTTTTGTTTCAACAAAGGCCTTTTAAAAAGTAGGTGACCTTATAGTGATAGATTATAAACCTATAGTTTTAAAAAAAAGTTTTTACCTATAAAGTAAATTTAGAATTTTAGGAAGCTTTAAAAAAGGTAATATATATTTTCTGGATTTTTAGGGACCAGTAAAAAAAGATTTTTAATTTTAGGTAGAACTTTAAAAAAACACTTTTTATAAAAAATGTAAAACCATTTCCTTTCTTAATAATATTTTAACATTTTAAACTAAATTTCGAAATGGTAGATTTAATTTTACCCTCCGTTGGAGAAACTTATAATGCTGAAGAATATTTTTTCAAGGAAGTTATAAACTCGATTTTGTTATCTCTCCATATTTTATCTTGTTTTTGCCATTTAAATTTCCCAACACTGAGGCAATAACAGGAAGGCAAAAAATGAATAGGGAAGCCGCTGAGATGGAGCGAGAGAGATAACCTCGGGCTGCAGCAGCAAATGCGCCGTGCCACAAATCAAATGATGCCCCAAAAACCAAAAAAATCCTCGAGCCTGCGACCCCTCGAAAACCCCCGCCGGGGTAAACAACAAGAAAAAATCCCCCAAGGGGGGTGCGTCGCTTTTTTATGGCCCATACGGAAATATTTGGTGTTTTGTTCCCTTTGCATATTGCCACTAAAAATGAAAAGGAAAGCCAAGCCGCATGAGGCGCACACATAAAACACAGCGAACGGAAAGCGAAACAAACGAAGCCAAGGAGCTGGCATCCTTGCCACTTGAAATTCATTTTATTGAAATTTGCTTAGCCCCAGAAGAGGAATGCGATGTGGCCAAAGTCTCGAAATGCCAAATGGTTCGGGGGCCATGCGAGAAATGAGATTTGCGGCCACGACCTTCAGCGCGCTTCTGCAGATTGATACATTTTCGGGGGTGGAGTGGCTAAATCAGTGCCAAGGATTCAATCTTTAAGAAGGCAGAGAGTGGGCCAGATTGTTTGCTCAAAATTAATAACAAAGAATAATAACTGCGAGAGCAATCAATTGGTGTAAATATTCATTCAGGGGCTAATATTCCTTACTTAAATATTCTTTACACTTTCACATATTTTCTGAAAAAGCTTCTTAATTCTATTGGTTTATTGTGATCATTATTTATGGGAAAGGCAAATTTTTAAATCAATTTTAAATTACTTAAAATTTATTTATATATTTTTACGCAATTATTTAAAAACTCTAGTTTAAAACCAATTAAACATCAATTTAATTTAGGAAAGCCAAATTTTTAAAAAATTTAAAATTACTTAAAATTAATAAAAAAATATTAATTAATTAGAAATTTATTTTTTTATGCACCTATTTAAAAACTGTAGTTCAAAACCTATTTAACATCAATTTAATGTATTTATTGACTGTTATAACAGAAAAACAAAATAATAATTATTTTTCAAAACAAAACGCCCAGAAAAAACCATTATATGTATGTTTGAGAATTAAAATTATTTAAAATATCAGTGACCTTTTTGCCATCTACATTACCATTTTTAATTAAATATCGCGTTTTTAATGTACAGAAAGTAGAATAAAACGATTACAGCTAATTAAATGGTCATAAATGCTGTGCAAAAAATCTTCCCTAAATTTCTCCCCAACTTTCCCTTATTTTTCTTCCTTTTTTTGCTACATAATCCAGGCTGTCCGTCCTCCAACCAGGAAAAAAAATGTTCAGGCAGCAAATGGCCCAAAGCGATAACGTTTAGCGCCTTTCGATGCTCGTTTTTCTCCCTTTCCCCTGTGGCCGTCTCTTTCTGTTCTCCTCTACCGCTCTCTTTCCCTCTTTCCTATTTTACATGCTGCATATTAATGTGTGTGTGTGTGCTCTTTCACATGCGTGTGAGCCGCCTCACAATTATTAATGTAATTTTATCTTATGACTTTTGTTTGGCATAAACATTGGAGAGACGGAGAGGAAGATCGCAGATAAACAGAGAGGGAAAATAAAGCTACACTCAGGACAAAAATATTAGTATTAGATATTATTATTTATAAATATTATTTTAAAGACAATTAGGAAAATAATTATTATAAAAGTAGAAATGATTTACCCAAGTTCTAAGTAACTTATTTTGTCAATAACCCCATAACTCCATAACTCCACCCTCGTGTAAACAGGCCTTTAGTTCAGAAATATTTTGATGAAAAATTTAAATTAAATATACCGTTTTAAGAAATAAAGCTTCACTCAGGATAAAAATGCTATTATCAGAAATTTTATTAAATATAAATGATTTAGAAAAGTTCTAAGTAACTTATTTTGGCTCTTCTTAATACATAATTGTTTTTATTAAATAATATATGTAAATTAAATAATATATTTTAGGGAATCAAAGTGTAGCCACATCTATGTGATGATGCCATAATAGCTTTCACCATTCATGTGTGTGTGTGTGTTGGCCATTGTTTTTTGTTGTTGTTTTTCAGCTTTTTTCGTTGGCAACTCACGTTTTAATGGAAGTGAACGCGACATTTTTCGATATATGTGGAGCGTCTGGCTCTGAAGTGGGTTCTGAAAAACAAAAAGGACAGGGAAATTCGTTTGGCTTTTGCAGTTGTTGCTATTACTCTCCATGGAGTAATATTCAACGATAACTCACAAACACAAAGGCCGCCGTCAGGACACGTTTGTGAATCCATGTGTGCGTGCTTTTTGTTTATTTCAATAACTTTGCCATGGTTTATATATGTATGTATATATTTTATTTTTATTCCAACTCCGCCACAAACAAAAAATATATAAAAACAGCGGAGTGAAACGAACAGACATCTACGTCAGCTTAGATATCACTCATACGCCGCGTTGTCTGAGCTTGAGGTATTGAATTCCATTGCAATTGCATGATGAAGAGCATCAGATGCCCTGTAAAAATACTAGTCACAAGTTTTTGAAAACATATTTCATATAGAATTTTTCGAAATATTATTCTAAAAATATAATAAAATTTAGTTAATAAAAAATACGAAATATTGATTGGATAATTTTAATTTACTTTTACATGTTTGTCATGTTTTTTAAAAATATTTGTTATGTTCTAAAAATATTTTTCAGTGCATATTACGTGTGTGGGGGTTAAATGTTTAAGGGATGTCCAACCGTAGAGGAGCATTAGTCGCTAAACAATGGGAATGGCGAAGATGTTGGATAGATATGTAGACGGGACATCAGAATTTGCTTTTATTCCCCGTTTACGTTGATTTTTTTTTTCATTAAAGTTGGCATCAAAATCACGTTGCTGCGGCAACAAGCAGACAAGTGGAGTCGGAAGTGAAGGTGGATTCAAACAGTTTTCATTATTCCAGAAATCTCCGCCACCCCTCTTTCTGCCCCTCGATTTCTAAGGGCAATCGTGCATGAGGCTATACTATATGTGCATATATATATGTCTGCTTATATCGTTTGTGGATAATCAAAGGCAAATATTTAAACAGGAATATGTGAATGGATGGCTTCACTCGGTGGGGTGGGTGCATGTTAAGGCCCTTTCTTCCGCCGGTTAACGGGCCACAACCCCCTTATCAATCTGCCTTGGAAACCCCCTCTATATGCTCAATCTGCGCCCTTTTGTTCCGGGGGCTAGGTGAAATGAAAAGGGGGGTTCGGTTTCAAGTTCAAATTCATTAAAAATGTTTTTTCTCACTCGATTCAGCCCCCTTGCCCACTTCACTTGTAATTTATGAGTTTCAATTAAAAATGTTCCCGTTGCCCCGGCCCCCAAGTGCATCTGCAGTCTCGTTGCAGAACAATGGCAACCCTGCGGCAGAGTTGTCAGGCCAAACATCAATTTCCGTTAGCAACGCATCAGGATGACAACGCCCGACCACAGGACAACTTTCGAAGTGGACATGGGCCGTGTAAGCGGAAATTTATGTTTAACATAATGGCCAGGAAGGGAATCTGGGGAGAGGGATTCAGGTTATAGACAGGGTTCGAGCCTCATAATTTGCACACATTAGGATCCTGTTGATGTCACCGATGCTGCAGTTCCGTAATGTCCAGCTATTTGTCAAACTCAACGGAAGTGTTTCGAGAGCAGTGCGGTACATTGAATGGGCAACAGCAGAAGGCAAGGATATTGTGATTGACATGGAATTGTTGTGAACAAACTGGCGATGGGTTGTGGGAAATGAAATCCATCCATCATGGGGGAAAATGTATTCCAGACAAATGGCAAATTAATCGAGTTCAGTCGAATCGAGAAGAATATGATTGATTTCACTGAAATCATTATGACTATCGGTTGCAATATAATTAATAAAATAAATAGATTTGATAATATTTTTAAAAACAAGTATTTCGATTCTTTATGGCTTATAGCATTCAACGGTCTTCAATATAATTTTAAATAAAATAAGTGTCTTTTAATTGAACTTATTTAAATTTGATTTTATACAAATAATAATAATAACAAATAATAATAAAAAATATTTGCATGACTATTTTGAACTAATAATAAGTAGGTAAATTTTAAAAAATATTTTCATGACTTATTTATATGAATAATTTTTTTATATAATAATTTATTTTGTTTTTAGGTAAATTGGTTGGTGGTAAATTTTTTTTTTTAATTTTTATGACTATTTTGAACGAATAATAAGGAGGTACATTTTTAAAAATATTTTCATGACTTTTATGATTTATGATTTTTCTATATCTAGCTTTTAACTTTTCTGGTGTGATTCATATTCAATAAGTAAATAATAAGGATACATTTGAAAATATAAAAGCATTTTTAGGACAACATATTGTGAGTTTCATATTAAGGCTAACCGATCTAATTAAAAAAGAAAGCCACATATGTTACGTATACGCCACCGAACCGAAATGAAAAGGTGGCTGAAAAAAATGTTGCCTGCTTTTCGGGGGAGGCTTGATTCGATTGGCGGTTTGGCAGTAGTTCGTGGCTTCGCTGGCCAGGGAAACCCAATAACCGCAACACAAACGAGTTGGCCACGCACATTCCTCTTTTATTCGTTTTTTTTTCAATTAAATGCCAAACAAATTGGAAATTTAAATGCAAATCAAATTAGCCGCCAACAAATGCTAATGCCCCTCTGCATTCCTTTCTTTTCCATGTACCACCAGCTGCCATTTGGCGAAGCCCAACAAGCGTTGCAGCTACCAACGGCAGCAGCAGCAGCAGCAACAACATCAGCAGCAGCAACAGCAGCAACAGCAGCAGCACCTCAACTACCGCCCCCGCTGCCCGCCCCCGTGGCAACATTGCCCAGTCAGGCGGCAACGGCAGCAGCAGCAGCAACAGCTGCAATTTTGGCCACCCACCAGCAACATTTGAGCAGCAACATCAACAACAACAACGGCGGCAACACACACAGCCAACAGAATACGCACAACAACAACAACAATACATTGCCAGTTGGGGCACAACAGCAACATCAGCAGCAGCAGCAGCAACAGCAACAACGTGCAACATTGCAACATCCGCCGTTGCCCAATAGCAACATCAAGCAGGCATCGGTGAAATTGATCGAGGGATATTCAGATCCCAAGGATACGCGCAATCACAAGAAGGTCTACCACAAGAAGGCCAAGAAACGGACGGCTCCTGGCCACAAGCGCCACCAGCAGCAGCAACAACAGACATTGCCAACGCCCAGAAGCGCCCAGCAACAGCAGCAGCAGCAACAGTTGCAACAGCGACACTCCACCTACAACAACAACAACGGCAACTTGAGAAAGGACAAGCGGAATAGCCAATATAATTCAGGTAAGTCATATATACATCTATAATTTTCAACAGCAATTCGCCAATCAATTGCACATTAAGTTAAATAAATTAAATAAAATAAAACAAAAAATACTTTATTGCGTGGGAAACGTGTCTTTCACTGCGCTGCAAACTTCTGACTGAAATCATCATTAAATCCAATTTAAATCTTATTAAATCAGTAGCAACATTACTCTAAAAAAAAATACCACATTAATCAGAAAATGTAATTAAGCTAATTAATCTTGACTATCAAAAGGTTAAGCCTTTAAATAATTTTTATATTTATTAAAACAACAAAATTCTCAAAGAAGGAAAAAATCCATAAATATTACAAAAATAACTTCGTAACAAATATGTGTGGAAACTTTTATGAACTTTTTTCCAACCAAAGCAAAAACCACTTTAAATCAATAATTGAATTAAATTTATCTAAAGTTCATTAGACGTTCATGGTCCAGAGATCTCAACTATCCTAGGAAAGAGAGAGAGCAGTCCATTGCAGCTGGCTACTGGCAATTAGGAAAAGCCGAAGGCGGGACAACTTTTCCCGCCGCGGCTACTTCGATTATCCAAGCGGAAAATGGAAACTGGCAGGCTCTGATTAAGAGGTTGCTGAAAAAAGCCAAGGGGAGAAGTGCAGCAAGATAGAATCGTTGTCCTCCTTGGATGCAGTGGGTGGAGATGGAGGATATGGAGGCGATGGAGGAGCAGCGGGCAGCCAAGCGCCAAATAGACTGCGTCAACTCCATTTGCGTTCCGATTGCGTGGCCTGCGGCGCCGCAGTGTCGTCGCTGCGACTTAATTAGAAACTGTCAGCGCCGTCTCAGTGCCCCGGAAAAATACACACTCCATCTAAAATTAACCAGACGCCGTTCTTTTATTTACCAGTTGTTTTTTTTTTTACAAATAGCTGAATAAGTGCAGAGGCTCTTTATTAAATAAAAGTCTAGGCTTGATGTAAATAGCATTTGCATGTCCGCTTTACTTAAAGGGAGAATAAATAAAATAATAAAGAAAGAATACAGAAATACCTTTTTGTGACTAGGTGGCAACTCTCAGCTAAATGAGTTAACCAATCGTTGAAAATTAGTTAATTAAATTGACAAGAGTTTAAAATGGATTTTTAGATTCATACTCAAATTAAATGTGTTCTTTTTTCTTACATTTTATTTTTTTTTTATATTAATTTAATTAAAATTGATAAAAAATACCTCGATTAAAATCTAAACCTTTTCTGTGACATCTTGCAGATTCTTCAGCGCCAAAATCCTCCGACGACGAGGCGGACATCGACGAGGAGGTTGAGCAGCAGCCACTGCCCGTGCCGCAAGCTCCTGCCCAAGCGACTCCCTTAGCGGCGGCGGGTCTCAACTCTCCGGACTCCATATCCGATGACCTGGTGCGTCCGCTTCCGCCGCAACTCCAGCGCAGTCCGCGCAAACTGACCGTCGCTCCGGCGGAGCACAGCAAGCGCCAGCCCTCGCCCTACTACTACTCCGATCTGCTCAAGAGTCGGGACAAGGACAAGGACAAGGATAAGGACAAGGACAAAGACAAGGACAGGGAACGGGACAAGGACAGGGAGGACTTTAAGCTCAAGTGTCGCCAGTCAACGGCCAGTGAACCGCCGCAGTCAACCCAAAGCCAATTGGGTGGCTATCGCAAGAGCTCCAGCTTGGATGTGCCGCCGGCGGAGGAGCAGCCGGAAGCAGAGAGCCACGAGGAGGAGGATACCCGGACGGGACAGGACTCGCAGTCCACGCCCAAGCGCTACAGCTTCACGGAGGAGGGTGTCCACATCATACGCTGCGAGACACCCAGCACCAGCACTTCCGAGGAGTCCGACTGCAGCGAGTGCCTCAAGCGACGCGAGTGGCACGCCCGAGCCTTGGCCCTAGTCCGCAAGACCTGCAACGTTCAGCCGCGGAACCAGAGCCAGAATCAAGGTATTCAGATCCAGAACCAGAGTCAGGGACAGAATCCCACTGGCAGCGAGCTCCAGCTGCAGCTGCAGCACTGCGACGCCGGCGAGGGCGAGCTGCTCAAGTGCTGTCCACCGCCACCGGCTCCAGCGGAGATCCAGGTAAAAAAACAGATGGAATAGCTAGAAGCAATTAGAGGCCCCACGTCGGGCGCCATTTGTTTTACAGTGGTATATATGTAAATTTTGAAGGATTGGTTATTGATTAACTTAATTTTATGATCTTCTATAGTTCAGATGAAAATAAAGTTAAAACTTCTAAATAAACAGCTTTGAATCAGTGAAAAAGTGATGTTAGAGAAACTATACCTACTAAATGCCCCACGTTGGGCGCCAAATGTCTTAAAGTGGTGGTTTATGTGGTTTATGATCGCCTATAGTTCAGATGAAAATAAATTAAAATTTTTAAAACTTTTTTCTCATGTTACGCCAAAAATACTGATATTTTTGTGCAAAAAAACACGATTATGATTTTTTCCGTTTTTTATAAGGGTAGGAAATTTAACTACGAGTTCAAAAAGGTATGAGGTATTCGAACCGTTTTTTCTCATGCTACGCCATAAATACTGATACTTTTGTGCAAGAAAACATGATTATGATTCTTTGCGTTTTTTATAAGGGGTAGGGCCACAATTTTTCGACAAAAATTTAAAACATTTAAA
>JBAMCJ010000009.1:0-18324 GCA_037075205.1 Drosophila prostipennis
AATGTAAGTGGGAGGAGTTCTTTGCTTTGAAGTTTCCAGTTTATTGGCATGTTAGGGCCATAAAAAACATTGTTAATTTTTGGGAGTAAGGGGAAGTTATATTTATAAAAAGAAACTGGAATATTTTGAAAACCATATGGAATAAATACTTTATAGTTTTTAATTTTAACGTGACATAGAAGAATATTGATTATAAATTTATTTAAAATTCCTCCCAATGATAATAATTCTTCTTCTGATACTTTTAAATAGGAAGCACAAATATGTGGAATACAATATGGAATATTATATTCAGTCTTATTTTACTTTAAAAGTTTATAATTTAATAATTTTGAATAACAATGATCTCTCTTTTTTTAATTTTAATAATTGGACTACTTCAACAATTAGAAATTAGAGCCTATTTACTAAACAATCGCTGAGCAATGGTGTGAAAAACATTCGGAGGGAAGGCTGAAAATAAAAAAAACCCATTTTCCTGAGGAGCCAGCCCGTTTCTTAACCCTCGTCTGTCGCAAACAAGACGTCACTCTCCTTACAATACTACAAAAGGTCTGGAGAGGAGATGAGAGGAGAACAACCCTACAAGTAATACTCGGATCCACTCGGATCCTGCGAGCCCTTCAGGGCTTTTTGTTATTTGTTTCACATTCGGGACATTTGCTCACTTGAGCGAGTCCGTCGATCTCTCAGAACTTTTCCTTTTCCCCCGTATTGATTACAGAAATATGTGCCCGCAATGCGATTAGAGGCAGCAAGATGTTAATGCCAAACTGAACCCTTGGCCGGCACTTTTGTGCTCAAATTATCGCATTATGCCTATGCTCGTACGAGTATGCAAAGCATTCCCCGATATTGGTCTATTGTTCCGCTATCAGTTATGCAAAATGCCGGAGAGCTCGCCCCTTTGTCGGATTGCGATAATTTCCATCCTTAAATATTCATTACAAGACGGCGACGTCTGGGTTTCCCTATCGCTTTGATTGATTACTCAAGTGGTTTATCGTGTGCGGCAATTGTTGCTTTCCTTCGGTTTCCTTCGGCTTTGTTCTGCGTATTGTGAATGGGACTTGGATTTGAATTGGAACTGGAACCCAGCGAGGGGCGTGGCATTTCTTTCAATCTCCTAGAGGAAAGGAACCCACAAGGAGGCCTGCATGTTGGTCACTTGAGAGTTGCGACTGTTTCCATTCAGTTGTCATTTAATAGCCGAGCCAGTTATTATTGAAATATCTGCGAATTTGCATGGCTGAGCATGGCTGGGTTTTCTAGTGGCCTCCGAAAGCAGCTGCAGGAAAATTTTGCAAATGTGGATTTAATGAAATCGATCTTTTAATTTCCCTTCTTGCCTTTGGGGGTGCGTCTCGGGACCTCCAAGGGCGTGACCTCCACTAAGTAGCTGCAAAGGTTAATGCGGAAATTTTGTAAGAACGACATTTGGCCTTATGAATATTTTATGAAAACTCAACTTCCTTCCTTGTAAGATTTCTGTTTTAAACTATTTTAATCGATATTTATTAAAACCATATATTGCTGAATGATAGTTGAATTCTTCAGGGTTCTTTGCTTTAATAATAATTGTATTTTAAATAAGCAAAAATAAAAATGGTTTGAAATAAGTAAATAAATAATAATATAAATAAGTATAAATGGAAGAAATAAGATTTTATACATGCAATTATTATGAAAATCAAAACTAGATAAATCCGAGTTGAATTCCTTGAACATAAAGACTTGATAGATTCTCCCACTTAACCCCACAACAACAACATCTGGCGGCGATGCGTGAGAATTTTTTGCATGTCTGAGCTGCCCGGCGACGTCATCAGCCGCAGGAAGCTTATGAGCAGGCTGCCACAAAGGGTACACAAAGAGCCCTCAAGTGGCACAGTTTGAGCTTCCACGACGACGATGTCTGTCAAGAGGCCACTCATATATTTGCAACAACTCGAGTGGCTCCGTCCAGATCGAACTTGGCTGGGCAGGGTGGTTTCCTCTGGCCCCTGATCCCCCAATCCTCCGATCCTCCGATTCTCCCGTGGTGCTGCGGTGTGCACATAAGCACTCAAGTGGCCGGAATATCGAGCTCGGCTCCTCAGGAACGGCAGCAGATTGTCGCAAATTGTTTCATTTCGAGTTTCGCTACTCGGCGATGTGTGAAAATTGTTATTTTTGCTCTCCCCTGACTGTGATCTTTTTGAGGGAATATTAATATTCATTGTTGCTTGCATTTGAAGATCATCTACTTCCTGGCACAATTAAAAGCCATCGCAATTAAGGGAATTCATTTCGAAAAGGTCATTGTGGGATTTCCTTCGCCGCCATCATATTCAGTTTTCAATCCGGCTGAAAAGGAAAACTGCCGAGTTTCTCCCATCGAGTAATTACCACTCGGCTTGTGTCAATCAAGGCAACTGGTTTATCGTGGGTAGTTTTAATTGAATATTACAAGAGGGATGTGCATTAATAAGGAAATCAATTTAAATCTCAGTCGCTGGCATGAGAAACTAAACTCGAAACTCTAAAAAATCTGCGGGCGTAGGATCCGATCCACGGACCACCAATCGGTGGTGCAAATCAGGGTGATGTGTCTAACGGCTGTTAATGCCGAACTGAAAATCTCTCAATGAAGCAATAAGTTTCAATTGAATTGGAGTTCAGTAATTAAAGTACAAGGTCATGAGTTTGAATTACCAGATTGAATTGAGCATGGAACAGTTGCCCGTAATCTTGTGTTTATTTTGATACAAACTCGGACCAACACGAAGACTAATCTTGGCCAACTAATCGATCAAGTTATCTCCAAGTGGTTTTCGAGATAGTCCGAAAACCGAAGAAATAGAAACCGTGCGAAACCTGCAGTCACGGTTCTGCTGAAATACTAGTAACATGCGGGTACGCACCACCGGAAAGGGGGAAAACTATTAAAAATATTGCGAAAACTCTGAGAACCACGCAAGATTCCTCGCGATTCCCACAGAGAATTTTCGTTTGGTAAGAACCAATCGGATTATATATGGTTTTGATCATTACATTATTTCTTTTATTTTAGAAACCCAAATATGGCTTGTCTACTTCAGCTTATTTGCATTCTTCTTCTGGTTTTATTTGGTTTTACCAACAGTGTTACTTTTGTCGGTGATGATCCTGTGGTGGAGCTGTCCTTGGGCAAAATACAAGGTGGCACCATGCAGAGCTTCACAGGCAAGACAATCTACGCCTTCAGAGGCATACGATATGCCCAACCTCCAGTGGGGCCACTTAGGTTCTCCAATCCCCAATCCGAAACTAGTTGGGGTGACGAGGTGCTCAAGGCCACAAGCGATTCCCTGGTTTGCCCACAACCAGGAATAACCTTGCTTATGAGTGAGGATTGCCTGAAACTAAACGTTTTCACGAGGAACTTCGAGGACAAGCTACCAGTGATCGTGTACATCCATGGAGGAGCCAATGTCCTGGGAAGTGGTCACAGTGCCTACGAAGCAGGTCCCCAATATTTGCTAGATCACGATGTGGTTTTTGTGGCCTTCAACTATCGCCTGGGAGCTCTGGGATTTTTGAGCACAAACAGCAGCGAATCGCTGGGAAACTTTGGCTACCTAGATCAAGTAATGGCTCTGGAATGGGTTCGAGATCACATATCTCACTTTGGTGGTGACCCCGAGCTGGTGACTATTTTGGGAATGAGTGCTGGCTCAATGGCAGTCAGTCTTCACCTGGCCTCGCCCCTTTCCGCAGGTCTCTTCCATCGCGCAATCCTCATGAGCGGCTCGGCCACCAATCACTTTGATATTGATAACCTTTTTTGGACACGTAAACTGGCCCGTGAGCTGGGCTGTCCAATGTTCGATCCCACGGATGTGGTGCAGTGCCTGCGTAATGAGAGCTGGGCACGAATTGTGGAAATCTGCAAGGCATGGGAAACACATCAGTTTATTAACATGAAGTGGAACTACCAGATCGACGGGCACTTTCTCACCAAACATCCCACGGAAATCATTCAGGAAGGAAGCTTTAACAAGGTTCCTTTGCTAATCAGTTATACGGCCAATGAATTGGACTTCACCGCTAATGGTGAGGTATGGTAATATTATTCGCATAGATTTCAACATAATGTTATTGCATCCATAGTTCACCTGGAAAACGAACCTTTACTTCACGATCTTGGCTCTAACTTTGTGGAGTATGCTCCAGAGTTGTTTCTCTATAGTCAAAGTAGAACCATTAGTCAACGACTCAGAGAGTTCTACCTGGGTGATAATATTACCGGAATTAATGCAGAAAACATTGAACAATTTGGAAAAATCTTCTCTGATGGAATCATAGGCCACGGTGTCCACCGCCTCGTCCACCTGGCCAGATACTTTACTCCGGTTTATCATATGCGCACGGATTACGTGGGTGAACGAACTGTATCAGCTGCTCTGAACGAGGATCAGAAGCCCTTGGGAGTGGGTCATGCGGATGATCTGCAGTACGTGATGCCGGGTCTTTGGTATGGCCCCATAATGCCGGGAGGTCACTCGGATATTTTCATGATGGAGCGTCTAACCAGCTGGTTTACGCACTTTGCCAAAACGGGGTAAGTAATTGTATTTCCTGAACTTAAATTGAAACTTTGGAGACAGTCTTGGAAGTGAAACGAAAGACATATGGTTGTTTTTTTGGGTAAACAATGAAATCTATTGAATTATTCGATACTCCGTTGCAGAACACCCCTAAACACCACCGATAGCTGGCCGCCCTGCAACTCAACGGACCTGAAGATGCTCTACAACGGGGTGGTGACCCAGGTGGGCTATCCCGGCTACTCCGATCGATATGGCGTCTGGGAAGAACTGTTTCCCCCGCCCACCAAGAGCGGAGGCGCTGCCTGGGAACTTGGCTTCTCCGTCGCCATCGCCACTGGGGTGGCCTCCCGGCTCATCGGGAAATTAATGTAGCAATTAGGTGTGGAAAAAGCTTATCAATAGGCCGTTTAGATTACGCTAATGACCTTCGACCGTTGGCTCTTGGCTCGCTCTTCGCTGGAGCGAAGCATTGCAACTATTTACTTTGATTAATTAATCAACAAAGGCGTGAGATTTTCCCTGGCTCTCCTTGGGGGCAATTAGTCTTTTGGCCTGGAGCGGATTGGGGCAGCTTAAATACACATTAATTTGTCTTTAAATGTTTTCGGCTTTGCACTGCTTTTCGGGGGGCGGAACGTTGGAAGTCTGACCTTTTTGAGCTTTGAATTATTGTATTATTGTCAGGTTGGCATGTGTAAAAACAAAACCGTTCTGATTTCAGCCTCCCCTGCGTTAAAATCCGAGGTCTTATCCCATTGCACAGAGAAGCGCTGCTATTGACATTTACGATTTGCTCTTGCGTGAAAATGCCAAACAATGCGATGGGATACAAAAGGATTATCGCCTGGCCCTCCCCCTTTTCTGGGGTGGTTGGATGGGAGTTGACAGACTCCTCATGATGGCGAGTTAATAAATGCTTTCCCATGAAGTTTAAAGTTGCAAGCAAGCAAGGGAGACTTCTTTAAAACAGCCCGGAATTTAAACCAAGAAATTATTTACTCATTAGCACTCATATTCATTGGGGTCAAGTCCCAGGCTTAACCCTCTACCAAAACCACAAAGGACACACACAAGGACATGACTGCGCTGGAAAGTTGGACCAAAGAAAATATGGAAAATTAACTTGTTAACTTGTCCCATTGAAATATGAGGGGCCAAGGCAAACAGTTGGCCAAGTATACGCATTGTGCCCTATTCCCTTTTGGGACATGTTAACAAAACCCGCAAAAAGGTGGGCAAGTCAACTTGACAAAGTCCTGTCATTCTGGGACAACATGACTGGGATGACAAGGAAAATGGGCAAAACATTTGCAAATTTTAATTAAATTTTCGCCTTAACATTAACACATCGAATTGCGCTCTTCAACTGAGATTGATCGCTAAAGGATAACACCTTTGAATTTAGGGCAGCTGGAAAATACGGAAAGAGTTGTGTGTGCCCTTTGTGGAAATGGATATCGAGTGGCTTTTGTGACTCAATTACAATAAGTCTATTAAACTTGTGTCTGCGGCCTGTCTAGACAACACAACGATCAAGGATCGAGAATCGAGGATACGACCCCGATCAGTCACAATGTCTCCTGTCTAGGCTCAAAACCGAGCATTGAGCGCGTGCCCCTTTTGACTTTGGCTCTTTGTGGGCCTCTAACAAAACAGAAACAGCCTCGATGATCTCGAAGGTGAGGGTATAGTATGGTATGGTATGTGTTCGATGATCACAAGGATGAGGAGGATGATGATGCGAAGGTGTTCCAGCTGCCGATTCGTTTGTGGCTGCGTCTCGATTTCACTTTCGCTACGCCTGCGCCATGGTTTTTCGATGGAAAACCTGGCCCGATCCCGATCCCTTGCTCTTTTTGTGACGCATCATCATCATCCCCCTCAACCACCTCGCATGGCGGGTTTGATTACGTTTTTATTGAGCCCTCGCTCACAAAAGGAGTAAACATTTTGAAGTAGCGCCAAGGATCGAATGCTTTATAGGCTTGTCAGCGGTACTGTCTGGTCCTCTGGTTTTGGTTCCCCGTTTATGCGTTCTGTCAACATATCGGATTACGCCCCCGGCCGATTTGAGGCCCATAATCGCTAATGACAATACAAATTGAGAGAGAGTGCCGGCAGGGAAGTGGGGATGGATTCGTTCGATTCGAAAGAGGCCAGAGCAGAGCGCTTTGTTATGCGTGTTTTCTGGGAAGACTCAGGCCACTTTGTTGATGGACAACACACGCACGAAAGTATTTTATTTTGGCTGCCCCTTTCAACTGACGGACCAAACCAATTGATTGGTATTCGTGGAAGGATCTCCGCTGACAGAGCTTTGATCACAAAGGAGGGCTCTCTGGGAAATCAGTTTTCACTTTCCCGAAAACAACTCCATTAATTTCCCCCACCTCGCTGGCGCCCAGGATCTCCATGGGCTACCTCTCAATCTGACAGATACTTTCCCTACTTTCCCGTCCTGCGGTTAATTAAATATTTATACAAATCCAAATCGCTGTGATTAATGATTGGTCCTTTCCCCGCACTTGCAGCAGATCCCAGGCTCAAGTGACCGACATCAAAGCGACTGGAAAAAGGA
Source organism: Drosophila prostipennis (assembly GCA_037075205.1). Classification (NCBI taxonomy): domain Eukaryota; kingdom Metazoa; phylum Arthropoda; class Insecta; order Diptera; family Drosophilidae; genus Drosophila; species Drosophila prostipennis. The sequence continues at coordinate 7,150 of JBAMCJ010000009.1, forward strand.
CACTCGTATCTGTTTGTTTTGGGTGAAAGTGTTCACATCAAACGACCTTAAAATTAATTGTCTTGCCCCTTTTTCCACTTTTTAGTTTTGTTCTGGGGTAGAGGGAGACTCTGATGCACAACTTGATTATTCGATAAGCAAAATACACGGCTCACATATGAGACCGCCTCACAAAGAAAAAAGAGTGCCCCATTGTCTCGCTGTCTATCTCAGGCTACTCCAAGTTCCAATTCCAAGCTGCCTTGTGTGTGGTCGCTGCCTGAGTGTCTTTTGTTGTTCTCCCCGATATAAGTATATGTATAATATATCTGTGTATCGTTGTCGCTTTTGTTTGAAGACCCGGCGACAAAAACACGTCGGCTAAAAGGAGCGAAGCAATCATAATTATGCATGTTTGGACCCTGTTGTTGTTAATAGAAATGTTTACGGACCACCAAAGCACGATTTATGATAATCAAAGTCGAATGTGAAACGCCACCCAACTAACCGCAAATCAATCGTCTACAACACACCCACTTTCCATTGAGATTGCCATCTTTTGCACCCAATTCGAAGGCCATAAAAAGCGCAGCCACCCAAGTGGGCGAAACCACCCAAATAGTCGCAATTACAAGCGCGTTAAGTGCCACATGTCCTTTGCAAATATTTGTTTGCAGTTTTCCGATACGCGACTCCTGTCACTCCCCCCTCCGCCCCTCCCCCTTGCCTAATCCCATTTTCGGCTGCTGTGTTGTCAGATGTGATTATTAATGTGCTTTAAATAATGAAAACGAAACAACATCCGAGTGGCACCCTCAACAACAACCGACCGAAATCAGTGCGCCCTCGAACGTATGCTAGTTGTCACAGGGGTGCGAGGCTTTTCCGATTTCCAGGACTCGGGAAGGACCAACTAATGAGTGTAAACAACGGATGGATGCCGGAAAAAATACAGCAAACAAACTGCCACAAACTGTTTGATTTGTCGCTCAGGACTAATGAAACCAAACATTAGCGAGCCCAGGATTCCCTGCCCTCCTCTCCCCTCCCCACTCCTCTTTTGTTGAGGGAAGATAGCTCTCCGAGGACTTGGTCCTCAGCTATCGGGGGTTGCCTCTGCGGATTGTTGCAATTTTTTTTTGCTGTCCTCGAAAGGGATGTTGCTAGAGTGTGCACTGGCAAAAACAACTGGCTAAGTCATTTCTTGCTTGCAAATTCAATTATTTTTTACTTTCAAACTAACTAACTCACTCTTAATACCAATATATTTTCAAGGTTTGATTTGAATTTAAATACTATCCCTTTTTGTTAAAAAATACATCACGAATACATTTCACGAATTCTTTGAATTTTGTATTTTGTTAATTTTACTTAAATCTTTAATAACTTTTAATAACTGTTAGAGATAAACAAAATTGTATTTCGTATAGCTTTTATCCATGAATTTGTTACTAGCGTACAGATCAGATAATTATCTTGATTTTTAGGTTTGTCTAAATAAGTAAATTATTTAATTTTATTCATTTAATACATTTTTAAAATGAATATACAAACTAAGTATAAATTTCTTTCTTTTTATCTAAATAGTACATTTATTCAGCAGCCACTGTAGCTTGCACTACTATTCTCCCACGAATATATTTTATTCTCAGTGTAGAGTGCACACTGTTTGCCCCGGCAATGGGTTCTCGGTTCCTGTAAGTTGATTACGTGGTTGACGTTGACACTGAACTACAATATGAGGGCACGGAATGCGGCTGCACATCTACTTCCACATCTCTGGCTGCTTCTGCGGCAGCTGTCTTCACGTGAATTGCAGTCGAGGCGATGGTACGCTCAACTCTTCATCACCTTGTGGCACCTTTTTGCTGGAAAAAAAGGCAAGAGCTACGTGATCGCACTGGCCAATGCTCCTGCTCGTCGGTAGCCACCTGGGGGTGTGGACTAAATACTAAATGTAGCGCCAGTCAAGGGTCAGGGCCCCAGAGCAAACAGAGCAAACAGAGCAACTGTATCCGAATTTGACTGGTACGCGGAGCTCGTGGGAAACTCTCTCGAGTGGCATGCGGGTGTGGTTTTCCTTCTGCGAGTGTGTTTTGGCCACAATTAATGAAATTGTATTTTATGCCACAATTTCGTGTGATTAATAGTTCGGCGTCTGAGCTTGGAGTCTGGGAATTGGAAATGGAAATGCTCTTTGGGCCCCCGGCGCATCTTGATGCACTTGTTCTAATGAGCTCCATCGACTGGTTGTGGCAGGTATGTTATTGAGCAATTAGTTAAACGATCCACTAAACCGTTGACAGTCAGCTGGTGTAGTGGGGATCTCCAACATCAATCAGAGCTGCAACTTTCACATGGCTAGAACACAATTCGTCATCGATTAGTCGGTGCTAACCACCAGTAGAATTTCTGACATGCTCATTAAAGTTTATCGAAGAGTTTTCAGGAAAAGCAAAGGAGGAGAGAATAAAACAAATAACTCGAGGGCCGAGGAATGCGAGGGCTTCCAAGGCTCGTAAAACTTCAGATCCCCATGAAAGGTACTCGGCTGCGGATTCGGATTCGGGTTCCCATTAAGCAACCCACCCCTCTGTGTCAGTTAGTCAATAAGCGAGACACCGTGCAACACGATCCATCATCGCAAGTCGAAAGCTGCACAAAACTATTATTGAAACCCGATGCCGCGATGACAACAGACAACGAAACGCTGTTCGCAGATATTTGACATCCGGGGAGAGATGAAATGGGGGAGACTGACTGACTGACAGTCAGATCATCGGTACTAGCCCTCAGCATGGGATCATGAAAGTGGAAGACACAGCTTGCGATCGGCACGCGACTCCTCCAAGCTGCCACTTCAAATGGTTTCCAATAAGCGACGCCGCAGGATCATGACAGTTATTAAAAACTCCGCCAGGATATTCCAATCTATCCACCCCCCTCTCCTTGCTAGTTTGCTAATGGCTTTCTCGCCGCCTTATCAGCATATTTTCATCAACTGCTGATGGATCGCCCACACGCCGCACGCAATTGTCTGTTAAATGCTTTTCACTCTTCATATTTTCCTGCACATTTTCCTATGCTAATAATTCGGGGGAAAGTCGCCGGAGGTGGTGCTGCCATGCACCATAAACTCGGATAATGCCAGCACGCGTCACATGGCTCGGGTTTTCTTATCAGAGAGGTTAACTCAGAAGCTCCAGGCGCTAATTACTCATGTGGGCGATTTGCGCTAATGGAACTTTTGAAGTTTTCGATTTTGTAACGCAAAAGAAAATATTTAAGATAAAAAGAAATAAAATAATTAAAAATGGGACTCCTTATGGGCTAATATTTATGATTTATAAATATTTTTTTAAATTTTATAATAATCTAAAAATGGTAAAAAGACAAAAATCTTATCCTGAACACAATTTCTTAACATAGAAAATTCAAAACCATTTATAGAATTTCAAAAATATTAAATATTAATTATCACTTGATTAAGAGCGAATAAATAGGCTAAAATTTATGACCTATAAATATATGTTTAGATTGTATAATGTATATAAGGCCAATTTTGAACAGAATTTTGTTTAATATTTAATTGATTACAGATTAAGTAGACCCAATTTAGCCAAAATGTAAGCCAAAGTAAGTGATTAAATCCTCCAAACATTTCCCAACCCAGTGGGCTTCCCACACCAGCGGCTAGTTGGAAATATGTCAATGCCTCTATCTGCTGAACTTAACCCAATAAATGCCGCGCATAGCTTTCGGTCGAACACAGGCTGCCAAGTGACTCATAAATTGTGGAGACCAAGGCACATTATCCATCGCTGGATAAGCGAGTCGAGGGCCAAGGAGTCGCACATAGGTGGACACTTTCTGGATGCAATAGTTGTTGCAGTTGTTGCTGTTGCAGTTGCAACTTCAGCTGCCGCCTGTCGTTGTTGTTGTTATTTATGAGTTTTGTGATGTTTGTGCAAATTTTTCTATGTAAGAGCGAGAGGAGACAACGGAGGAGTGGAGCTGGGCTTTGCCTTGCGACCGGATCGCCTTTGTTTTGGCCTTTTGCTTGGCTTTTTGCGAACTGTGTCTCTCGGGCTTATCGCGCGTCAATTGCCAGACAACTTCATTGCCTTTTGGCCGCAGCTCGGCGAGATTCCTGCGCACTGATGTTGACAGCAGGAGTTCCAAGCACGCGTCTTGGGCATTTTCTTGGGATCCCCAGCACATGGGAAAACCACACATCCGAAGTACTGGCCTTGCGGTTCGGAGTCGAAGAAGTTTGAAGTCCTCTCGCCTGGCAATCTAATTACATTTTGTGGGCAAGCAAGCGCAGCGAAAATTTAACTGCTCTTTGAGCGATTTCCATCAGTCAATAAAACCCGGCTTGGCCGCCAACACTTGGTCAAACGGCTGGGAGAGAAGGAACTGCAGTCGCAGCAGGAAACGCAGACACCTCTTGGCTGACTGGGCCCCATCTGATATGATTTGGACCCTGGGGGCTTTGGGATTGAGTTCGGGATTGCTATTGGGATTGGGGATTGCAGCGCTCTCACAACTTTATTTGCGCTTTGGCAGTTCGCGGAAATCGAAATCTGCTGCTGCGACGCTTGTCCAAATATTTCGCTGGAAATTGGAATGCCACAGCCACAGCTTCGATTCAGATCCCACTCTCCTACAAACTTTCATCCTCCTACTATTTTTCCCTCTATTTTTTGCATCTAACAAATTATGGCACACAGACAGACAGCATATGCTCTCATTGCCGATCTTGATTGCTGATCTCCTTCGGGGCTCCGCTGACAAGCGAAACAATTAAAACTAAAGTGGAAACGATCAAAATGAGCAACCCCGACATGCATTGATCTACAGCCGGCGGTTGCCTTGCAATTTGCATAAATTAATATATTAAAGTTTTCCAACTGGTGGCACCCCCGCAGGACCTCTTGGCCGCAGGACGAGGATGTGGCGTGACTCATGACGGAATTTTCAATTGCCAATTGGAACGGATGGATAGTGACTGGTGGGTAGATGGATGAATGGGTGGTTGGATCGGGAGCGTCATGTGTTGCCCGCTATGCTAATGAGTCGAGGGCAGGACACGAGCCACTCGAATTGGACGACTCCGCTTTTGACATTGTCATGCTCTGGAGCGTAACCAAACTCCGATAAGAGCAATAAAAACGAAAATACATTTGTGAGCGACCCACAAACTGGAAAGTGAATGGATGAGGCTACAACATCACAGATGTGCGGTGGCAGCAATTGAGGCATCGGCGGAGGTGGTCTGCACTTAAAAAAAGTGGATGGGCAGAGTAACAAGAAAACAATAGAGTGATTTAGATACAGGAGTACTTTTTAAATAAATCATTATTATATTCATTAATTTTATAATATTTTTAGGGTAGTGTATTTAATTAATACTGCCATTTGAATAGGGTCCTATTTTCAGATGATTTTCTTTGGTTCTAAGGATTTATCAACTCTTTATTTAAACAAATTTACAGATATAGTGTCTATTTATTTAATTTTCTTATATTTAAAGTTTACATTTTAAATTTAAGTTACTTAGTTTCTTATGATGGTATATTAAAATATCAGTAATTGTAGTCAGAAAGTGAATTTCTTTCAAAATTGTTTTTTAGATTTTTTCATTATTTTCCCCTTAGTTTCTCTCAGTGCCTAAGCATAGCACGCGATCGACGACAACCCATAATGTACGACACGTAGAACTGTTATCGGGTGCCGACTGTCCTATAATATATGCACCCACACAGCGATGACACGAAGACCCAAAACAACTTTCAGGAGAAGGCTCATCAAATTGGAGAGTTGAAAATATGCCAATTGGCTTGTCACTTGGCAACTGAGCAGTGGAAAAAACAAAAAAAACAAAGCGAAGCAATTTAAATAAATATGCCTAGTGGCCTGTATTTGAAAAGTACAGATGTGAGCAAAGCACTACTCTTCTAGAGATTAAACCTCCTTCGTCTGACGCCGCCAGTTGAGGGGGAAGAGTCGTTTCCAGATCTCGTAGCGCTCGGCGTTGAGGTTCTCCTGCAGAGTTAGGTGCTTCCCGATATCCAGATAGTAGCGTTTCTTGAAGCTAAAAGGTCGCCAGCGGATGTCCCTCAAAGCCAAATCGGTGGGTTTATTAGGATCGCTGTAATAACACTTATTTAGTTGGAAATGGAACATTGAAGAAGTACCATTTTGCAATTACCCCTTATAAGCAAAGGCCGAGAACATGCGGACCATGATATCCACCATGCGGAATTCCTCATCGTCTTCTGTGAACATGCGACTAATCGAGGGTTCCACAAAAAGATACATCAGATCGTCATGGTGGACCACCCCGTAGGGGGCATCTTCCGGATAGTAAATGTGACTCCTGGCCCCCTGGTACGAGAATCGATAGTAGTAGACCTTCGTCGACCTGGCAGCCAGGTGCACAAAACGATGGATTCCGAAACCCGTCAAGGCATCCGAATAGAGATTGGACAGGGCTTCCAGGGAGCGGTTAGCATCGATGGTCGGCTCCGGGAAGTAGTGCTTCCTCAGTTCCTGGCTAATATTGCACACTCGAGGATCACTCTCATTGTACATGAAGAATACGGGGGCCAAGGATTCGAAGTTCTCATTTAAAGCACTCAGTAAAGAGGGACTTTGAAGAATGGCTGCGAAAAAATAGATGTATAATAGGAACTAAGAGCTTTGCAGCTACTCACATAAGGCTGGTCCCACAAACTCGTCTTTGGTCATGCCCGTAATGATGGGCACCTTCATGAAATCATCGTTTTGGTAGCTCTTTATGGGATCCTCCACCAGAAAGCGTTCCTGCCCAAAGTCCGGCTCAATAACAGGCTTCCACAGAATCAAAGGATTATTCCTGTCGAACTCGAACATTTTCGGCAAGCTATTTGCGTATTCCAGGTAATGTTTCTGGGGTTACACGTATTAAACACCCGATAGATTTACTTATTGAAAAGCTTACCCCTCTTAGACAATCCACCATTTCGGTGACGTTCTCCGTGTGACAATGAAGCAAAGTGGCCTGCTTGGTGGCCACATCCATCTGGTGATCCGGCAGTGACCACTGCCCTGTGACAGCTCCACTCATCACGATGGCCTTGTGAAAGAGACCCCGGGACATGGGTGAAACCATGTGCAGAGTAACTGCCATCGCTCCTGCTCCATAGCCCAAAAGCGTGATGGAAGTGGGATCTCCGCCGAAGCGAGAAATGTGCAGCTTGATCCACCGGAGCAGCTGAACCTGATCCTTGAGACCCATATTACCCGGAGCTTCCTTGCTTCCCGTGGCCAGGAAACCCAGCGATCCCAGGCGGTAGTTGAAAGTGACCAGAACCAACCGACGATCCATAAAGTACTGAGGTCCCGCAAAGTTTTTGCTCTGTCCGGACAACGAGTAGAAGCCTCCTGGATGGATGAACACAATCACCGGTCGGCGAACATTCGGCTGCGACTCGCTGGGCAGCTCCTTGGTGTATATATTAACTCTGAGGCAATCCTCGCTTACATCTCCACTTATAAGACCCAACTGCGGACACTTGGGACCATCAAAGGTGGCGTCCAGCACATCGAACCACTGCTCCACCGGTTCTGGTGGCTGGAAACGAAGGCTATCCACTGGCGGCTTAGCATAGGGAATTCCACGGAAGGCGTAGAAATTGCGACCCGACTGGGAGGGCAGAATGGTGCCCCGAATCTTGCCCAATGCGGTGGTGATGACCAGGTCCGAGAGCTCCTTGTTGCTGCCAATGGGGTCGTCCTCATCGGGCACAGCCTTGCTGAGATCCTCCTCACTGGTTTGGCCAGCTATAAGGCCACAAAGGAGCAGAACGAATCCGCAGAGACGCCACATTCTGCAAAGCTGATCCACGCGATACTGTGGAGGCTGGACCATCGGATCCCGGCTTTTATAGCCGCCGTTCTGGCTGGGATTATGTCACATAAAGTGCAGAAATTGATGCGATTCCACTGGACCACTGACACTGGGTGTTGTTCTCGATCGCGATCTCTTCCCATATCCAATTGCAACCTGGGCTGCAATCCATAAATAACCTCCGCCGCCGACCACTTCCCACACACACCCATCACCCATTACCCATCTCAGAATTATCCCGACGACCCACGCACTTATCTCTCCTGGACTTCGGTTCGTTCTCGTATCGCTGCTCCAATTTTCCCACGTGAACTTGTTTGCGTGCTCGCGGCTTATTAGATTAGGTGTGCGCCGGAACACCCTCCTTGCTAACCCCGGTTTAACCTCGGCGACCTATCCTGAAAATTATAGCCGAAAAGCGATCCTTAAATGCCCGCTAATGGCGTTTAATGGTGAGCACAAAAGGTGTGCAAGTCATAAACTTTGGCGAGGGCACGAATGAGAAAAAAGAAACCCCTGAGATATCGCAGAGACCCCGAGAACCGAATGAAGTGTGTTAAGAGTTCCATTGTGCTCGTCTTCTTCCTTTCGATACGTTCGCTTCCTTTCTTCCGCTCCCTCATTTCGCCTTCCCTTCTCCCTCCTCCCCAGTGGTTGGTGTGTGCTAGATCAGACAAAGGCGTGCTAATTGGATTTATATTGGTCTCCTGGAAGAAAGGGAACTGGTAGCTGCTTCTGGCCAAGGGTTTTCGCCCAGGGCAGTGTGAAAATGCTTTGTTTTCCACTCTTTGAGGATGTAATCCAATAAATATGCTCCGATCTTCAATGGGAACCATCACATTCTAACATCCCCTGGGATGTTCGCTATAACTATAAAGGTTCCTATCGAGTGTACCTACCTCTAACTTAATTTGAATCTTTAGATGGTTATTATAGGTTAAAGATCTTTAAATACTCGTAATATTACACTAGTTTACAAAAAAAAATCGACGTCACCCTACTTGAAGACAACCTTAATTTTCTGGTAAAGAACATCTCCCTGATTAAGAAATGGGCACTTATAATTTTTTTTATGATGTCAATTTTTTTTTAAGTGTAAAAAACGTTTTTGGCCCTTTTTTATTTTTTATCTTTTGTTCTGGTAAACCGATTTTGGTCATCTTAGACTTATTTTATAGGTAATAGAATGCCCTTTAACTTTCTTATACACAGCATTGAGTTCCAGTCATTAGTTTAGAAGCTACACCTCGTCAAAGTCTAAAAAAAGGGCAAAAATTCAATTTGGACCGGCATAAATCCGATCATTAAAAATACACGCCTAAAAACCGAAATTAGTTTTATAGTTTATTCTTAAAGATTGGACTTTAAACAAAACAATAAGACCATCAGCTCAAAAATCAACCAAGCGTTCCATTTTATATAGATTTTTCAAGCTGGGTAAAAAGGGTATTACAGTCCTGTTAAAGCCATGTTAAGGCCCTGTTGTCTCAGTTAACAGCTGTAAACGGCGAAAAAATCACCGTTGTCCCAAACTCAAAATATTCATATAAAGTGCATTTACTGGTGGATTCTAATGATCATTAGCTTGTTTTTTTTGTCAAAGGACAATCTACCAGAAGAAGTTATAAAACTAATTTCGGTTTTTAGGCGTGTATTTTTAATGATCGGATTTATGGTGGTCCAAATTGAATTTTTTCCCTTTTTTTAGACTTTGACGAGGTGTAGCTTCTAAACTAATGACTGGAACTCAATGCTGTGTATAAGAAAGTTAAAGGGCATTCTATTACCTATAAAATAAGTCTAAGATGACCAAAATCGGTTTACCAGAACAAAAGATAAAAAATAAAAAAGGGCCAAAAACGTTTTTTACACTTAAAAAAAAATTGACATCATAAAAAAAATTATAAGTGCCCATTTCTTAATCAGGGAGATGTTCTTTACCAGAAAATTAAGGTTGTCTTCAAGTAGGGTGACGTCGATTTTTTTTTGTAAACTAGTGTTATTAGTGATATTTCGTTAAGTATATATAGAATATCTACTACTTTCGATATATCTTAATAAATAATATCTATTCGCAGGGGCTAAGAACTCTCAAAGACCACAAGAAACTCGAATGTGAGGAGATGGAAACTGAAAATTGATGACTCTGCCGGTTCGCAGCTGAAGAGGAGCTCCTCTGGTTCTGCTCACGTAGAGGTGACATCTCCTCGGCACCTTGGGTGTTGTTTTGTAATTCTGCGGTCGTCGTCATCGTGCCTCGCATTACCAGGTAATTGTAACGTCAGTCGAGGCACGGGCTCGGCAGGTGGCTCAAACAGACGCCTCCGAGTGCCCGACGCTAATGACACCAAACACCGACGATGATGTCTTGCCATGCGCCACAGGATGTGTCTGGATGGTCTGGACCACAGTCTAAAGATTCCCCAGGCGGGTGTGAGATGTGGGATTCGAGGTGTGAAGTGTGCAATTGCCCTCGGGCCGAGAAACATCTCCTGCAGAGCAAGCAGCCAAGGAGCTCTGCAGACGACCCGTGGTGATTTTGTGGGATTTTCCTTATAAAAATGTTAGAGTCTTAATTTCCACTCTGATTTAATTACTAGACATTTAGCGAAGTGAGTTGTGTGTGTGGGCCTCAGAACGAAATCCCTGGAAAAACACCGATAGCAATCAATATGGAAAAACAGCGATAGCAATCAGTGAGGAATTCGAAAGATAAAATTGGCAAGCACAGATCCATCCCATTCTGCATGACTGTCAAAAGGCATAATTTATTAGCCCGAAATTAGCATCGAATTCTGTTTGGCGAGTGGTACTCTTACTATTCATAGGGCCAACCCTCAGCTCCCCTCCCAAACCCTCCGGTAAATGTAGTTTGACTAATGAAATGTTTGCCCTTCGGTTGCAGTTGCATTTTCCTGCGAGTGTCCTGCTGACGAGGTCGTTCTGGGCCAAACGATTCGAGTTATTTATGGCCCACAAAATCGTGGTGGCTGCTGCTCCCTTCATTGTCTCGTTGTTTTGGTTGTTTACCTACTGTTTTTGGGCCCACAAATTCCACATAAAAATTGCCAAATATTTCGCCATGCATTTCGGGTTTACTATCCGATTATTACTATTTGCCTGGTGTGTCCGCTGCTAATTTGAATGCGATAATACGCCCGCGATTCTGTTCATAATTAGTGGGATTTGTTTGGTTGGTTTTTATGATTTCGATGGAGCCTCCGCACGCGACAAAAGTTGGAACAGTTTATGCGGGAATGGTAAAAGAATGGAGTGCATCAAATCGGATATTAGTTATGCTT
>JBAMCJ010000012.1:0-205087 GCA_037075205.1 Drosophila prostipennis
ATTTTAGTTTATGGTAACCATTTCCTAAATTTAAGAAAAACTTCATAGATTTAAGAAAAATTTTCTACATTTTAGAAAAATTTCCTTAGATTTAGGAAAACCTTTCTTGTATTTAGAAAAAAGAAATTTTCATGGCGATTTTCTAAAATTTAGGGTTAATTTTATTTTGAGTGCACTGTTATTTTTAAAATTAAAGTAAAAAACTGTCACGTCCGACATCCTAAAAATGCCCTCATGTCGATAATAGAATAAAATACAAATAATATATTTACAAACTAATTATAATTTTTAAAGATGTATATTAATAATTTTATATCGATAGTAAAGTTACTATTGAATTTTAGAAATAATTAGATTTTTAAAGTATCAAAATATATCGTTTTCCACTATTAAACGTGCAGTCGATAAATATCGATTGGAATCGTAAATAAGTTATATTACCTAACACAAGACTGAAAATATCTGAATATCAGTGAATGTTAATAAAACTTAATATGTTTCTAATGGCATTTTTGGAAGGGGAAGTTGGAATACCGAAACGCTATTAAAATATCTTCTATAATCCCTATTGGGATTACTATAGTCCTTTTCACCGCTCACGAGTCCATCGCTGAATGTAAATGGCAAACAAATTTGTCTTTGAACTTCGTTTATTGCATTTGCCTTTGCCACAAGACACAATTTGTGTATTATGCTCATTACGACAACCCCCGGCAATCGGCGACAGTTGGATGATTTGAGGGGTTGATGTCGAACGGGGATATCAATCAAGCCATCAATCAATCAAACCGCACACTGAGCGAAACGCCGCCAGGAGATTTACGATTGGCCATAAATGTTCGATCCGAACATATGCCGCTCTCTCTCGATTTTCCCGGAAATTTCGAGTTTTCCCTCACACGGAACTTGAACCCCTTCGATTTGAGCAACCTCCAAACAAAATGCATTCGATCGAAGCCAGAAATCAAATGTTATTCAAATCACTTTGCACGATATCCATTTATTATTCTTTTGTGCCAGGCACTTTTCAAATCGGTTCATTGAAAGGGGGTCAAGTTAAGGGGAATACATTTTAAGCACTCGATTTAGTATTAATTAATGTGATGCATTCTCAAAAGTCACGATTGAAACTAGGAACTGGGTTGGGTTCTATATTATACAACATTTTCCCGGGCTAATTTATAAATCTTTTGATTACCGAATGCAAACATATCATTAAAAATGGATTTATTTATGGTAATCAAATCAATATAAATGGGATTCCCTTGTCAAACAGTTCCACTTTCCCTTCGATTGAATGAAATCGATCGCAGTGTCGGTGGCCGGGATATCCCTATCAATATCCTGGCTAGTTACCGATCGACTTCCGTATCGGTGGCACACAAATTGGGCCATATCCCATTACCAGGGCTTAGAATGCGATCCTAACCGAACCGAACTGAACCGTTTGAACTACCTGATCTGATCGCTATTGTTAATTGGGCATGGGATCGGATCGGTTTGGTTTGGTGATCTGGGATGTGGGATCTTAAATCTGGGATCTTTCATTACACTGCTCACGATCGGTTGGCAACAGAGATCCGAAATCGGAAATCTCCAAGATACGCAATTCGACCAAAAAAAAAAAGAGAAAAAGATCGCGTCACGTCGAGTGGAAAAGGTTGCCGGGGATTTATGGCTAGTTGAAATCGGAATGCCCTTGAACGGAGATCTTTTTGTTTTTGGTCTTTGCCTCGGTTGTTTGAAGAGTGTTTTTGTGGAAAGGTAAACTGGATGATGTGTGTGTGTAGATACTTCAGCCTATACACAAGAAATCCCAAGTATCTGAAGTATCTCTGGGTTCTCTGGCCTAATCGTAATCCCATCGCTGGTGGGTGGATTATAATTGGGTTCGGTAGTCCGTTTCACAATAAAACTTTCAGTTTTCGAGATAGTTCTTGCGAAATTCATTAAATACCATTAAATTGTACTAATAATATTTTTTTTAATTTTCTATTCCTCTGGAAATATTTGTCACTCGCCTTTGTTAACTTCACTCATCCCATACAAAATGAATATATTTAACACCATATATGCAACTCCTAATCAAAATTCATACCGTTGCCATCCCTTTAATATTCAAGATTCGCCATTAGCCGAAATCCACTGTGATTCCCGAACCAAATCGACTAATCGCGTTCAGGAAGAACCTTTCAAATCGAATTCAATCGAATTCAGAGGTTGATTGGCCACACAAAGGTGAAGCTTCTTTGTTCTACTTTTCGTTTTATTGTCTTCCACATTTTTTATGCGCTCCCCCGTTTTGTTGATATATCGCATTTTATTTGTGTTTTACTTGGAGGCACGACCAAGTTTCTCTCCATATAGACAAGGGTATTCGAGGAGTGTACAGGGAAAATAATTTTGGATAGCTCTAATTTTATAATTTAATGTTAAATTTAAAGTTATATTTAAAAGACTTAAAACAAATGTTATATAGTAATATTGTTTTATTAATCAACTATTAATTCGTTTTAAAATAAATATAGATCTTCCAAAAGACCAATCTTGTTTTTGTTCTGTGTATAAGAAATATTTTTTAAATATACAGGGAAAATAATTTTTGATTGCTCTAATTTTATAATATAATGTTAAATTTAAAGTTATATTTAAAGTTATATTTAAAAGACTTGAAAGAAATGTTATATAATAATATTGTTTTATTGATCAACTTTTAATTCGTTTTAAAATAAATATAGATCTTCCAAAAGACCGATCTTGTTTTTGTTCTGTGTATAAGAAATAAAAGTTAAATTAGCATATGGACAGAGAGGAGGGGCGTGGCAAAGGGGGGTTTTTTTGTTTTAGGGGGCGAACATTTGCTAGTTTGTTGCGGCAGAAGCTTCCGCATTTGATAAGCGTTCGACGTCGGCAGCGCTGCCAGCGATTTCGTTTCGGTTTTTTCTGGCTTGGCAACACCTTCACCGCCCCCAAGCACCCCCTATAAATCCACCATAGCCCCCATCCCACTCCACCCCTTTTAGTCACCTTTCTATTCTTTCTGTTCTGCATAATTTGGAAATTTAGTATTTGCTTTTCTAATTTGATTTCGGGGCTGTGCGCATAAAAAATCCAACCAGCAGAATCAAAAAAGACGAACGAAACTTTTTGGCAAGGTCAGTGATAGCGTTGCTTATACAATACAGTAGACACTGCTAAATAGCAAACAACATTTAAGAAATAGATAAGAAATAAGAATTAGAAATTAGAATTTTTAGGTATTTTTTACATTTTGGTTCTATTTATCATAACTAGTTTATTACATTGTAAAAAATATTTTAGAATGAAAACCATCTATTTTTTTTCGTTACCAATATTTGTAAAGGTTATACCCAAGTCATATGCCCAAGCTTTACCTTATCATTTACGTTTAGCCATCATCACGAGACTTTTTACTACGTCTACTTTAGATAAGGAATCTACATACCCAGCAAAGCACGGTAGAAACTTTAAATGTGAAATCTAAAAAATTTGTGAGCTATTAAATTACTATTATTTCGCGTCCTAAATATTTTAAATTTTCTCATTAATATTTTAACGATTCGAAAATAGGATAATGGAATATAAATCGAGTTCTGACTGTAGGAAACGTCTGCTGCTGCTGTCTTAATAAATTTAATTTAATTGATTTCTTTTTTATGGACTCTTCTCTCATTCGGCGATTGTTAAACATGTATATATGCATTTGAACAGAACCGAAATTGAGATAGTTTCTTTGGATTTTTTTCACAGTTTTTTCATCCATTTTTTTTCCATCTTTTTTTTTTATTTTGATATTTTATAATATATGTATATTTAATTTCTTTTTCATGGTCGCATGTTGCGCACGCTCCTCGTTCGTTTACGCCCACTGATAGGAAACGGCGCCACTGGCGGGGGGAGGGATGGTTTTCGGAGGGGGTTTGGCAAATACTGATAGTGGGGGGGAAAGTTTCGCCGTAGTTTGCCATTGAATCATTGGCCCCCCTGATAACCACACACAGAGAATGTTAGAGAGCCCAGCAATCTCAATGGCATGTCGTCGTCAGGTAGTGAAAAGTGACAGGGGCGGCGATCAAAGTGGAAGAGGGGCAGGGGGCAGGGCTACTTAGAAACTGAAGATTCTTGGGAATAAACGAGAGATCCGACAACAATTATGCCGCATGACACTGACAAAATGTCGCATTACAAGACAAAGTCTTCAAAGGGGCTAAAATATGGGTGTTAAATAGGTAGATAGTTCATCAGAAGTACTATTGGTGTTAAAGATAGGGCTTCTTGGATTTTAAATTGGAATAAATAGTGTTATTTTACAATCGATTCAAGTTCCCCAAAAAAATGCGGCTTAAACTATAATAGAAATCAATAATGGTGGAATTAAAAGCAGACAAAGAAAAGTAATTGTAAAAACAATAAAGAAAAAAGTGACGAAAAGAAAATATAAACAAGAGGCAATATAAATTAAAAAAGACGACTTAAATACCCTAAAACCAAAAAAATTTGCGGAAAAAATATATAATTGACTTTGTTGTGTTTAAATTACGTGAAAAATGAAATATTGAAGAGTGAACCTATTTTTCGAATAATTTTGAAAACCCACTTAAATTTCTCCAAATAATGAGAATACTCCTAGAAAGAGTATGGCAAATCGAGCGAACAAATCGAATCATGTTGCCCAATTAGATGAGGAGCTGACAGCAATGATGAAACAATGTACATCTATTTGGGGGCTGTAAATACATATATTTATTTTTTTTATGTGTACGCATGGGGGAGCCGTGATAAATGGATCGATGTACAGAGATCGAATTGTGTTCGTTTATTGTAGATCATATTAGGCAATTGTTATTACATTTAAATTGAACCTTTCATACACAATCGATTATGCCTCGCATTCATCATAGTTTGGCAACTCAATCACTGACAGATGATTTGATATTGTGGTTTTTATATTGCTTTTCAATATTCAAAAAAAATTTTAAGAGGATGATATAAAATCTATCTATTTTTAATATATAAATTAATAAAACTAAAGTATTGATTTGGATTTGCTTTCAATCGAGTATTAAACAGTGTGACCATGCTATCAAATTGCACTCCAATTACTTCCACTGCTTATGGTCACATTGCAGACTTATAAATTACATTTTTAAATAAAAATGAATAATGTTAATTCATAGATATCTATTAATGATAGCGGCTACTGATCATTTGCAGAGCTGGCTGATAAATCAATCTGTTGGCTTTCGGCCAAGAGCAAAGTTTTGGCCCGCGGGCAATTAGCCAGAGTGTCATATATAGATGCAGTGGGCTAACCTGGCAATTAGGCGGACATCAAATCGGACATATATATAGAATCACTTCCACCCTGGATCGGAACCGATGGCAGTTATCAAGCGGAAGTCGTTCAATATGCGTGGCCCGTGGCTCTCCATTCGGATGTTCTGACTTTTGGCCAACGGCGCGTGTCCAGTGCGTAGGTATTAACGCATGAAATTGGCCACCTTTTGATGGCCTGGCCCGAAGCCACTGAACTGAGCCACTGAGCCGCCGAACAATGCATGCGTAGATTAAAAACTCTTTAGGATAATTTGACTGGTCACAGGTGTCTTTCTGCTCCTCCTTCTGTTTTTTTTCGGTTTTGTTGACTCTGACTGCACTAATTGATTGAGTCGTAGGGGTAATGTAAAGATAATTATGGGTGGAACAATGGGGATATAATATCTTCAACAGGTAAGTGAAATTCTAGTTAGGGGAGGAATACAAAAATTAATATATAAATATATTTAATTTGAGAAACCAAAACAGCTGGTGGCCAATGTTTTTGGCCAACGGCTAGAACGCAAATTGTTAATGCCACCATATCAAAGAATCGATTCGCAACTGCGTTGTTTCTGTTGCTAATTTTCCACTATGAATACTCTGCTTTCGGTGTGAATTTCGCATTTCATTTTTCTGTATGTCCATCCACCTGTGTGCGTTGTGTTGGTAAACAAAATGCGACGCACTTTCGGGCCGCAACAAAAATAATAATAATTCATAATGAAAATAAAAGAAAATAAAACGCTAAAAACTATTGCCAAGTAGCCTTGAGTTGGCCGACTATAAGTTGGCGATAAGTCGCAGAGAGCTGATACGCAATCAATGGCGCAGCAATTCCAATTCCAGTATTTCAATGCTTTTCGCCTTTGACTTTGGCTTGTGGATCGGATCGGATCGAAATGGGAATTAGAATGGGATAGTGGTCCAACCAGATCGCCAGAAGGCAGATAAGAGAGCCCACTAATTTGCCAAATTCAATTTTGTTCGATGGAAGATCGGAAACTTTTTATCACCATCGCAGAAGGTCGGTGAAACAACTTTCTCTGGATTGGAAACTAATGGGCAATTGCAGGCTATAAACTATTTTAGTGTATTGGCCTACACAACTTAGCTACTCAGATAAAAAAAAAATATTTTCACTAATTTCACATTTTTTGTTCAAATAAATACTCCATTTGGTATTTTAAAGTTGTATATTTAAACTTTTTATGAAATATTTGATATGATAAAATATCTAATTGATATTTTTTAATCACACATTTGACATTAATCATATCAACTGTTTATTGATATGAAATAAGATAGAATTTACCCTATCACTAAATGTTTGTTCTGTTTAGGTATTTTCTAGGAATCTAAGCTATCAGTTCAGTTCAAGCCAAATAAATATTATACCATAAACTAAAATTAAATTATCCATGTTATGGAAGCTATCAAGCATTTATTTTAACTGTTTAAAAAAAAATTTAATAGTTTTTAAAGATTATTTTCACTAATTTCACATTTTTTGTTCAAATAAATACCACATTTGGTATTTTAAAGTGGTATATCTAAACTTTTCTGAAATAATTGATATGATAAAATATCTAATCATATCAACTGTTTATTGATATGAAATAAGATAGAATTTACCCTATCACTTACAAAATTTTTGTTCTGTTTTGGTATTTTTCAAGCCAAATAAATATTATACTATAAACCAAAATTTATTTATCCATGTTATGGAAGCCATCACGCATTTATTTTAATTATTTAATCATTGAAAATTGTGTCAATGATATATGTTGTGATATATTTTTTTTAGACAGTCTAATTTATCGTACTTGCAATTATCTGGTTAGTTTTTTTTTTCTTTTGCCAGGCAATTAAGTTGGACATGGGATCACTGATCTGTTTATTTATTGAAAATTGTGTCAAATGCCAATTTGGCCGTCTCTCCATTTAACTTTTTACCTGTCGGCAAGGTGAGTCGGCCAGTCACTTGCTAACGGCATTCCATCGACAACGCCCCTTCCCAGCTTTGAAGTCGGTTAGTTACAGCAATTTGCTCGTTACGTTACTACCAACCAGCCGGCCATTCATAGAAGTTTCACAGAAGTCAACGGCACAAATAAATATACATCCGTGTTTAAAATATGCGAAGTATTTGCATGTCTAAAATATGTAAAGCACCGTTTTTTTTTTGGTTTATTAGAGACTAGTTATTGCTAGTGGAATAAATAGTAACAAATTTTATTTGCAGAAATATTTTTTTTGGCAAGAAGCTAAGATTTCCTTAAAATTTTAATATAGGTAGATAAATCTAGTAACACCTATATTTTTAATTATTCTTTTTATAATATTTTGTAATATTTCACCAATTCTTTTTTAAAATAGTTTTATTATTTTGAGCAATGCTGCTTAATTACAAGACCAGGCATTTCCGATTTCCGATCCAGCTGGCAGCAGGTTGATCTTATGCAATCTTTCGGGTATTTCAGGCATTCCTAGCGTTACGAATTAGTTTTCCGCCTACAAAAAGTTCCATTTCTTGGCTGCTGGAATTCAGCTGGAAGACGAGTAATTTGCATTTGCCAAACGCGTTAAAAATATAAAAATCAACAGGGGTCGTTCGTCGACTGTCGACTGTCGAATGGGATTATGTAAATCGCCGTCCAGAATTAGTTGAGGTGGCACAGGTTGATTGCGGGGAAAACCCTTGGAGGTGGAAGCCCCCGAAACGGGGTTCTTCAAATATGTTGTCAGGTATTAATTCATTTTTATCCGGTGGCTTAGTTAAATGTGTGAAGAAAAATGAAAAAAATGATTAATTTATTAAAATTTAAAAATATGTTGAATATTATTTGAACATTATAACTTAATATACTATTAGTTTCTTAATAAAATGGTGCTAAATTGTGCTCACATTTCGAGGCGATAAGTAATTTGTAATGGGAAACAATGTAAATAAAATTGAAATTTGTTGTGGCAGTTTAACCCATCGAGATGTCAAACGCAGAGAGCCAGAAGTTTTGGCCTTTCGGGAACGCCCACATCAACAACATCCACTTTCTGGGGAGCGTCTGCGATGGTGGTGCTATTTGGTGGATATGGTGGCTATATGGTGGCTATATGGTGTTGCGGCGCCGCTGCTGCTGTGGGTGCTGTCATCCACATTTTGTGGGGGCAAACAATTTGGCACCAACTACATACTACATACCACATACAATAAAAATTAAGAATATAAATAAAAATGGAAAAATGGAATAAAACGAGCGGCGGAAAGGCCAAAAGCGGCTCAAGAGTTGTGGCCATTTCAGGTGGGCCCTCGCACACTGGCCAACACAATCGCAAAAGTTGGGGCCAATGTACGTGCGATTTGACCACGCATTTTGATTTTAGCCATGTCTGCGACTACGTCACGTGCACCGCATTTCAATATATCGCCAGTCAGTCAAAGAAAGGCTTAGCCGAGGGTGCTATCTCTCGACTATCACATACCTCGTAATTTGACTTTAAATAGCTTTAAATTAAATATGTTCTCAATTTTTAAATATTTCCATATTCTCAATTTTTAAAAAGTTTTAAAAATTAATAGTACATATTATCAAGATTTCTATTTAAATTATTAATATTAATTTAGTTTCAATTTAAATTGATTAAATTTCAATTTTAATTTAAACAACTTAAAAACTACAGATTATTTTTATTTTTAAAGATTAAAAAGCAAATTGAATACTTTGTTTGATTTATTAATTGACACATTAAAATTACACATTATCAAGATTTTTATTTAAATTATTAAATTTAATTTATTTAAATTGAGTTAATTTATATTGTAATTCAAACAACTTAAAAACTACATACTATTCTTATTTTTAAAGATTATATAGCAAATTGATTATTTTGTTTGCTTTATTAATTGGCACATTTGAAATACAATATACCTTTGGTATCCAAAATGTTAGGGTACAAAACAATTAAAAGAAAGAGGGGGAAAAATATGCAAAAGGCATTGGAATTGTTACTTTGATTTATGAATGAATCAATGAATTGAAGTAAAGGAATCGCCTTTTATTGTGCAGTCCAAACTCCACGCGTGAATAATAGAGAATCAAATAGAAGCCACAAAATGTTCTGTTAAACAAAGCAGAGATATTAAAATAGAATGGCATTAAATCAAATTAAATTGACAAATTGGTCGGGGCTCGACTTCCTACAGTGGATCCTCGTACTGAGCGACAGCTTTCACTGTGGGAAAGTAAATGTTGATCCCTTTCTATCGCATTCACTGGTTGATAGTACAAATGTGGTCGCAAACTCAAGTTCTAAGCTGAAATTGTTTCAATATTTAAAAACCTTATAAAAAGCTAAGCTCTGCAAAGGTAAATAGTTATAAAAAATGTTTATAAAATAAATGGTTTAGGGGTAATATAATTTAATTAGCTAACCTTAGTGTTTCTACTGCAAGTATTAATAGTTTAAAACTATTTCAAAACTTCCCAATTATATTATATTTATTTTCTCAAAATTAATTTTCATGTTCCTATTAGTATAGCCTCAGCTGTGTGAGATCCAATTGATCCAAAAGCTAGACAAAACTCGGGAAACCAAGGCACATAAAAGGAGCGTCGGCAAACTTAATGATCCGCATAAACAGGGGTCGAAACGGAGACACGGGCAGCGTAGGTGTTAAGTTTGGGCCTCTTCTTTGGCCAATTTTGTTGCTGCTGTTGTAATTAAACGAAAGCACCCACAACAATGGTTGAAAACAGTCATATCTAGCTGTGCACTGAAAAAAATTGATTTTTTTGTTTGGATATTATTATTAAAAAAATTTTTTGGGTTCTGAAACATAAGAAAATAAGAATAGTCTTAAGTGTGTTCAATTAAAAATTAAAACAAAAATATTTTCATATATTTTATCATTATTTTACATTTTCTGCGATCAACTAATGATATTTCTTTCTGTGTATAGAGACCTATAGAGATGGAGAGTGAGTGCGAAGGGTTAGACCGAGATCGAGTTGGTTAAGGTTGAGTGATTCGGGTTCGAGATCGTGTGCATGTGGCACGAAACTCGGAAACTTGTTGCTCATGAACATCATGAATGAACGAATCAAAAGCTGAATGAGTGAGTGACGGAGTGACTGAGTGAGTGAGTGAGTGAATGAATGAAGCCCACATGCAATCGGAGACCAAATGAAAAAATCCAAGACCAACTCAAAGACCCAAAACTCTCGGCCCATTCATTGTTCGTGTAATTATGTACATTTTATTTGATGTTTTCCTTTGTATCTCCTCTGATTTTTCATATATATATGTATTTTTTGTTTTATTGTCCCATTGACCCAACACCCAAGACAAAAGAACACCGAAAGCAAAATAAAAAGGAAGAAGCCCCGCCGGAGAACAAGAACAAATAGGTGTATTTCAACGCAGGGCAGGTGTACGACGCCTTGTAAAGTCAAAATAGTAATCAAAATAGAGAAGAAATTGCTCCCGGAATGGAAGGCCGAAACAATAATACCAGATCTATGTGCGCATTTGTGTGCGTGCCGAAAAAGAAATCAAAACACAAAAGCTTCAAAACAACAAATCAAAATAAGCAGCATATAAATTATAAGCGGAAAAAACGAACAAAAAAATCAATTCCAGGAGAGGGTTTTGAAAAGAAAACCAACCAAGTTTGCTCTACACTTTCTTATAACAGAGATTTTTGATTTAAAAGTATTAGGTATTTAAAAAAATTTTTTGAAATATAAACCTTCTAAAAAGAATATAAAAAAATTTTTAAAATATTTACTAAATACGTAAAGCTGCTTTATATAGCTAAAAAATATATATTTCTAAGAAAAATAAGTACAAAAAATTGTATATTTTTATATTTTTCAATTCAAGTGTTGTAAAAAATAGTTTAGTTTTTGAAATATGCAACTTTTCAAATAAATTCCCCAAAAAAGATAAAAAATTTACAAAATTTTGAGAAAATAAATAATAAAAAATATATCTTTCTAAAAATAAATACCAAAAATAGTATTTTGAATTTACAAAATAAAGAAGAAGACTGTAAAATAGTTTTAATTAATTAATTTCCTGGTTTGAAGCAAACATCATAGTACCCTTTTCCGAGGGCATCCAAAGAAACAAGTTGCCGCTGTTAATCTTGGGTTGCCAAGAGGCCTCAAAATGGAAATCAAAATAAACGAATCTGTGGGGCGGGGGGAGAGCGAGGGGGCTAAGAGGGGTTAGTGGGGCCCAACGCGCCCCCTTCACTCTATTTGCCTCTCTGTCCGACTTGATAAGGTTCGGATCCGTTGCGATCAATTTACGTAATTTAAAAGCTGCCTTTAGACGGGGCGATCAAAAAGGGGGGACCAAGAGGGGCGATCATGGGCGGATCAAGGGGGGTTAAGGGAGGGGCTGCCGCGGTAGTATGTGCGTATGTGCGGTAGTAAACGATGATTATGATGATGGGATCATGTGGCATCATGTGTGCGTCTACGCATTGTCACAAGTTGATTTCTCATATTTATGAATGAATGAATTACCCGGAGGCAAAGAAATGGCATCTGATGAAAGATGAAAGATTCACAAATGGGCGAGGCAAAGATAGATAGACATATAGATACATTCCCATAGATAAACGCCTCGGTTATTCATGTCTTGATTATTCCATTTTGATGGAATGCCAGCGAAAATACTTTGCCAATTATTCAGAACACACAAATCGATATTAAATTAGTTCACCCGATCGGAAAGCTATTTTCAAACAGTGCTAATGAAGTGTTGAAAGAAAATTGGGAAATCTGTTATTTGTGGTTGGTTTACCTTTAGTGTTGCGTGGAAATTCTAAAATATTTGATATGATTCTATGTGAAAATATTTAAAATTATTGAATAATAATATAATATCTTTAAACTAATGATGTATACCTCCCAAATTGTCACTTGTATGTGCAAATTTTTAAAATTGTTAAATAATAATATATCCATAGTAAGTGTTATCTTATTTTAGTAATATGTATATTAGTTTCCTTGAGTTCTATACTTTAGATCTTTAAACTAATGATGTATACCTCCTAAATTGTCACTTATATGTTCAAATTTCTTTCACATCGACTTGAAAATATTAATTTCTATGCCAAAGAAATGAGCAATACGAAAGCTGAATGAACCCAGCCACTGGGATGAGATCACTTGTGATTGATCATCATTAGCAGCCAAGACAAAGAGATCGCATATAGTGTATTCTATATTTAGGGAGATATGGAAATATTGGTGGGCCACTAACTAATCAACCCCTTTAGTGAGTCTTCGAGAAATCAGAAATCAGAATGGGAATACAGAATACAACTAAGCGTTTCGGATGGCGATGGCGTAATAGATCGACGGGTGGTTAACTTATATCGCGTATTGCGTAAGCGTTTTCCTTCGCTGTGTGCGTAATAGGAGTAATTTATATGTACACTGTACGAACGTGTGTGTTGGTATTACCATATAATTAGATACTCGAGAGTTTCTTGACACTGCGTGGAGCGTGTTACCTCGTTGGCGAATTCGAATTTCGAGCCCCGAAATTGTATCGAACAGTTTATCAGCTCTATTAACAGATCTCTCAAGTGCTCGAGCTTGTTTATTTCTTTTTTTTTTTTTTTGGCTAACAACAACGCAAGTTCTGGAGAGAACAAAAAAAAAATAAAAAGCAAGTTACTCGGTTTCTCGGAGCTTTGTTCAAGTGGTTCTTTGGTTGAATGGTTGGTGCCCAAAAAGTAGTTCCCCCCTCCCAACCCTTCCCCCACCATCGGCGAATCACGAAACTCATTCTTCTACCGCCGCTCCAAAAATTAAGCCCGAAATTCCTCATCACCGGAGGGGGATGTATTCTTGGAAACCCCCAAAAACAACAAAGATAACAAGAGGTTGAACAAAAAAAAAAAAAAGAAATAAAAGGAATAATAAAAGGTTTAAAAATATTGGCATATACAGTAAGCGAAACTAATCAAATTCAGGAAGTCTCAAGCAAGATATAGAAATATGGGTTAAATTTTATATGGGCCTGCTAAATTTAATTTTATAAAAAAACCTTATGAAAAGTTCCTAAAATTATTTATGAGATTTCGGAACTATTTGTTTCTAAAATTATTAAATATTATTATACGGTTTCTGGTTAAAAAATATGAGCAAAAAGTATTTATTTATACTTTAATTTTTAATTAATATCATTTTATTTATGAAATACATTTTAAAGTCTGTCTGACAGCCCTATAAAAATATAAGAAATGGCTTTGGCCTACCCCTTTGATCACCTAAATCCTTTTGAACATAATCTAATAACCGATTCGAAAAAGCAAACCAAGCTTGAAGTTCAATTGATCGGAAATCTTGCTGGCTTCTCTAATTCCCAGGAACAAAATCACTTTTTTTTTTGTCAACAAAAAAAGTGCGTAAATTGCAAAGTGGAAGAGGCGGAGTGAGAGAGACGGCGGCCAGTGGGAGTGAGCGAGAGGGAAGGAGGGCAGTCAAGTATGTGAAACTTTTTTCTGTTTGGTTTTTCGCTGTTCTTTATTTATTATTTTTTTTTGTTTTACTTTATTTATTTATTTTTTTTTTTTTTTGGTTTTTGGGGGTAAATTTTGCCAGAAAGGGAAAACCTGAAATGACTGAAGTAAGAGAAAAATAAAATGAAAAAGAAGCAGCAGCCGAAAGCAAAGAAACAAAAAACAAAAAAATGCGAAGCGAACAAAAAAAATCTCATATTATTTTGGCCTTCAAAAATTTTTGGCGGGCAATGAACCAACAACAACAGAGAGAGCACACACACACACACACACACATACACAGCCGCAGACGGGCAGAAAGAGAGGGCGATAGTCGGAGGCAGCAGTTTACATACAAATGAAAGAGATAAAAGGGCGCGGGGGTGGGTGGTATTGAATGATATTGGCGGTTGGGGGGGATGGCCACATTCCCCAGTGTGTGAGTGTACAGTGAAAAAAAAAATATATGTAAAAACCAGATAAATTACCTCTGTATACCTGGTATATTATAATCGTAGTTATTGTAAAAAAAAAAATAAAATGGCTCCATCCATTTAAGCAGCTAGCATCGTTCCAAAGTGACTCTGCCCTCTTCGCGAGCCCCCCTTTTGAACCCTCTAAGCCTCTGCTTTGCACACCCTGTTCTCCCCCGTCCCCCAACAACCGCTCACCTCACCCCCCTCGCAACGCATTGCGTGCAGACTTTCAAGTAGACAACAACACAACGAAAAGGGAGTGAGGGGGGGAGAGACAGAAAGAAGCCTCCCCCTTCTGGGCACCACCCCTTTTTTTGCCCATCCAACACTCACACACACGCACACATATACACTTTGGATAAACAGTGTCACCACAAAAAAACGCAAATTCGCACAAAACAGCAAAACCACTGATGTTGATTACGCGAATTCTTTAGAACACATATAATATTTAAGAGTAACAGTTGAAAGACATTTTCAAAACTAAATTAAATATATGTATATTAAATTTGTTTATTTTTTAAATTATACATCTTTAATATTCCGTTTTCCCAGCATTCTTGCACCACTGTGCCCGTTGGGTGGGGCAGACTGACAGAGACATGGCCAAAAGGCGGCGGAGTGGTTCGTGGTTCTGGTGCTGCTGCACCAAGGAACTGATGCCATATCCATAAAAGTACAATGTGTGGTAATGAATTAGGGGGGCAGACCGGGCGGCCAGGATCCTCGGACAGCAGACAGGGGCGCGGAAACGAGGGGGAGCAACAGAGACAGACGATGGCGGCATCGTTTCACACGGTCATGCTTTACATGGTAAGTAAATTTTGAGTGATGCGCTGGAATGAAAAGGGACTCAATAAGTGCACTGAAAATAAAAATATTACAAAACAAAAAATAATTGTTTTTTTGTGTGTTTAATTTAAAATTAAAATGATGACTGATTCATAAAATTACATTATATTTAATTTGAATTAATGTTGTACAATTATTTATTTAACTCTACGAAAAAGCGACTTTGCCATTGGCAAGTGGATTTTTAATTAGAACGAATGCCACATTTTTCGCAGTGCATGGGGGTCTTGTAGTCAGCAAAAACAACATCATCATCGTCATCAACAGGGCAGTGCCTACGAGTCCATCGCTCATCGTCGGCTCCACTTCACAAACCGTAAAAATGTTTAACTTGTGTCTAATTTGTGAATACAAAGTGAAGGAACTCAACTCGACTCTTCCTGCCGTGCATTTAAAGCCCCGACGATTCCGCAAATTCGCATTCAAGGAGGCCCCCAGGGGGGCGTGGCAGTTGCAGCAGCAACCTGTTGCCTCCGCTTGGCGACGAACCCAGGTCCTCTTATAGCCAAACTGATACCGACGGATTCCAGCCGGGAAATAAAAGCCTGGCCTTTAATGGAGCCATTGAAGATGCTGCTTTTTTGGCACTTTATTCGGGGTTCATTATAAGCTTTTTTTTGGGCTTAGATCAAGACAAGAATATTAGGTTATTTTTTTTAACAATTCTACAAAATCAGCCATTAAATTAATATAAATTAAAATATACTTATATAATATTTTCCATCTGCATTATGACAATTTCTTTGTACAATTTAAAAATAAGTTAATAAGTTAAAAATAAGTTAGGATCGGTTTTTGCTGAAATAGAGCGCCCAGCAACTGAAAAAAAGAGTTGAGGCCGCTAAAAAGAATAAAGGAATCATCATATGAAAGTCGGGGCACGCTCTGCTGGGCAAATGAACTTAAAATTCCGCTTACGTTTTGCCTGCTTAATAGGATTCCCTTTATTTCTCATTTTTTTCGGACTTTCTGCGCCTTCCTTTAAAAAGCCAGCGAACGTGGAGGAGGTGGAGTGATCTCTTCCAGCTCAAACTGTGAACCCAACTCAAAGTTTTTTCGTTTGCCAAGGCTTACCTACGAAATTATTTGGAATTTTCTAGCGATAGCTTTTGTCTTCCAAGTTGTTTAACATTTTTGAAATTACTTGGGAAATATTTAACTCAGCCTTTGCCGACTTTTTTGGTTGGAAGAAAACGTTTGGAAAATATTGCAAAAAGCACATCTTTCGGAAGTCAATTCATTGATTTTTAAATATACAGTATTTCAATTTTCTTATTTCACTGAAATATTTAGTTTATAATTTTGTATTTTCTAATAAGTAAAATCAGCTCGAATTTTTTTTCAGCAAACATTTATTAAATTACATTTATATACATTTTGTAATGACTTTAATATACTTATTGTTTTTCAATGGATGAAATATTTTCTTTTATCACCGTACTAACAAATTAAATATTCTCTTTCTGCAATAAATTATATTTTTGATAAGCAAATTCAGCCCGCATTTTCTTTCAGCAAACCTTATTTTTATTACTTTACTTACAATTTTGAGATAGGCCTAAGTTTCAGCACTTGAAATGACCTCTTTGTCCATCGATGTGAGGCCTTTTTTATTTGTTAAATTATTAACCGACCTGAACTGTAATCATTTCTTGTAGGCCCAAACCAATGAGCAATGAGGTGATTGTATAAAATAAAAATAAATTAAGTAATTAAGTTGTTGTTACTCAAAACCTATTTCTCAAATTATAATGAAGTATTTTGGTAAGCTAAATGGTTATAAATATCACTTTAAACAACATTAAATGTTTATATTTTTTTCAGCTCAATAAAATGCGTTTTGCTTAATTTCAGGCCGTAAATTTAACGTTGAGCAATATTTAAATGGCAATCACGTAGATTTCAGCTCGAGTATAATTTTCCCATGTGCCCAAATCGAATAAAGTGAAATAATTGTCGAATTGTCAGCCTCTATTATACATATTTCTCTTTTTTTTGCCATCTTGTGAGTCGCCAAAAGTCTTTATCAAAGGCGGCGAAAAATAGCTGAAAATCAAATCAAATGGGCAATTAATCAATCAAAGACTAGAAACTACAACTGCGAACTTTGGAACAATTGTCACTTGATTCGCTGCCCGGTAAAAATTCCAAATAAAAAAAAATGGGTAGAGATATGGCCAAAAGCAATTCGCTGCGGCCCAAACGAACTTAGGCCCAACAATTAGTTGGCAATTGTGAACTGCTGCTCACCCCCGAAAAATGTCGAAGAAATACGCATTATTTCCCTGATTGCCAACCGTGTCTAAAGCGATATGCGATTGTTGTTTTAGCCACTTGTTGTTGTTGCCCATTTGTATTTTTTTTTGTATTATTTTATAGCGCCCTGCTCTCGATCTGAATCTCGATAACGAACCGATTTCAGATCGATTTCAAACCGATTCGATCTTGATTCGAGCTGTTGCCAGGCCAACTTAACGGATCGATTATTAGGCAAATTAAGGAATTTCAATGCATACGCTTAGCATATTCATCGCAACAGGTTCGGCTTTTGATTTTTGCTCTTCTGTCGGCACAACTCCATTGAACTCGATTTCTAGCGATCTACGATCCGAATCAAAAATGTTATGTATTCGTGACTCTGCTGAGCACGATTCCAAATGAAGCCATTACAAGGGTTTGGTTTTCCAATTTCAAATCACTTGTAAATCACGTCGATAAGAAACTAATGGACGCAGTTTTGTATAAATAACTCAAAATATATCTGTTGTATTTTTATTAATTATTTATAAAACTATAATTTACTCTTATCAAACTCTTAATTATATTTTAAAACTTTACCTTAATATTATAAAATAGTTTGTAACAATACTAATACGAGTTTTATACTAATTTTAAACACAGAACAAAATTACGATAATTTTATACCTCATTTTCTGCTGTTCTTTTCTTTCCTAAAAGTAAATAAAATTAAAATTAAAATTCTTATTATTTCCCAATAATTTAAAAATGGTCACAAATTAGGAGCCTTAAATGAAAATCGTGTCACGCTGCCATCTCATTTTTCCTAGCGTTTTGTGCAGAGAGAAAAAAAACGTTAATTCAATTCGATCGCTCGGATTAGATTGAGATTTCATTAATTAGTCGATATGTTTGAATGCCTGTCGCTACGATTTCGCCCGATATGCTCACCCAGTTGTTGTTGCCAAGTGCTCTTCGAATCTTCAGTCTTCAGTTTGTAGTCTTCGGTCTTCAATCTTCTGGGGAAGACTCGATCCACCTGAGTCTTTGCGTCTGACTGTTGTCAAATCAATGCCATTTCAAACATTTCGTATGCAAATGAATCGTCCGAGGCGTCGCATAAATTATAAGCATAAAATGCCAACTACGAGTCGAGCGGAAAGAGATTTCAAATATTATTAACTGACCGCATAGCAGCAGCACGTGCGGTTGGAGAACGAGTTTTTTTTTTGGTATTTTTTTTCTTTTTTTTTTTTGGTGTGCTGGGGGCTGTCCGGGGGAAATTGGCATTTTGCGTAGGCCAAAAGAAGTTACTCTCAAGATATATGTGCGAAATGTTGCCACAATTCCCATAAAATCCGGCCAGAACACACACAAAAAATAACCGAGTCGTGATAAAAAGCAGGAAAGAAGTTATTACTGCGCCGAAAACAAGAATTTCAATACTCTTTTGTTTAAATTATTTAATATAAATATTTAAGTATTATTAAAAATGTACAAAAATTACAATATTCTAAGTTTCTTAAGCTTCTTTATTTTCACCACTAATATAATATTATAATATTTAATATTAAATAAAAATAAATAAATTTTATTAAAAATTAACAAAACTACAGTATTCTATTATAATAAATTTTCTTATTATTTATTATAATAGAATATTGTAATATTGTAAATTTGTAATAATATTTATATTAATTCTATTATATTTATATTTTCTGTTTTAATAGGTTTCCTAACCTTTTTCATTTTCACTATTAAGTAGCTCATTTATGATATATATGTATGGGGTATTATAACTATGGAACCCTTTTTGCAGAGTAACGAATAAAAGGGTCGGGCGTCCTCGAAAATATCGGGCTTAAAAGCCTCCAGCCGCGGCATCATCGTCTTTTAGTTCAAAAGGAAACGCCAGAAAGATATGCGAGGAGTTTTGCGTTTTGTCTTCTTTCTTTTCCTTTTCTTTTTATTATTTGTATTTTTATTTTTATTTTGGGGCTTTTGCTTTTTAGGGCAACAAGATTTCATTTCATTTTAACTGGAATCAAATTACGAAACCGACGACAATCATGAAGACGATGATGAGGGCTAGCGGCGAGTCGCCAAATAAAAAATTGTGAATGGAGCGTATCAAAATGGAGATTGTGGGAAAGGAGTAACTGACTTTAAAGGTTTTTTTGTTTTTTTTTTTGGAAAAAAGGGGAAAAATCCTAAGGAGATTACTTACCAGAACTAATGATTAATCTATAATCTTAAGAAGTGCTAAAATATTGTTTTTCCCGTTGATTTGATATTATACAATCTTAAAATCTCGTTACATCGTATCAAAATGGAGATTGTGGGAAAAGAGTAACTTACTTTAAAGGTTTTTTATTTATTTTTTTTTAACTATAACCCTAAGAAGTGCTAAAATATGGTTTTTTCCTTTGCTTTAATATTATACAATCTCAAAATCTCGCCACATCGTGAGACCCAGCCCTTTTTTGTGTTAATTTTCGTACAAAGTGAAAGTTTCTATTGGTTTGCCAAAAAAACATAAAGGCAAAAATAGTATTTTTTCATAAGCCCATAATGAGATTTACCTAGGCTGATCATGTGAGAAACAGAAGAAAAAGGTTACGAGCATCTTAGTGATTTTTTTTCTTGTTGTTTAATTTTCGTTTTGGGGCAGGAAGCGAACTAAGATCGAGTTTTGGGATCTGGCGACCGTCACAAATTTTGGCATTGACAACGGTGGCGTCCCCCCGGCCCCACGCCCCTGCTTTAGGAAAAAAGGGTTAAGAATGGCCAAACGGGGGGCACCAGCGAGGGGTTAAGGGAATGTCGAACGCCACGGGCATAAAGTTCACACTCGTAAGTAAATAAATTTAAATGGCGGCACTTCTGTTAATCTTCTTCTTCAGCTTGTATTTATTTTGAATTTTTTACCTTTTTTGTTTTTTGTCTCTTCAGTTTTATCAAACAAAAACACCTCTTAACGAGGTAAAAAAAATAGTGACGACCGCACCTTCAACATACAAAAGATCTGATATCATATTTTGTGACGAAAAATAATTTTACATTCGAAAATATAAAAACACTTTCTAAAATTTACTCATTCGGCCCGCTTCAGACAAATTTTTAAGATTTTACCCACACGAACATTTTCTATTGTAGCGTGCCGAAAAAGTAAATTTTAGAAAGTGTTTTTATATTTTCGAATGTAAAATTATTTTTCGTCACAAAATATGATATCAGATCTTTTGTATGTTGAAGGTGCGGTCGTCACTATTTTTTTACCTCGTTAAGAGGTGTTTTTGTTTGATATCAGAAGTTTTTAAAGGGACAATTTATACCCTGGGTTTAATTTACATATTAGTATACCTCATACTTATTTATTTATTTTTCTTTTTATTTATTTATTTTTTTATTTATTTATTTTTTATTTATTAAAGTTAATAATTGTATAATGGAACGGTTTAAAACAATTTTACCGATTCCTTGACCCTAAAATACAGTTTGGATATGCACATACAAAATGTAATGCTTCTAAGCACGTTAGATAAATAATTGTAATTTTTTTAAAGATTAAAAAATTACTTTTTGTCATTCAATAATTGTTAAAACACTTAAAACTTAACTTTTAATCATTAAAAATTGTTAAAGGACTAGTAAACGATGAGAAAACATGAATTCCATAAGGATCCGATAAGGGTGAGAGAGTAGCCCTACTTGCTGCAACGTGTTTTCATAAAAAAAAACAGAGGCCATTTTAAAAAAAATTCGATATTTTAAAAACTAAATATGGCATCAACTGTTTACAAAAATCGATTGTAACTAACAATATGGCGCATATATTGATTTATAAACAAAAATTTAAATACAAAATTTTTTAGAATCTTAATTTGTTTTTATTTTTAAGAAAATAAAAACTTATTTTTTTTTAACATTTTTTTTTTAAAGAAGAGGTTTTAGAAGAATTAAATCAAAACACATGAAGTCACGCGGATTCATATAACCGGAGATAAAGATTTTCAATGAGAGGGTGCTTTTTCAAATTTGTCAATTTTTGGAAAACTTAAAAAAATTCTAACTAAAAAAATAATTTTTTTTCGGACAAATCCTGATACACGTAATTGGTCATTTTCCGAATAGAACATGTAAAAAAAATTTTCAGGCAAATCAAAAATGTAAAAATTTTTTTTGGCCCAAATCTGTTCGGCTCGTAAATGAACGGCCCTTAGGCAGCATTAATTGTTATGAGCTGGCAAAAGTGGCTATTTTCGTTTCTTAATAACTTTTAAACGCGATTTTTTACAGTAATGTGTTATATACCAAAATTTAAGGAATCCCTAGGGCTATACAGTTTAACGTTTTAAGGAAAATCGTTAGAGCCGTTTTTGAGAAAATTAAAAAAAAGCTTAAAAAAAAGTTTAAACAAATTTTCTTTTGTTCATATCTTTTTAACTATTACATTTACACAAATTGCATATAGAAGGCGTTTATAGCATTTAAAAATACCTTTCAAACGAGATGTAGCACAAGTCTGTAGCTTTAGTAGTATAGAAGTTACGGCTTTCCGAATTTTAGCTATTTATAGCTGTTTTCCCGCTAAACTAGCGGGTTTTTCCAAAAGTGGTAGAACAAAAGTTTTTTATATCGATGTGATGAACGTCATATCAAATTTTCAGAACTTAAAAAACATATTTTGGACAAACTGACAAACTGACAAACTGACAAACAGAATTAAATTTTCATTTTGGGAAGAAGAAGAAAATCTTATTTTGGCTATAACTTTTGAACGGAGCGTCCGATTTTCTGATATGACCCCTCATATTAAGCGCATTTTCAGTAGCAATACAACTAACGTAGTCCGGGGGGCCAATTATCCCCACCGGCCCCAACAGATCCAAATTTCTAAATTTTCACTTTTACACTTTCACCGCTCTCCCTCCCAAACCAATTGATTTTCTTGAGGTCTTGGTATGCAATCCTTTAAGTTTTAGCAATACCTTTAATTTGGTGTATTACTCATTACGATCGGACTATCACAGCAGATTTTCAATTTTGCGGCTATCACTATGGACGGCAGTCCATGTAGTGACGAAGCGCACCAGGAGAGTGTGCGAAGGCGACTACTATTATATAGCCGCAAAATTGAAAATCTGCTGTGATAGTCCGATCGTAATGAGTAATACACCAATCGAAAGGTATTGCAAAAACTTAAAGGATTGCATACCAAGACTTTAAGAAAATCAATTGGCTTGGGAGAGAGAGCGGTGAAAGTGAAAAAGTGAAAATTTCGAATATTGGAGCTGTTGGGGCCGGTGGGGATAATTGGACCCCCGGACTACGTTAGTTGTATTGCTACTGAAAATGCGCTTAATATGAGGGGTCATATCAGAAAATCGGACGCTCCGTTCAAAAGTTATAGCCAAAATAAGATTTTCTTCTTCTTCCCAAAATGAAAATTTAATTCTGTTTGTCCACTTGTCCACTTGTCCAAAATATGTTTTTTAAGTTCTGAAAATTTGATATGACGTTCATCACATCGATATAAAAAACTTTTGTTCTACCACTTTTGGAAAAACCCGCTAGTTTAGCGGGAAAACAGCTATAAATAGCTAAAATTCGGAAAGCCGTAACTTCTATACTACTAAAGCTACAGACTTGTGCTGCATCTCGTTTGAAAGGTATTTTTAAATGCTATAAACGCCTTCTATATGCAATTTGTGTAAATGTAATAGTTAAAAAGATATAAACAAAATAACATTTTTTTAAACTTTTTTTTTAACTTTTTTTTAATTTTCTCAAAAACGGCTCTAACGATTTTCCTTACAACTTTAAACTTTATAGCCCTTGAGATTCCTTAAATTTTGGTATATAACACATTACTGTAAAAAATCGAGTTTAAAAGTTATTAAGAAACGAAAATAGCCACTTTTGCCAGCTCATAACAATTAATGCTGCCTAAGGGCCGTTCATTTACGAGCCGAACAGATTTGGGCCAAAAAAAATTTTTACATTTTTGATTTGCCTGAAAATTTTTTTTTCATGTTCTATTCGGAAAATGAGCAATCACGTGTATCAGGATTTGTCCGAAAAAAAATTATTTTTTTAGTTAGAATTTTTTTAAGTTTTCCAAAAATTGACAAATTTGAAAAAGTACCCTCTCATTGAAAATCTTTATCTCCGGTTATATGAATCCGCGTGACTTCGTGTGTTTTGATTTAATTCTTCTAAAACCTCTTCTTTAAAAAAAAATATTAAAAAAAATAAGTTTTTATTTTCTTAAAAATAAAAACAAATTAAGATTCTAAAAAATTTTGTATATAAATTTTTTTTTATAAATCAATATATGCGCCATATTGTTAGTTACAATCGATTTTTGTAAACAGTTGATGCCATTTTTAGTTTTTAAAATATCGAATTTTTTTTAAAATGACCTCTGCTTTTTTTATGAAAACACGTTGCAGCAAGTAGGGCTACTCTCTCACCCTTATCGGATCCTTATGGAATTCATGTTTTCTCATCGTTTACTAGTCCTTTAACAATTTTTAATGATTAAAAGTTAAGTTTTAAGTGTTTTTGAATGACAAAAAGTAATTTTTTAATCTTTAAAAAAATTACAATTATTTATCTAACGTGCTTAGAAGCCTTACATTTTGTATGTGCATATCCAAACTGTATTTTAGGGTCAAGGAATCGGTAAAATTGTTTTAAACCGTTCCATTATACAATTATTAACTTTAATAAATAAAAAATAAATAAATAAATAAATAAAAAAAAATAAATAAATAAATAAAAAGAAAAATAAATAAATAAATAAATAAGTATGAGGTATACTAATATGTAAATTAAACCCAGAGTATAAATTGTCCCTTTAAAAACTTCTGATATCAAACAAAAACACCTCTTAACGAGGTAAAAAAATAGTGACGACCGCACCTTCAACATACAAAAGATCTGATATCATATTTTGTGACGAAAAATAATTTTACATTCGAAAATATAAAAACACTTTCTAAAATTTACTTTTTCGGCACGCTACAATAGAAAATGTTCGTGTGGGTAAAATCTTATAAATTTGTCTGAAGCGGGCCGAATGAGTAAATTTTAGAAAGTGTTTTTATATTTTCGAATGTAAAATTATTTTTCGTCACAAAATATGATATCAGATCTTTTGTATGTTGAAGGTGCGGTCGTCACTATTTTTTTACCTCGTTAAGAGGTGTTTTTGTTTGATATAATAGTAGTCGCCTTCGCACACTCTCCTGGTGCGCTTCGTCACTACATGGACTGCCGTCCATAGTGATTTATTTCTTTTTTCTTGTCTCTTCAGTTTTTTTGTGTGGCTTTTTTCCTTTTGGGTTTTCTGTAGCTTCGCGAAACGTTTTTCATAAGAAATTCAACAGGCAAGCTAAAGATTTCGTTTCTTCAGCGAGTTGGGCATTAAGATTTTTATGGTTATTAATTTGCTAAGTAATACGAAGACGTTAAGGAAAGATCGTTGGGGCTGTGCAAAAAGAGAGAAAAAATAAAAAATAAAAATAAAACTGAAACCAGGTTGAGACCACAAAGGGTCCCGAAAAAACAAAACACAATAAAAATAAAAATAAAACCTGGGAGTTCTGTGAATGAAGAGCACTTTGCATTAAAGACAGGCATTTTTTCGCCCGAAAATATCGCGCAGGAATTGTGCCTCATAAATAATCTGGAATAACAGAGAGGGTTAGTAATCCTGTCAAGGGTCAAAATACTCTTGAAACTATATTAATATAATATTAATATCTATAATCCTAGAATCATAAAGCCCATTCAAAGTTTTCAAAATGCTTCGCACAGAAAATAAATTGACATAAGATCAGATTGATATGTTTATTTTTTCAAATATCAAGTTCTTCATATTATTTTGATATGTATAAAGATTAAAACATTTTTGTACCTTAGTTGTTCAAAAAATACTAAATTTGGTATTTTAAAATAGTATTTTTATAATGATAAAATATCAAGTTGATAAGTTGGAATCATAAATTTGATATTAAACATGTCGGCCTTCTATTGATATAAAGAAAGGTAGAATTGACCCTATTTCATTTTGATTTATTTTTCTGTGCGGTTATTAAAACTGAACATATTTATGAGTACTTAAGCACTGCATTTGATATCTAATTCTAATTTTCCATCTGTAAAGTTGTAAATCTGAGTTTTTAATGGATTCCAGTTAATCAATTGATTTATTGGTGTCTAGATGCATTTAAATATTACCCTTGATATTTCGATCTCCCTGTTAACCCTTGAACATCTATGGCCTATTCCAAGTCATTAAGTTTCGATCTAATGGCGGAGTGGCGCAAAGTGGGTTAAGCCACACGGCCACAAATCAACTTTAAGTGGCTTTCAGCACGAAGTCTCTCTAATTAAATTCTGAACGCAAATAACTTTCAATTTCCTTCGGGCCAAAAAAAAATATAATAATAAAAAAAAACACAAAAAACAATTTGGAAATGTGTACAAACATGAGCAAACACCCAACATCTGTCCATATAATTATGTATTAGGGCTCGCTTGTCGCCGATAATAAATACATAAATAATTAAGTAAAAAAAAATACGAAAAAAAAAGAAACATAGCTCGAAGCCCAAAGTCGAGCCCAAAAATCGAGCCCTTCATTGTCAACCCGCTGTCGTTTGATTAGACCCCCTCCTTATATATGTATACATATATATGCGTAAACCTGACAAATCAAGTTGGCTCACATTCCAGCAGAAAGACAGAAAACCGAAACATCGCATAAAACAAAATTAAATTCAAAAGCAATAAAAAGTCTTTTATACGCACAGTGCTTGTGCGACTTCCCCTTTCGATTTTGGCCATGTTCATGTGGCCACATACCACATACGATCCGATACGATCCAATCCAATCCAATCCGTTTCGAGGCGATCCCGAGACCCCCAGCGATCCAACTAACCGCCATCGACACCCCGGGCTCCCAGATCCCCAAAACCTCGTATGTGTGTGTGGGTCGAGTATGTAAATGGGTGTTTTAAATATTTATAAAATTTAATTGCGTTTGTTATGCGTATTTGCCGACTGCCTCCGAATGTTGGGCTACCTCAAACACGCACATTCTTCCATATTCACACTTTGTCTCTGGCCACAGGCGACAAAACTGACGAAAGCCAACTGATTATCAACTCTGGGCTATGCATCATTTATTAAAATCATATAAGGGCATGTAGAAACAATCATTTATCAACTGTTTTATAAAATTTAAGTGTATAATACATGTCTTACATAGAAATAAATTTAAGTTTCTTAGTAAAAACGATTAGTTAGTATTAAAAGAAATTTTTCCATAGAATATATTTAAATATTTAAAAGTTTATGTGATTTATAAATTAATAAATTAATAAATTAAATTATTATAATTTTTCTTTACTCAAACCGATGTGACCAACGCAATAAATATAAGTTTTTTGCTTGTAGCGTTAGGATATTAATAAATAAATGAAATTAAATATATAAAAAACATTTTAATTAAAAAATAAAATTTTATTGTTTCTAATTTATTTTATATTATTTAATTATATTTTACATATTTTTTATTTTTATATTATTTTTTTTTTTAATAATTATTTTT
The DNA here is from genome assembly GCA_037075205.1 of Drosophila prostipennis. Lineage (NCBI taxonomy): Eukaryota > Metazoa > Arthropoda > Insecta > Diptera > Drosophilidae > Drosophila > Drosophila prostipennis. The sequence continues at coordinate 27,048 of JBAMCJ010000012.1, forward strand.
ATATTTTATTTATTTTTATATAATTTTATAATTCCTATTTTTATTTGAGTAATATTTGTACCTTTAGTAGGTATATAAAATAACTAAATAAGTTCGCATGTGACACCTTTGTCGGCTCCATCGATGCGTTAGACTTCAGATTCTTGGGCCCAAGAGCGAAACAGAACTTAGATGGTCCCCTCGATCCCTCGATTCCCGATTCCCATTCATGGAGCAAGCCAATCTAGTCGACAGAAATTTATGTAACTGCGCAGATAGATTGTATTTCTTTTGCCTTTTTGGTTTCGGTTTTTTGACTGCCTTTTTTTTTTTGTATTTTTGGTTTTGGTTCTGAACAGCTGAGCATACGAGTGTTTAGAATCCAGTAACCAGTAACCATTACGCAGTTCCTATTCCTTTTGTTAATTGTAAGTGGCATTTTTTATAGGGTTTTTTTCTGCGTTGTCGTTCCGTTCTTTTAATTTAATTATAATTTTGATACACGCGCCTGTGGGCCTTGTAATTTTGGCCAGATGTTCAAAAGGTGCTCTCGATAGATCATATCATAGTGTTTTGATGGGTTCCAAAAATGCATTTCCCATAAAAGTTTCAAAGTTTTTATTTTATAAATATATGATATTTTAACAATTCATTTTTAAGTAGTTTTTTTACGAATAAAATATTTCACTGCCTAGCTGTGTAATTTATGCTACCCCTAGGCCTTTGCCGGAGTTATCGGGGATTTATGGAGAAGACCTCGTCTACTCTAATGATGAATAATCGTGTTTGGGCTTTGACAAATCGAACTTTTTAGATGAACGCGTGTCGCGAGGAGGGGGAGATAAATAGGTGTTGCCCGGGCAATTTGAAATTCAAATCGTCATTGGCTTTCCCAAATAAATAAATATAAATATATATATATATAAATATTGTAGACGTTTGTTCGTCTAGGGCCGCCGGCTCTTTGAACCCGCAGTTGAATTTGGATGGATGGATGGATGACGCCACCAGGTTGGTCTTCTGGCCCGGGATTTGGGTCTGGATTTTGGATTTTGGGATTGTATTTTGGTTTCGGCTTTTTTTTTTAAGGGGGCGTGAACGCCAGACACTCCGGTTAAAGTATCGATATTCACACGCCGCTTAATTGACTGCCATAACTGCGCCGAAGAAATCGTTTTCCAATCATTAGTTGTGCGTTTCTTAGACCATTCGGGCAACTCCTCCCCGCCGATCTAAGTACACCCAAAGAAATATTAATAATAATATTAAAAAGTCCTAAAAGAAATCAAGTTTGTATTTGAAAATATAGAAAAAGTCTCAGTCGAACTGAAATGTGCACAATGCAAAATATATTTCAAATTGAAAACTTAAAAATAATCTCTTTACTTAAAAACTAATTTATTAAATTAAACTATTAAATTACAAAAAAAATGGTTGGTTTTATAGCAATTATTTGGAATACAATTCTAATTGAAACATAACCTAACATAAATGTATATTTGCTTCTCTTCCAGATTTATTCTGTTTTTCATGATATAGGATCATTAAAAACTAATTACATTTGTTTGCATGGACCTTCTCTCGGTTTTCGGCTTTCGGCTTTCGTCTTTCGTCTTTTGGTTTTCTTTAAGTGCACAAATGAAGTAAATGTGCCTACTGGGAAATATCGAGACGATGGCAAAAGTGCCAGGTCGCTAATTGTAGCTGGGGAAATTAGAGCGGTTCGTCTTTAGGATTTGTGTTAATTTCAGCTCGCCCAGCTCGATTTGATTTTATTCTATTTTATTGCAGGTCCCGAGTGCTACCTGAAGGTTTTGGCTTTTTTCCATGTCGGGTTTTCTTTGGTCATTAGGCCTAGTTCACAGATTCGCCGCTCTATCTGTTGGCCATATCTTTGCCTATATTTCGGTATCGGTATCGGTATCGGTTCGTTCGCACAATGTTTGCTCAAGCAATTCATTAATCATTGATAATTACATTAAATGTAGGCCTACCTGCGCATGCGCCGCCTAATGAACATCGGCTAGCGACTCAAGATTGTTCGGATTCGTATAGTTCCTGAACAGCGTTTAGTTTCTAATTTTTCAACTTGTTGCCAGGCCGGCGGGCCGAACTGAACCGGGTTTTTGTTGTTTTTTTAATTGCCCGTGAATTATAGAAACACGGGACACTCGGACAGGCCCGGTTTTGTTTTTGTTAGTTTTTTTTTTTGAAGTTAAAGCGTGTTTTCTGCTACGTGCAGGGGCATTATCAAGTCCGAATCTATTTCAGGCCCTTTTCTGCGAAAAGTGTTTCGGCCAAAAACTCGAAAAAACAACTCGAAAGATTCAGCGAAACGAGCGTGAAGACATTCGCAGTTGAATGAAATTTTTGTTCAAGTTTTTGAATGCTGAATGGTGGTTGAATAAAACTTGAAATTTGCTTTACGTTTGATTAGCGAACCATTTTAATTGAAGAATTTATTATTTGTTGAGTTTTAGGTTAAAACTAGCTAACTATTTGTTATTAATTTTTAAATGGAAATTGCTCTACAAAAACTATACTAATCATACATTATTCCTAATCTATTGGGCTTTAAAAATATCTTAAGAAGGTGAGTATTAGGTAAATACCTTCGAAAGTGTTAAAATCAAATCTATACCGAAATAGAATTTAAAAGTGTGAAATTGATACCACACTGATAAGAAAATATAATAGTAAAAATAAATATTTGCATATTGAATGCAAAGATTTCTATAACATATTTAAATTACATAAAAAAACGTAATATTTGATTGAATAATTAATTTAACGAATGGAAATATTTTAAACAAGGCAGAAAATATTATTTTACTTCATAAAAAAAAAAAATGATATATTCAAAGTTCAAGGTTTTTGAAATCACTATGGACGGCAGTCCATGTAGTGACGAAGCGCACCAGGAGAGTGTGCGAAGGCGACTACTATTATATAGCCGCAAAATTGAAAATCTGCTGTGATAGTCCGATCGTAATGAGTAATACACCAATCGAAAGGTATTGCAAAAACTTAAAGGATTGCATACCAAGACTTTAAGAAAATCAATTGGCTTGGGAGAGAGAGCGGTGAAAGTGAAAAAGTGAAAATTTCGAAATTTGGAGCTGTTGGGGCCGGTGGGGATAATTGGGCCCCCGGACTACGTTAGTTGTATTGCTACTGAAAATGCGCTTAATATGAGGGGTCATATCAGAAAATCGGACGCTCCGTTCAGAAGTTATAGCCAAAATAAGATTTACTTCTCCTTCCCAAAATGAAAATTTAATTCTGTTTGTCAGTTTGTCAGTTTGTCAGTTTGTCAGTTTGTCAGTTTGTCCAAAATATGTTTTTTAAGTTCTGAAAATTTGATATGACGTTCATCACATCGATATAAACAACTTTTGTTTTACCACTTTTGGAAAAACCCACTAGTTTAGCGGGAAAACAGCTATAAATAGCTAAAATTCGGAAAGCCGTAACTTCTATACTACTAAAGCTACAGACTTGTGCTGCATCTCGTTTGAAAGGTATTTTTAAGTGCTATAAATGCCCTTCATATGCAATTTGTGTAAATGTAATAGTTAAAAAGATATGAACAAAAGAAATTTTTTTTAAACTTTCTTTTTAGCTTTTTTTTAATTTTCTCAAAAACGGCTCTAACGATTTTCCTTACAACTTTAAACTGTATAGCCCTTGAGATTCCCTAAATTTTGGTATATAACACATTACTGTAAAAAGTCACGTTTAAAAGTTATTAAGAAACGAAAATAGCCACTTTTGCCAGCTCATAACAATTAATGCTGCCTAAGGGCCGTTCATTTACGAGCCAAACAGATTTGGGCCAAAAAAAATTTTTACATTTTTGATTTGCCTGAAATTTTTTTTTACATGTTCTATTCGGAAAATGAGCAATCACGTGTATCAGGATTGGTCCGAAAAAAAATTATTTTTTTAGTTAGAATTTTTTAAAGTTTTCCAAAAATTGACAAATTTGAAAAAGTACCCTCTCATTGAAAATCTTTATCTCCGGTTATATGAATCAGCGTGACTTCATGTGTTTTGATTTAATTCTTCTAAAACCTCTTCTTAAAAAAAAAAATGTTAAAAAAAATAAGTTTTTATTTTCTTAAAAATAAAAACAAATTAAGATTCTAAAAAATTTTGTATTTAAATTTTTTTTTATAAATCAATATATGCGCCATATTGTTAGTTACAATCGATTTTTGTAAACAGTTGGAGCCATTTTTAGTTTTTAAAATATCGAATTTTTTTTAAAATGGCCTCTGCTTTTTTTATGAAAACACGTTGCAGCAAGTAGGGCTACTCTCTCACTCTTATCGGATCCTTATGGAATTCATGTTTTCTCATCGTTTACTAGTCCTTTAACAATTTTTAATGATTAAAAGTTAAGTTTTAAGTGTTTTAACAATTATTGAATGACAAAAAGTAATTTTTAAATCTTTAAAAAAATTACAATTATTTATCTAACGTGCTTGGAAGCATTAAATTTTGTATGTGCATATCCAAACTGTATTTTGGGGTCAAGGAATCGCTAAAATTGTTTTAAACTGTTCCATTATACAATTATTAACTTTAATAAATAAAAGATAAATAAATAAATAAATAACTAAATAAATAAATAAATAAAAAAAAAATAAATAAATAAAAAAATAAATAAATAAATAAATAAAAAAAAAGTAAATAAATAAATAAATAAATAAATAAGTAAATAAGTAATTAAGTAATTACGTAATTAAGTAAATAAGTAAATAAATAAAGAAATAAATAAATAAATAAATAAATAAATAAATAAATAAATAAATAAATTTATTTATATATAAATAAATATATAAATAAAAAAATAAATAAATAAATAAATAAATAAATAAATAAATAAATAAATAAATAAATAAATAAATAAATAAATAAATAAATAAATAAATAAATAAATAAATTTATTTATATATAAATAAATATATAAATAAAAAAATAAATAAATAAATAAATAAATAAATAAATAAATAAATAAATAAATAAATAAATAAATAAATAAAAAAATAATAAATTATATGGGGATGACTTTTGGTCATGGTATGAGGTATACTAATATGTAAATTAAACCCAGGGTATAAATTGTCCCTTTAAAAACTTCTGATATCAAACAAAAACACCTCTTAACGAGGTAAAAAAATAGTGACGACCGCACCTTCAACATACAAAAGATCTGATATCATATTTTGTGACGAAAAATAATTTTACATTCGAAAATATAAAAACACTTTCTTAAATTTACTTTTTCGGCACGCTACAATAGAAAATGTTCGTGTGGGTAAAATCTTATAAATTTGTCTGAAGCGGGCCGAATGAGTAAATTTTAGAAAGTGTTTTTATATTTTCGAATGTAAAATTATTTTTCGTCACAAAATATGATATCAGATCTTTTGTATGTTGAAGGTGCGGTCGTCACTATTTTTTTACCTCGTTAAGAGGTGTTTTTGTTTGATTAACAATAATTGTTAAATGTAATATTTTCATATTTAAATTGAATAAAAACTGCAATGGATGAAAATCAAAGCGAAACATATTTGGATTGAATATGAAATCTTTGGATTTACTACGTTTTTTTTATCTGTATACAGAGCTCAGATTTTAAGTTATATAATATTAATTCAATACCACATTTCAATACTAGAACTAGTATATTTTTAAAACAACGAGTTTTAAGAGTTAAATTTAAAATGTATATTTAAAATTTGATTACAATAAAATACACTGCATTTTGCTGAATGGCGCCACAGCCAGTCGCAATCCCATTTTTAGTCGCAATCCCAGATATTCCGTAGATACATCCACTTGAACTCCGGCCAGACAATAAAGCACTTGAGGAATTAACATGGATTTTGGGCCTGGTCGGCTGGTCGGTTGGTCGGCGAATCGGGGCCAAATGCACTGGCAATGGGAAAATCCATATGCCGGGGGCTCTCTTCCACTTGGCATTTTCTTAGCCGTCTTTTTTCTCCTATATTTTTTTTGTTCTTTTTCTGCGACTGCCAGGGCATGAATCATACGCTGCGGCTAATGCATTTTCACGAGGCTGGCCAAAAGGAAAAACCTGCACACCGGGCCGAGGCCAAAAACGCAGACGTTGTTGGCCAAATGCGTCGACAACGATGTCTTTAAGCAGCTTTTTAGTGTCTTGAGAGGGGTGTTGGGGGGTGAGAGGGTGGTGGTACATATGAAAAGGGGGCGTTACGGGGGCCATGGAAAATCAGTGACAGCGTAGTTGCCCACCAGATGGCGTCATCGTTAGCGTCAACGCCACCGGCCGGCTTAGTCAGACTTTGGACATTGAATCGATATTCGCATAGGGTACTTGCCAAAGTGCCGAGGGGTAGATCGGTCTTTGGGACATGATTTTTCAAATTTTTCCCTTTAGTTTTGGAATTAATACAGATTTTGAAAACCACAAAAGTCACCAGTGCTTCGAAATTGCTTTAAAAGGTGTCTAAAAGTATGCAATAAAAAAGATGCTTGTCTTTTGGAATGAATCTTACGAATTTTAGATTAGATTCTGCTGACATTTGTTTAGCAGAGCGATAATCAACGAATAAAATACAAATTAAATTTTAAAAAAATATTTAAAAAATTAAGAAAAGAAAATAAATTCGAAATAAATTGTTGCATACTTTTAGACACCTTTGTAATATCTATATTATTAATTTGGCTTCCTTGTTTGTTACTCAACCAGCTGTCTAAAAGAAAGTACTGGGTATCACCCCGTCGATCCCTTGTAATGCCCACTTGTTCAATGACTCTCTGCGAGTTCACCAACTGTGTGGGCAGCCTGCAGTTCAACCGAATTGCAAAGTCATCGCCAAAGCAAATTGTAGATATAAATGTATACATTTTTATTGTAGATATACACATTTGTATCTACTAATTGGCCGCTTCTAATCAACGCTCTCCCGCTCACTAAATCTGTTTTTAGACCACCGAAAGGCCAAAAAAAAATTGAAAAATTAAATCTGGTACATTGCGAATATTATGACACCAATGTCCAAAAGCGAGACCGTCGGGCGGACAATTGGCGCCGTCGCCACTGCGGTTATCAGAAATACCGAAATTATCCATAAGTGGAATGGCCATTCGCCATTCGCTATTCGCTTTTTGGAAATTAACGCTGCAGCCGCATTATGAATTATGCATCTGTTAATTTGTCTGGGGCTTTTGGCCATATAATTGAAACGTCCGCCGAAGAAGTGTCAAAGTGCCTGCGGTAGCCCCAAAAACCAAAACCAAAAGCCAAAAACTCTGATTGATTCGTGGCGTTTTCAAGGCAGCGCAGTTTCTATGGTGTTTTTTTAGCCTAAAGCTGAACACTTTAGGCATTTAATGTGATTTAAATGGTTGAAAAATTTAATGATTTTCACACAAATATTTTTAACGTTTTAACAGAAAATACTATTTTTGTCTAAGATGGTAGGGCCTATCTTTTGACTTTAAAAATACATTATATTGTCTAACATGTTGCAAAAAATGTGATAAAAATAAATGTCGTGCTTTGATTAATTCCTGATTTAATTTCCAATCGATTGGCTTAAAAACCGAACAACTTTAACTTGTTGGCTGTTTTTTAATTAAAAATATCGATGTACGAAAAATTAGTTTCGAGTTTTATTTTGAGTTTAACTGCTCTATTCACGAATTTTTCTTTATTCATCATTAATAAATAATATTATATACAAAAAATACAAATATTTGTATTTTATGTACGGTTCTTTATTACACCTTTCTCTTTAAACAAAAATACTTAAAATTAAAATAAAAGGAATTAAAATAATTTCCAACTGGCCAATCGAGTTTAATGTAAATTAGGGTTTCATAAAGTTATAAATGTGTGCCCCAGATTAAATGGCTAATGCCAAAGGATTTATTAGTACAACATTAGCGAAGATAGTAAATGTCTAAGTGGAGTGTTTAATCACAGAGACAAAATAGAAATCCCCTCTTCTTCACAGGAAGTGGGGTCTTAAATCAAAGCGCCTAACAATATCTATTTGGGAATCAATTTTAGCAACTTTAATTCGGTCCCAGCTACAACACAACGCCCAAAAATACCTATCTGGGCAGTCCATCTTCGTGTTTGGATCATCTTTGTCATTTTGGGTCACTTAGTGGGCCATGTAGGCCTTTTCTGGGAATTTCTCTCCAGCTTGTCGCGATCGATATCTCTCTGTCTCTCGGTTTTTGGGCAGTTGTTGGTTGGTTTTGTTCCTCGATGGGCTGACAATTTAATTCCCGATGCCTTCATTCATGTCCACACTAGAGTTCTCCTTCCCGCTCCCCGTTTCTGTTTAGTTTCCATTTAATTTTTTTGTTTTAAGCTTTTGTTTCCACTTTTTTCGTGTTGTCGAACATTTTCGAGTTTTTCTAAAATTTTGTTGCTGCCGGCAATTAACACAAAAACATTAATTAAGTTACGAACTAATGTCTTTTGGACATCAGTATACCCGTCCCTGACAGACAGCCAGACGACATGAGTATAAGTCCATATATATGCACAGCAGCGGTCAGAGAATTAGCATTTATTTGTCTAAGAAATTTAAATATAAATAAATGTTTAAAGTTTTAGAAAGAAAAAAGATCAGTGATTTTATATATTCTACTTCATGTAGATTCTTTTTTTTTATTAACATTCGATTTTGTAACTTTTTATAACTTGGCAATATTTTTTTGTTATTTTTTTTTCTTTATGTGTTGCTTACTTAAAAAATGATTTATTGTTTTATTTGACTACTCCTATTTTTAGTAACATAGCTGTGTGCATTTAAGTTGGTGTGAATGAGTGGAGATGAGGCAAGAGACATACGAACGATTTGTTTTAGGCCTGGCTGCCAGTTCCTCCTGGCTGCTAAAACAAATTTAAACATTTCAATGTTGAAATTCGTTATAAATGAATGGACATTGTAACGGGCAGACGCCACTGGCCACCGAAGGGGGGCAGAGGGGGGCTAAAATGGACAGGGGGGCGACGCGACACACGCGCAACAATTGTCTCGCAAGAAGGCCAATCCGAAAGTTAAAAAAAAGCCTGGCCAACAAGTGTCTGGGATGTGGATGTGGATGTGGAATGGGGATGCTGCCCCCGGCTTCTGCTGTCCATTTGTTAGTTTTCCAGTTCCAGTTTTTCTGCCGATATCCAGTCGAGGAAGTTCAGCTAAGTGTATGCCCAGCTGAAGCATACCCTTAAGTTCAAGATCACTTTTAGTGGGTTCAAAACTTCAAAATTTCCTCACAAAAAAAAATTGTTTTTTGTTTTTTTGATCTAGAAGTTCTAGAAGATCAAATTGTTAAAGGAAAAAAATAAAAATAAAATATAAAAATATTAAAACTACTATTATTATTATAAAAAGCAGATAAGCTTTTTTGTATTATTATTAAAATATTTGTTTTTTTATATTTAAAACAAAATATCCTTTTGGATAGCCTAGAAATCCCTGTAAAGCCCAACATATATTTAAATAATACTTTTTTATATTATTATTAAAATATTTGTTTTTTTATATTTAAAACGAAATATCCTATTGGATAGCCTAGAAATCCCTATAAAGCCCAAAATATATTTAAATAATACTTTCTTATATTATTGTTAAAATATTTGTTTTTTTATATTTAAAACTAAATATCCTTTTGGATAGCCTAGAAATCCCGTATAAAGCCCAACTTATATTTAAATACTACTTTAAGGACTTTCAGGTACTGGGTATTCCTACGAGGTATCACCATAGCCTATCATATTCCTTCGACAATGGACGTGTGCTGCCTTATAGTAAGTGGCACATCCATAATGACGACCATCCATGTGTCCATGTCCAGTGGGCCAAAACCAACTGCCAAAAGCAGCTCGTAGGCATTTCGCTAATTGAGCCGCTACAAGTCCCCGTAAATATAAAAATAAAAAATATCTACACATTTTTAACTTAACCCCACGTCCATTTGGCCGCACATCCATCCATCCATTGCTTGTGGAAATTTGTGTTAACATTTCCGGCCCGAGTTTTAGCTTTTGGCCATCTGTAGAATCGGGCAACTTTTACTTTTCAGTTTTGGTTTTTCGTCTTTTTTCTTTTGGTTTCTACAATTTAATTTCTAAGACCGTATTTTTTTTTTTTGTTTTTTTGGCAAAGCCCTTCATGGGCCTCTGTTGCCAAGCGCTTCGAGTTAGCCACCATTAAAGGGCCGCTTAAAAGCCAGCTAGCCAACAAAAAAAATTAATAGAAAAAGCCTAAGTGAAGGCCGGCCTTAACTGTGCCCCAAACATTTGCGCGTGTGGTCGAAAAACCAAAAAAAAAAAAGAAACACAGAAACAAAATTTATTACGGAACCGTAGATTTCCAAATGGAGCCAAAACCAAAAAGAAAAAAAATGAACGGAAAAAGTATTTGTTTGACAAGCAAACGCGAAAGGAAGCTGAAATCGAACCTTAGTGAAGATTAGATGCTCTCCATGATTATTTCGGAATTTATTTATATTAAGAAAAATACCTATTTTATATTATAAAATTATTTTAGATTTTTGGTTGAGGTAACTAAGCTTCTAAGTAATACTAAATACATAGAGTAATAGTTTTAGTATATTGGTTTTTAATATAAGTTTAAGTAAGAACCCATTTATGAAATTATTAAATTAACTGATGTAAAAAACAATATATCTTTTATATTTTTTTTTAAGAAATTCATTTAGAATAAATGGATATAAATTCAATTTTCCTAAGTGGTTTCTCGTTGACTCCCTGAAACTTTTCCTCCCACCCAGTATATCCCGGTATCGCTTCTGGTTGGGTTAATGCCCTGGATCGACGACACACTCCGTTCGCCGTTCGATTCCCAGTCTCTCACGCTGACCATTCACAAAGATGTCATATCTCGCCCCCTGTCATATCACGTGACACAAATCAAATTCACACCGCAGTCACAAAAAATGAAAACGTCGGTCTGGAATCGTTTCAATGGGTTTTCTATCGCTCGGGGAAAGGGAGATGAGATGGTTCCGGGGTTGGCCCATGGCAATTGTGCAAATAGACGGACAAGTTTGTCGACTTGATTAACGAGATAATGACCAATGAAGTGCCGACTATTGACCAATATATTACCCCTCCTTCGCGGTGCTCCTCGGCTATATAGTCAAATATCATCACCGTTTATGAGCAGAGGGTCCAAACCGCTGTCAATCATCTGCCATCCGATAAGCGACCCTTAGTTATATATACCTATGAAAAAAAAAACCGAAACCCCAGCCGAAAAAAATACTAATCGGTGCAGGTTCTACCGAGATTTGAACTCGGATCGCTGGATTCAAAGTCCAGAGTGCTAACCATTACACCATAGAACCAGATAATTGCGGTGCTGCAAAATCCCAGCCAACCGAAAATCGGCGCATCTGAGCGAGAGAGAGAGAGGGAGAGAGTGGGAGAGAGAGGGGGAGAGTTGGAGCGCAGCTCAGGCCTCCGGTTCTATAAATAGCCCGCTTCGTCTCGCTCGCTCTCATTAGGCCTCCGATGGGGGTTAATGCACACAGCGAAAAAACGGGGTCAAAGTTGTGGGGATAATCCAGAAATCCAAATGAATTTTGTTTAAAATATTATATGTTTTCTGATCTCTTTAAACAAAGCTTTTCTAAAAAGAAATAATAATACGATTATATTCAGAATAATGTCATAATTGAGTAATATATTAATAACTAAAATATAAATAGTAACATTATCTAATTAACAATCTAAAAAGGAAAAAGTAATGACAAAAACCGTTTTCTAAACATTATAATATATTAGTAAAAAATATTCTGCAGCTACATTAAAATATAAATCTTTAACGAAAAACCACCCACATGTTAAAAAAAAGTTAATGAATATTTATTTTATGTGTAGAGCAAGAGAGCAACGGAGAGAGTGAGAGAGGACTGCATGCAGGAGCCAAGGACGTCATCCCAGTGGGTGTTCAAGGTCCTCAGTGGGCGAATGTGTGGGTGCCCGTGGACGTGGACATGGACGTGAATGTGGATGTGAATGTGGATGTCCTTCTGTGTGGGTGCATTTCGCCATTCAAATTCGTTCTAATTTCAGCTGCAAGTGAGTCACTCATTTGGTCGTTTTAATTGCTAGATAAGCTGCTTAATTCCATTAAAAAATAGCGTTTATTGAAATGTCACCTGGTTTACCTTTGCAGATACGTTTTTTAATTAGATTAAGTAGGAGGCTTCTCCAATAATAAACTAAAAACCAGGTTTATTTATGGAAAAGGTTACGATTGACAGTACACAAATAGTTTGCTCATTTTTTGTATATTTATTTATTTGAATTGCCCTTCTTCAAATATTTATATACTCCGTTCTTAGGCTCTCGACAGGATAAGGGTCTTGGTGATCGAAATGCCGAGATAAACTCGGTCTTTTCAATAACTTTTCGGCTTTGGGGTGAGGATCTGCAGGAGCGAAAAGTACAACAAACTCAAGATGGCACTTAGGGGAGGTCCTCGGAACCAGGATATTTGCGAACATCACGCGAACGGTAAAACCGTTGGGATAAATATTTACATACAATCGTGGCGAAATTATTAGTAGCACCTTAAGCCATGAAAATCTAATAACTATAATTTTTTTTAAATGAATAAATAGTAAATACTCTTTGAAAAAATCATGTCCAAATTAATGGTAGTGCCTTTAGTATTTTATAAAAATGCAAAATCAACTATAAAGTTACCCTCTTTGACTTTTAAAAATATCTTTTATTTTTAACACGATTTCTTAATAAGTAAATAGTAAATATTTTCAAAAAAATTCTATTATATTCGGGGGTGTCACAAAAATATTTTCCAAGAGAATAGATTTCTGTGACACGCCAGACTAAAATATGAAATATTACTATTATTTTGTACACCGTTGTAGCCATTACTTGGGGTGGTTCGCGGCACCCTTCTTTAAGAGAGGGTTCTTTAAAAACCAGCAACAGGCTGCGACATGTCTGCCCCTGACAAGGGTCAATTATGCGCATCAATTAAACTGTATTCAAACTGAAATTAACAATTATGTCTGGCTCCTGCATTTGCGTTGTAACCTAAATAAAAGTGGTAATCAAATGCGGGGGGTGGGGTGAAAACTTTTGTTGCCAAAAGGAACAACCTCTAAGAATCCAGACAATTACAATTACATTTATGGCGTCGCAATAAGACGCGTTTTTCGTTGTTGTGTTGTGTTGTCTACCCATTATTATATGTTTGTAAGTAGTAGTCACCCCGCCGAAAATCAGGGCGTTGAATTATCAAAAGGTCGAGTTTGTAGGGCCGCCGCCGATCTGGTTTTACAATAAACGAACGAAAAAAAAAACTGAAAAAAAACAGCAGGGTTTCTGTTCACGAAACTCAGACACGTAACTGTGAAACATAAAAATTGACAAATCGAAAACGAGTTGTCCGCACGCACCTCAACATATTTACACCTGATTCTGATCATAGCCCCCTTTTTTCTGACGCTTTATGGGTTTTGCGATCACTTCTTGGGCCCCACGGTCACCCATTGAATTCCTGATTCAGCACGTTCTTTTCCAACCATCTAGGGCAATAAAAATTCTCTTCGATTCTGCGACCCATACTAAAGACGATCATTAGCATTTGGAGTGGAATTGCGTCATTTGATGCAATGGAAAATGTCTGGGCTTAATTTGAGGTTTTACAGAGGGAAAATATCAAGCAAATGGGTGAAGTTTTACTAAAAAAGAAACTTAAGATATACCCTTAGTTAATAAGTCAATAAAATGAGTTTCTTCTTTTATTGTTTTATGAGGCATTTACATTTTTCACATATTCATAATGATTTACTATTTAATAATAATTTTATTAAGTTTTTTAGTCAAGCATTTATCATTGAATATTATTGTTATAAACAAATATTTTTTTAAACAAATTTAAATGAATAAAAAAGGTTAGTGACTTAACATTTTATTATATCTAAGAAAATTGAGCAATTGGTTACTTAAGGCCTGTTTACACTAGGGTGGAGTTATGGAGTTATGGGGTTATTGACATAACCCTGTTTTTTTTACATAGGTTGTGTATAGGCAACTAGATGTGGGCAAAAGTGAGGTACTTTTAGGGTCTTTGGTATTTCTGAGTATTTTTTTGTATTTTTCGGTCTATTTTGTATATATTTCCTATCGTTGAAGGTCCATCCCTAGTAAAATAAACAACAAAAACAACAAACACTAGCTGTCATTACCCGATATTTGGAGTTAACCCAGTGGAAACACTTTTTTGGAGTAATCGGGTTACTGGCTCACTCGATAGGTTACCCCACATAGTGTGACTAGACTATTAATCTAAAAGTAACAAAATTTGGTCATAGATTTTTTTAATGTTTACCTACCTAGACAAACAAACTGTTGTATCAACGAAAAATACCGGGTATATTGAGTTTCCCTTTGGAAGGTGCTAGGTGCTATCTGCCCCGATTTCTTTCAACGATTCGGCGGGGGGCTGTAAATATGAAAATATTTGTATTTAATTTTCGGGGTAACTCACTGATAAACGACGTCAACTATTTTAAATTTTATTTCATATATATGTATATATATATTTTATGACCATTACCATAAACATTGAGTGCCACCCTCCGAATTTGTCTGGGTAATATTTACACTTCTGATTGAACGGGGCGATAAGTCCTTTGCCGGCTTCTCGAAAATAAGTGGTCAGTTGAGGTTTGTATTGCAGCTACAGTGGACATTCGATTGGTTGCGATTATTATTAATCTTTATAATAAAGAAATATTTTTTAAAACTAGTATTTTTTTATAGAAATGTATAAAATACTAGAAAATACTAATTAATAAATTGATTAAAATTGTGGAAGCTAAACTTTAACGAATTTCATCTACTTAAGTATTACTTTTAAATTCCCCTTATGCATTCCTCACTTTAAAAAACTACAAGAAACGCTTCTCATTCTTCGTTTGGAATGCGTTTGGCAAATGTATAAAATACTAGAAAATACTAATTAAAAAATTGATTAAAATTATAGAAGAGTTTTATATATATTAAATATTTAAATTTCATTTAAATTTCATTTATTTAAGTATTACTTTTAAATTCCCCTTATGCAATCCTCACTCTACCGATCATATAGTATGTGATAAACGTGAAAACTACAAGAAACGCTTCTCATTCTTCGTTTGGAATGCGATAGGCACTCGGCACTCGACTAATCTCCCGATAGACTTCATTCCGTTTAGAAATAGAAATATATAAATTTCCCAGCCAAAGACAAATTAATGGCTACCGGGGCAAATAATTGCCACGTCACTCCGTCAAGTGGTTCCGATATCATAGGCCTTTGCTGGGACTGTACTTTTTCTGTACTTTCTGGCTTCCAAATTTCGGTTACCTACTCGTTGATGGCACAAGGACAAGCTTATCCTGTAAGGAGAATATGAATAAGAAAAGGGGGTTCAACCACCTTTTTCGACGAATCTGAATCTTTTTGTTTCCCGGGCCATTCATTATGCTTTGATTATTGTTTGCCTCCTGAATGAAAGTTTGTCCTTTTGAGGAGCACTTCAACTACTGGGCTCTACAGGTAAAAAGCCAGCCTTTGTCTTGGCTTTTTTGGGATTTTCGGTTTTTGGTTTTCGGTTTTTCGGGTTTTGAATTTCAGCCACGAACTTTGATTGGGATCGCCGAAAAAAGAGCGGTTCACAGGCCCGGCATTATGACGCATATTATTCTACATTATATTTCGCATATTCTATATTATTCTATATCATACCCGCGACCCACAAAACTGACAACTGAAAATGCTTTTCAAATGTTTTCCCCCCTCCCCGATCCCCCGTCGGGCTTTTCCGCTTTTCACATTCGTTTCTCTCTAAGTGCCGGCGAGTGGAAAATGTGTCAGACGACATTTGTGTAACGCCTAGCGACAGAAAATCGGTCTGAAGCATCGTCACTTGCCATATATAGAGCCATCCAGAGCTAACCAAAAAAAAAGAAAAGGAATGATCGCAAAATATTCGGCGAAATATAGGAGAATTTCTAAAGTGATGTGGGTTGCACCGAAAAAAAACTATGAGATACTCTATCAAAAATAGCCTAATAAGATTAGTATTTCATAAGTATTTTTTAGAAATATTAAAATGAATGTTTCGGTATTATTAGTATTATTAATATTATATAACAAAAAACTAATGTGAATCTTATAAGAAAAATATAAGAAAACCTTTTTAAGTATTCACAAAGGAAATTTGTTTTAAATGAAACCCATATCTTTAATTTGGAATACAATTACCGCAAGATATATAAAATTATATATGTGTTGGATAAATTATAAAAGCTATTTTATGGACCAAAATATTTTATAGCTCTACTGAATGGCAGTAAAAAATTAAGATTTAATCTGTAAGTAAGCAAATGGCTATCCAACAAATTTTGGAAACATTAATGCAGCCACATATGATAATTAAAACGTTTGAGAGGCTCGTCTGCCAAAGAGAAACCTAAACCTAATCCCAGCCAAATCAAATCCAACCGAAGTCGGGTCAGCATTCTTAATGTGACAATCGTGGCGAGACAACTAATTTAATTAATGCATAACCATAACGATTATTATTATAATTATATACACACACAGCCGATGAATATGCAGGCAAGAAGATGTGGCCAAAAAAAAGGAGAATAAATAAAACTGGATATCTCTATGGAACTATAAAACCATAAAACTCGTTTGCTAACTGTGGCCAACTAATGACGAACCGACTTTCAAGTTTAAGCCAACTTGGCGACAGGTGCAGGGCCCATCCCAAATCCCCTATTATCATGACGTCATGGCCATGGCCGAATGTCCAAAAAAGAAATAAGTACACCTAGAGAAATGGTGCCGACTTTTTGGGACTCTGTATTAATAAATAAAAAAATATAAAAACGACCTTAAGAATATCATATTATATCAAGAAGAAATGTTAAACTAATTTAAAATTATAAAACTATATTAATATTAATAAAAACATAATATATATGTAAACAATTTATGGTAATAATTATAATTTTTCTTAATAGCCAATTTTGTTTATTTTTAATGGTTAATTCCCCTTGTTTAACTAATTCAAAATGATACCACCTTATTAATATGAATTAAAAAAATATTATAAATATTTAAAATATTCAAAAAAACGTAAAATTAATTTTTTAAAATTTTTAACGGACAATTTTTAAAACAAAATCTTGAAAATTATTTAACTTTCCATTTTTATGGATCCCTATTTTTTCGGGTGTACTTTTATGAAGACTCTTTTGTGCGGCCAAATCAAATAGGCATTCAGATATGAATTAATTTTAATCAATGCAAATGATTTGCACTAATTTAGCAACAAGTTTTTCGGTGTCAGTTTGCTTAACTTCCTAGTTGGCCGCGCACAGTGTTCCCTCGTTAACAGGTCCCTCATAATGAGCTACGGAAATGTTTGCCAACCGAAGTCGCAGTGGAGATCGCAATTAACAAGTTCTTATTGCCGGGACTTAACTCGTCTGCTAATTGGCAGTGCATTTCGCTCAGCGGCTTTGTTTTTTATGTTTTTGCGATTTGGGAATCGGAATCGGAATCGCTTTTCAAGGACCAAAAGGCATTCGAGTATCTGGTTTCCGAGGTCCAAAGATCCGCAGGCCTGGAGAGAAATGTGATTCACCGACGACGCTGTGTAACAAGTCAATTGGAATTTCTTAGAATCATTTCGCGTTGTTGTTTATTCAGCTCAGCCAACAATTCGAGCGAATCTGTTTCAGTAAAATTCTCTGATTCATCGTTCTAGCGCCGTAGAATATTAGCATATTGGATAAAAGCAATAGGCATCCTGTTTGTAAATAGATGCATTTTTCAAAAAAAATTATAGGAACTTAACAGAATGTAAAGATAACATTTGAGGGAAGATTCTTAAGGAACTTAGAAGGTCACCTTTTTTTTGGGGCGCCTTTCTGCTCACAAAATTTAACCCAAAGCTAGAAAAAAATATTTTAATGCAAATTATTTAAGAATTAAACCCTTTGCATGTCTAAAAATATATTTCATTTCAGGTTTGGTACATTTTTGGGTCACCTTTTGCAAATCTGGAAAAAATGAAAAAATTAGACCAAAATTAAAATTGCACTGCAGCCTATTAATGAATAATTTCGAATGGTAAATGCTCTGACCAGTACACTGTAGTAAATGATTCATGGCCATTATCCAGATCGAGATCGAGTCTTTACAACCGATCCCCGGCCCAGAAATACCGCATCGAATCGGTCAAGTTAGTTGACCCACAATTGTACTCATTCGCCAGTCGGCATTGCCATTCCATTCACAATCGCTTAAAAGTAATCCCCCGAAAACCGTTGCACACAGTCCCATATATCCCATATATCCACTATATAGAGATATAGTGGTCCCATTCACTTGCAATTGCCAGTTTGCCGGCATCGTGCTCTGACAATCAATTTAGCTGCAATTCGTAGTTCTGCGAATCGAGTGATTCACTCGCATTCGTACATGTATACATTTAGTACTACATCGTACCTACACATCATTCATACGAATGCAGCTCTAGTTTTTGGTCTCTCCCACGCCGCCGCGAATATCTGAATGTGTGTGAGTTTGAGTCACTGCGGCTGTAACGGGTTTTCTACACTGCGAGAAAATATTATGTACTCTCTTGATAAGAATTAAAGGGCGTATTAGGGCTTCATAGTTTGTCAAACATTTTTCCTATAATTTTTGCTATAAATATTCCATAAAAAAATAATGTCAACACTTTTTTATAAAATATTTTTTTTGCGTTTAAAAACCTGTTTAATATTCTTTTAAAAAATTCCCAAAGCTTAGAAATTTTTTTAAAAATATTTCTTTGATTTTGTTTCTCCCAGTGCAACTGCGATCATTTCGCAATTATTGATTTTGCCAGTGCAAATAGATGGCGAGCTGTGATTTCTGAGCCGAGTTTTTGTGTGTGCGCACAATATTTGAACGGACGACGCCTTTCGTGGTAATTTAAAACATTTTGTGTACACAGTTTGTTAAGATTCGTAAACAAATCACGTCCAACAACAATGCGCAGGCGCAGCAGCGTCAGCTTTGCAGCTTTTTTGAATTTCGCGCCGTCGCCAAACATTGCAATACAGATGCGATCGAGTATATATATAGGTATATATTTATGTGCTATATGGCGAAATATACTATATATCGAAAGATGCCGGTTGCGTTGGCGTCGCCTCGCATTTTGACCGTTTCTTTTTGAACACATTGGCGGGCACTCATTAAAGATATGGCGGCGACGATAGGGGAAATCGGAGATTATCCAATATACGGATCAGTTGGTGAAAGTTGGAAAGAATATAATGTTAATGATAGATTCTTAAATCTTTTAACCAAATAATTCAATAAAATGTTTTTATAGAATTTTATAATATTATATTATTGCATATTATTATGTCTTCACTTAGAAAAGAATATATATATAATTTATATAATTTAATTTTTTATTTGCAAATCAATATTCTTGAATAATTTTTGAATATTTAATCAACAATTACACATTTTTGTATTTGTATTATTTTAATTTTAAGTGTTATTTATTTTGTTTTTATTCACAAAAAAAATAATATTTTTGTTGCTTTACTCTTTAATAATTTGTTTAATCTTTAAACTAAGTTGTGCAAACATTTGATAATAAAATTTGGCTTTTTTATATTTTTTAGTTTTAATTTTCTCCTTCACTTTATGAAAATGTATTTAATACTTGATACTTTCCCTATTAAAATGCTTGAATTTATTTCATATTTTTTAAAGGGTATTTAGCTTGCGTTGCTGGGCTTTTGTATACTTTGCATTTGTGGTCTCTGTGTTCCATTTCGCATTCATTAGCAGTATTCGCACTCTTTCGTCTCTCCGATGTCCGCGTTCATTTTGCATGCATCGTTTTTTTATTTCATTTTATTTTATTTTGTATTTTTGTTGTATTTTTTTGCTTAACGACGCCGCTGTCTGCCGATCGGTTTTATTTTTTTTTTTTTAATAAACACGCCAAGACAACAACAGAAAAAGAGCAAAAGCTGGCAGCGCCGGCAACAGCGGAAAAAATGCAAAAATAAAATAAGAAAATAAGAGGAATAAAAAAAAATAAAAAAAGCGTAGACTGCGCCAATGCCGGCCGGCTTTTTTAACCGACTGAGTCACTGCAGGTTTTTGAACTTGCTAAAATCGCTGCGCAGGCGCATTCGGCGTGCAATTTTCAGCGCGCGCTTTTTATTTCTTTCGGTTTTTTAGGCCGCTTCCTTTTTGCGGTTTCTGTTTTGTTTGGCTGCTTCTCGCTGTTGTTGATTTTCGTTTTATTTTTTTTTAAAACATTTTTGAAATGTCTAAGCGTCTAAATACAGGGCTCAGTCGATAGGGTGGAATTCCTTTTGGAACGGATGCAGCACCTTTTATTCCTCACTTAAAATGATTTTGTTTATATTTAATTAATTAATTATATTTAGTATATTTAATAATTACTAAAAACGTTATAGAAAATGCTGAAATTCTTGATGATATATTATTGCAAATATTAAGGTTTGCATAGTTATTTTAAGTTACTAATTTGATTAACAAATAAATACATTTATCACGTACACGCAGTGTAGGCCACGTCTCCTACATTTTCCATTGAGTTATTTGCATAAAATATTTTTTTTAATTTGATAAAATACTCAACAAATTGAATACCTTCTTGTTTGCCTACTGTATTTCCTTGGCATTATCTGCGATATTTCCTCTTTCACTTTTTCGATGCGCGCAGCTTTGATTCATAAAATAAATGGATCG
The DNA here is from genome assembly GCA_037075205.1 of Drosophila prostipennis. Taxonomy (NCBI): domain Eukaryota; kingdom Metazoa; phylum Arthropoda; class Insecta; order Diptera; family Drosophilidae; genus Drosophila; species Drosophila prostipennis. The sequence continues at coordinate 47,894 of JBAMCJ010000012.1, forward strand.
TCTTTTAGCTGCACAAATGAATTTGTCTGTTGTGCCGAGCATCCGCATAGTCCCCTCGAAATCCCCTCCCCTTAATCCCTGTTGAAATGCAAATGACGACATGATTAGCGGTACGATACGATCCGATCTGCGATCTCGGATCTCGGATCTCTCACAGCCATCATAAAAACCCGGCGACGGGGTCCCACAACTGGCAATTAATTAAAATGCATAAATTATTACCCATCCGCCGTGTTCGCGGCTCTTTTCCGCACATTTGTTGGTCGTTTTAATGGCGCCGTTTCATTAGCAGTCCGCCACCGAGATTCACGCCTCCCGACGCCCCCAAAAGTAGGCCATATTTTCAGGGCGTTATCCTTGAACCGCTCCTGGAGGTAATAATATCGAATAATGTTTGGGATTATTCTCTTTATAAATTTCCATTATTTTCTAACGAAATTATAATTTTGCCGTACTTTTAAATACCATGTTTCCATACTTCTAGATATCACAATCTTTCAAATTGAATATTTCGGAACCCCGACCACTTTAAATCAAGCATTTTATCCAGGATTTTTTAAATATAAAAATATGGAGCATCTCTTTATAATTTTTAATTATTTCTTAACGATTTAAATGTTTTAATTTTAATAGGCATATTTTGAACCCTTTTTAACGCAAAAAATGATCAGAATATTAAATGTCATACCTTTTTGAGCTCGTAATTAAATTCCCTATCGATTGGCATTCAAATATGAAAATTTAAACCGTTCTCAATTTTTTGTAAAAAATTGTGACCCTACCCCTTATAAAAAACGCAAAAAATCATAATCGTGTTTTTTGCTCAAAAATATCAGAATTTTTGGCGTAACATGAGAAAAAATGATCAGAATATTAAATGTCATACCTTTTTGAGCTCGTAATTAAATTCCCTATCGATTGGCATTCAAATATGAAAAGTTAAACTGTTTTCAATTTTTTGTAAAAAATTGTGACCCTACCCCTTATAAAAAACTCAAAAAATCATAATCGTGTTTTTTTGCACAAAAATATCAGTATTTTTGGCGTAACATGAGAAAAAACGGTCAAAATATTAAAAGTCATACCTTTTTGAGCTCGTAATTAAATTCCCTATCGATTGGCATTCAAACATGGAAATTTTAACTGTTTTCAATTTTTTGTAAAAAATTGTGACCCTACCCCTTATAAAAAACGCAAAAAATCATAATCGTGTTTTTTTGCACAAAAATATCAGTATTTTTGGCGTAACATGAGAAAAAATGATCAGAATATTAAATGTCATACCTTTTTGAGCTCGTAATTAAATTCCCTATCGATTGGAATTCAAATATGAAAATTTAAACTGTTTTCAATTTTTTGTAAAAAATTGTGACCCTACCCCTTATAAAAAACGCAAAAAATCATAATCGTGTTTTTTTGCACAAAAATATCAGTATTTTTGGCGTAACATGAGAAGAAATGGTCAGAATGTTAAAAGTCATACCTTTTTGAGCTCGTAATTAAATTTCCTATCGATTGGCATTCAAATATGAAAATTTAAACTGTTTTCAATTTTTTGTAAAAAATTGTGACCCTACCCCTTATAAAAAACGCAAAAAATCATAATCGTGTTTTTTTGCACAAAAATATCAGTATTTTTGGCGTAACATGAGAAGAAATGGTCAGAATGTTAAAAGTCATATCTTTTTGAGCTCGTAATTAAATTCCCTATCGATTGGCATTCAAATATGAAAATTTAAACTGTTTTCAATTTTTTGTAAAAAATTGTGACCCTACCCCTTATAAAAAACGCTAAAAATCATAATCGTGTTTTTTGCACAAAAATATCAGTATTTTTGGCGTAACATGAGAAAAAATGGTCAGAATGTTAAAAGTCATACCTTTTTGAGCTCGTAATTAAATTCCCTATCGATTGGTTTTTAAGTGTGTTTTAATCTTTTTGTAAAAAATTGTGACCTCACCCCTTATAAAAAAAACAATCAAATCCTTACTTTTAAATACCATTTTCCATACTTCTAGATATCACAATCTTTTAAATTGAATATTACGGAACCTCGACCATCTTAAATCAATCATTTTTCTAGCATTTTTTAAATACAAAATATATGGATCATTGTTTGAGATTTTACTCTTTTTAATTTTCTATTATTTTCTAACGAAATAAATAATCTATAATTTTGCAATACTTTAAAATACCATTTTCCATACTTCTAGATATCACAATCTTTTAAATTGAATATTTCGGTACCCCGACCTTCTTAAATCAAGCATTTTATCCCGTATTTTTTTTTATTATTATTATTATTTTCAGTCGGGATCAACCGCTGACGTTGTAAATTGAAGCTAAAATGTTATCCCCAGCTGGATCTCGGGATGATGGAGATTTGGATGATGCGAGACAACGGGGGAAGACAAAAGAGATGAAGACACTTAATTTCAGTTCCTTTTTTTTCGGTTGGTCGTGCTGCGAGTGTGACAAAACAATTAATGTTTATTTTTGCATTTTAATTTGCCAACATTAATTGCAAGTTTATTGAGCTGGAAGCCAACGAACCGAACCGAAACGAAGCGCTGGCCTTGGATTTTGGCTGTCCATGGGTATGCGAATGGGTCCATGATCTTCATAGTTTGGCCGAGAGGGTCAGGGTCATCAGGACGACGAACAGGGAGTGGGCTAGCAGGGTGAAGTCGGCGCCGAGACCCTCCCAATAGTAGTCGAGGATGACGGAACCGTAGCGGGCCGCAAAGGCGATGGCCGCCATGCCGCCGTACAAATTACTGGACTGATTGACGCCCAGGAAGAGCAGCGACACCACGTTGCCCAGCAGCGTGAGCTCCTTCAGCGTCTCCGTGGAGGTGTCCTCGTTGTCGCCCATCTTGGCCATCAGATCGTAGACCAGCGGTACCACAAAGCAGCCGTGGGCCAGGGCCAAGTTGGGATTGCTGGACCGCAGATACAGCTCGATATTGGTCAGCGGCAGCGGTACGATCTCCATAATTCCCGACGTTATCAATCGCACCCGATTGCACTCATCGTCGTCGTTGCCCGCCGCCCTCACCACCCCCAGCAGGCCGTGGACCAGGCTCAAGGCCGCCGTCGCATAGCCGTAGGGCGTTTCCAGGGGGTGCAGCGTGTACATCGCATAGCCGGAACTGACCACCAACAGGCTGTTGAACAGTGCGTCCATCAGCAGCATTTCTTTCTCTCCTTTCTTGCGATCCCTTCGATTTTTTCACACTTTTATTTGATCATAATTTTTCTCTGACTTTGGTTAATCGACTGCGAAAACGCTCAATTTAGTGTTAATCAACTCGTTTCAGAACCATTTCAATGACAGTTGTGACTGACAGTTGGGACCCGGCTAACTGAAAGACTTTTGTTTTCCAATATTATTAAAAATATTACTGATTATTCAGAAAAAATGTTATTCGCAATTTTTAGAGGTACCACACTTTCAAATCGGTATTATATTGACCAAGTTATTTAACTTAAAAGTGATTTTTTGGGTCACCCTAAAATATCGTAGACTCCGTGAGGGCTAAGATAACTAATGGTAATGCAGAGGGTTGACAGTTCAACTTTTAGAGCTATGTCATTTGCAATTTAAATTCGGTATTATATATTTTCCAAGTTAAGTTGCCTTATGGTGCATTTTTGGGTCACCCTTTTTTAGAGCCATCGGAATTTAGGTTTCACAAATCATTAAAATATTTTTTAAAAAAAGCTTACACCAGTTATTAATACAAAATGAAACCAGCAAGATAATTTAATTGAGTGAGCAATGAAGTTTAAAAGTACATTTTTGGGTCACCCCTTTTTTTGGAGACAAAGATGGTAATATTTTAAAAGAAATAGCTAAAAATACTTAATATTAGAGAATTGCGCCATATCATTTTATAGATCTTCCGTGAAAATAGCAAAATTCTATGCTGAATTTCGGATAGTGGCTGTAATGGATTCGCTGGGATGCGATGAACCACCGCGGACAGCTTCTCATCTGGCTGAGCACCAAGCACCAAGCACCGGGCCCAATGTCCCCGTTGATTTATGGCATCAAGGGTGGGCAGCTTAATCCACTCGCATCCACATCCACATCCATATCCACATCCACCTGCCGGCGGCAGATGGCCCAGAGTATGAAGTTCCAAGTCCAAAGACCAGAGACTAAAGACTAAAGACCACAGACGAAAGACGAAAGACCGGGGACCACAACCACAAGCCCGCTTTAATTATTAATTTAAATCGCACCGTTTATATGATAAAGACACTGGGACGTGCCGCTGAGCATTAGTGCATGTTGCAAGTGAAGTGGCAAGTGCAGAAAAGCGGACAGGAGCGGATCAAGGGTTAAAGTCGATTTCTAAAAAAAAGATATATTTTTAAATTTCATAAAAAGGAATTTTCATCTTTATAATTTAATATTATTTAAATATTCTTTTTTTTAATATTTAATAATCATCGTTGTTTTAAATATTTTAAACTTAACATATTTAAAGAAAATATAATTAAAAACATATTAAAAATATTTTCTGCCTTGATTTAAATAGTTTTAAATTAAATCAAGCAGCTCAATATGTTTCGTATTTAATATATGAATAATATATGTTAATTTAAATTTTTCCAATGATTTTTTAGTAAATATTTTTAATTTTTATTCCGCTTTTAAAAATCTAGAAGACCATATTTTCATTAATTTCCTAACCTCTAAACCGCTCCTTTTTTCAACTCGATGGAGTGGCGTGACAAAAGTGGTTGCTCGAATGCCTCCCCCTTTGCAGTGCCGCCCCTGACCCCGGCCCGCCCCTTTTTGGGCAACCGACCACCCCCTCCCCCCTGCCGGCACAGACAGAATATATATATGTATATAGTTGAACGATATGAAGTCTGCAGGCGAACTCTGCAAGCGTAAAAATATGAAAAGTGCCGCAAGTGCAACAAGTGAACTAAGAAAATAAATACAAAAAAAATGAGTAAAAAAAAACCAACAAGTGCAAGTGCAGGCAACTCAGGCTCAGACACTCAATTCATAATTAATCAGGCTCTTCTTTCCACTTTCTGTGGCGAGCTTAACACTTCCCTTGGCCACACTGAGCGAAAAGGTGTTATTTAAATAAAATAAATATTACAAATTATGCTTAAAAGCTTTTGTATTTTTGAATAATTGAAAGGAACTATTTTACGGTATTTAAAATATTATTCAGCACTTTTCTCTCAAATTCTAAAATTATATGGAAACTGTTAAGTCAAATAAAAAAAATTTAAAAAAGTCTTAAGTCCTTTAGAAATAAAATGGATCAGTAATTTTTCCTTCCTTGTGTATTTCTAAACTATTTAAAATAACTATTTTTCACTGTTTAAAATGGCATTAATAACTTTTTTCTTAAATTCCAAAATTAAATTAAATTTTTAGAAACTAATAAAAATTTATAAAAAACTTAAATAATTTAGAAATGAGCTCCATTTAATTTTTTAAATAAATAAAATATAGTAAACATTAGCACCATTTAATTTGTAAATTATTTAAGATTAAATATTATCTTCATATGTATGTTTTATATTGAATCATTTTTTCAGTCGTAATTTTTCTTTCCTTTTCGGAAATCAATTAACCAATTATACCCCCATTTTGTGGCAGTGCAGGGGCAACCCTCAACCCTCGATGGACTTTCCTGACTGTGCGCCAAGGTTGAGCGAGCATTCGTGATCTGAACCTGGCGGGGAATAGACCATACCATACCATATCCCATATAGCCAGACCATCCCGAAGACCCGAATGAAGAGCCTCTGCAGCTGGCAGGCAGCTTGAGGCCGACTTTTTTTTTTGGGTTCCGTTCTGGGCCAGTTTGCAGTTTCCAGTTTGCAGTTCCCATTTTCCACTCGTGGCTCGTGTGGCAGCTAAGGCGGCCCATTGATTTATGGCCAACTCGGCGCCCCAGCTAATCAGCGGCATTTGCATGCAGATCGCAACTAAGTTTTTTGGCCAAAATGTTTAATGAGCAACGCACCGAAGACCGAAGAAACAAAAAAACCTGCGTGGCCAAATATTTTCCGGCTAACAAAACCAAACCAAATCGAAACGGGCCAAAAAATAAATACAAAAGTCGCTGGAAAATATACTCTTTATTTAAAAATAATTTAGTTAAATGATTTTATTAAACTTAAATTGAATAAAAAAATGTAGTTAATGTAAACAAAAATGTATAATTATTTCAAATACAACTTTAATTTACAAACATTTCTTAGAAATATATTTTGATATTTTCCAAACATTTTTTTCCACCTTTTCTACATTTTATTTTAATTTTTTATGTGTTACGGATTTTTTTAAATTTTTATGATACCCTATATATTTTGAAGAGTATGAGAAGAGAAGACGCCTCGACCAACTTGAACAGGGCAGTCCAAAAAAGTGTGTGAGCGATGCGCAAATATTTGGCCGGAGTTTTGGAAGTGAAATAAATGAAATGAAATGAGTTGCGTTGCGTTTGGTTTTGGGGCTCTTGGGCTGCTTGAAATGCGCGCCAGAAACCCTACGCACTTCATAAATTATTTAACAGCTGCCCTGGCCAATTTTTGGGGGGTTTTCAAAGGGGGTTTCCGGGGGGCATTCGGGGGGCATTCGAGGGACTTCGGGGGGCGGTGGCCAGCGGAAGGGGACCAATTTTAATTGCCGGCTACATGACAATGACAACACACCACCGCACGCACTTTTTGGAGGCCGATCGAGTAGCCAGCAGCAATCCGAAATCAGAAATCAGGCAAGTTAAAAAAAGGCAGATACAAAAACAAAAATACCGAAGCGACGCAGAAATGTGCGAATTTTTGACAACTGCAAAACGAAGTCGAGGCATGTACAACATGGCTTTGTACACGATTGTCGCCCCGCCTGATTTATGGCAAATGCCCCGGACAAGTTTCCAGATCTAAGCGATCCGTGATTCATATATAACATACAGATTGCCTCATTCGGTTGCTGGGAGAATGGGTTGTACTACAGTACCTACTTACAAAAAAAGAAACACTTGCCTTCACCACCGCCAAAAAAATGGGTGTCCAAAAATGCTGAAGATCGTGCGATCCGATGGATTGGATAATTGTGTTAACAGATGGGTGTAATAATGTGACAGGAAGTTGTTAATTAATATTCACAGATTTGTAATAGGTATTCCATTGAAAAATATATGAGTGCTTTTATTTTGGGTTTATAACTATATTATAATTGTAAATTTAATTATTAGGCATGTAATTATTTTTTTAATATATTTTTTCTTAATATCCAGCACTATATTATCAATTAGTATTTCTTATAAATATTTTCTTAATCGTAATTAATTAATTTTAGTATTATAATTAAATAAATTACAAATATATTGGTAATAGGTATTCCATTGATAAATATTTTATCAGTTGGATAATGAAGACTTTTATTTTATGGAATAATTAATTATTATTATGTTTATACTATTTATTCTAAATATCCCCCTATTCAAATATTAATTAGGATTTTATATATATTTTCTAAATCGTAATTAAATAAAGCATAAGCATTAATCAATTAAGACAACTGGCAAGATTTATTTTAGCATTATGCCGGTGCTCGTGTTTGATTTTTTGAGTGACTTAATTGATTTGATATTAGAATGTTTGTCATTTAAATGTCAAATAAAAATAGAACTGGTCCAAAGACAATTTTAATTGTTAGGTTGTTGCGAATAATTCAAGCTATTCCATAAAAAAAACATAATTCTTGCATTCAAAGAAAAGAACATCTCCGCCTGTCATATTAATCATTCGACTGCTCGAGCATCTCCAATTTAACTAGTTGATAATGGGCGCTGGTTCCTCATTCCAGATTTTCGATATATAGCGCCAGTTCCGAGATCAAAAAAAAGAACCGAACAATGAGTTGGGTTTCAATTTGATAGCCTAATTGCACAATATGCGGATGTGTACGATCGCACTATGAAAATCCAGCAGGGGCATTATTTTCGCATTTGATTTGATTTATTTCGCTTTGTCGGCTGCTCAAGGATTGGACAGATTATTATTTTGGTAATTTATGGCACTTCACCGAGCCCCAAGCATCCCCATTCAAATTCCCATGGCTGCCTGCCTGCCTGCCCATAAAATATAGTTCAAGTGCCCCGAAAATCCATTTCCAGGAAGTCCTATGCTGGCTCAAAACCGGAAGTTGGGAGTGTGAACTTCTGCGAAATTCAAAATCTGCCTGGTATTTCAACTTAATATTGATAAGAGGCCACATTTCGGGTGGCCATGATATTCGAGATGAAAGAACACGATTAAGTGTGATATTATTTCAAATTCCTACGAAAATATGGCTGTTATCAAAAAAATTAAATCATTTTTAAGGTTTAAGATAAAGAAAAAACTGTTTCTTTCTAACAAGTGATTGATATTTCCTTATTTACTTGCAATTTTTAAGGAATAATTCAAAATTAGCTTCGTAGTTTGAAATAATTTGGATAAGAAGAAAATATGTGGGGTGCCCATGATATCCGAGATAAAAGAACACAATTAATATTATTTCAAATTCCTTTAAAAACATACGCTTTAGTTATTCGGATAAAAAAAACAATTTGTTTCCAAGAAATTGTTTATATTTATTTGAAATTAAGTAAAATCAAATAGAAATTTTAATTTAAAATGAGCCAATAAAAGTTAAGATTTCTTTACCATAGATTTCTTTAAAAAACATAAGTTTTTGTGCTATTTCTTTCAATTAACAAAACTGGAATTTCGGACAACGTTCGACACTTGCAAAGTCCGTTAATTTGAATTCCTGGCAGACGCCGAAAAGCCCGCCCATTTTCTCCCACTTAATTTGACAGAAGTATCTGTCAAAAGTGCAGTGCAGAAAGAACACAAAAAGTTCCATCGTCGAAATGAACGATTTGAGTTGGGTTCGCCAGCCAAAAAAAAAGAAAATAATAAAACTAAAATAATAAAAAGCCAAAAAGGCAAAAAAGCACCGAAAATTTGCCTCTTGACGCTGCATAAAATTAAGGCAATGGGGGTGGCGAGAAATGTGTATTTATATATATGATATGTACATAAATAAATGGTCTGTCTGCCTGTCAAATGTCAATGATGTACACTTAAGCCTTTTATTCGCTATCTCTGCGACTGAATCCCCGGTACAGTCTGCCCTCCATTGGGAGTCTCGGCAGGCAGCGGGCAGTAAGACAGTAAGACAGTCGATTTCTTTATTTTCGGGCCAAAAGAAGTCATTAAAAATGCACAGAATGTCAATGTAAAACGCTGATAATACGCAATTATGCATCCGCCAGATAAATAACACGGCCGAAGGAAGCTAATGACAGTTGGCAGGAATATAAAAAATGATGATGATGCCGAGGATGGAGATGTCTGGATGTCGGGATGTCTGGGAACATGAACATATATTTATGCGGTGCGCCATATAAGCGCACAAAACTTTCAACATAATCAAAAAGTCGTTGGCATTGACGGACCGACAAAAAAAACCTCCAAAGATTTAGCAAATACGAAATAATTATGTTTAAAAAGTATTTCGGTTTTTGGGTACTTTTAAATAAGTACAGGTAATTACAAAACGTATTTATTAAAAGTAAAAGTATTATTTGTTTAAAAATTAAAAATACAACTGTACTGTTTATCATTCTTTTTATTTTCATTATTTTATAGAATTTAATATAAATTATGGAAATAATTTTTTAAATATGTATAACATTTCAAATTTCATGTATAAACTTTAAGTTTGATTTCTTATATCGTTTCCGGGTAATTTTTTCATTGATTTACAATGCCTAAAGTGAACATTTTAATTGATTAAAATTCAGAAATGATTTCACGCCGCACGAAATTAATAATAAATTTTAATAATGCGCCGAAAAATATTTGCACACGCGTCGTTGGCGATGTCTGGGTGATGTAAACATGGCACCGCCCCCCACAACCAACCACCCAACCACCCACCCACCTACCACCCAACCACCCACGAGTGCCAAACACGAGCCACTGGCATGTGCGATTAAAAATGTTTTACGCAGTTTCCGACCGGCAACATTGTAAGCTAAAGTATTTAAAATAGTTTCACTGCCTCCGCAATCGTGGCTATGCATGCATCTGTGGGTGTGCGATTTTTCTCCGAGTGTATGTAAGCGTTACACGTGCGAGACCTTTACCACATTACAGCAACAGCAACAGCAACAACTAAAAAAAAGCAAGGCAGCAGCCGGCGTCGCATTTGCCGCGCATTTTGCATTTAATGGGGAAAATAAACATAAACGAGCGGCTAGCCAAGTGGGTCGAAGCCCCAGATACTCAGATACTCTATTCTTTTCATTCATTTTCCAATTATATTGTATTCATATTAAAAAATATGTGCAAATTAGGCAGCAGCAGGAGGGAATTTCAGGTAAAGAAGAGTTCTTACTTTAATCATATTTAAATGTTCGATTAAAATATATATTATTATTGTTCATTGGTAAAAAAATATAAATGAATAATAAAAGGATTCCATTAGTATTTAAATTAAATAACAAAACGTAATGTTAATTTGAATAATTAATTTAACGAATGAAAATATTTTAAACAAGGGAGAAATTTTTTTTTAAAATTAGCTATTATTGTTAAATGTAATATTTTCATATTTAAATTGAATAAAAAATCTTTGAATTTGAAATCTTTGGATTTACTACGTTTTTGTATCAGTGTTGATGTTAAAATTTATTTAGAATTATTTTCTAATCTAGTTATATTCCAATAAAGTTTTGAAAAGAGCAAAGAAAATGAATGCAGCTGCTGTTGTTGTAACATTTACTAATGGTGGGTCCCTGGGGGTTTTGGGTTTTGGGTTTTGGGTTTCGGGTTCAGGGTTCTCTGGGGAATCGGGGGATTCGGAGGGGTTCCTACGCATCATTTGCATAATGCAAATTGAGCAAGCAGGCGCCTTTCGCGTATTCCTCGTTGCCGTTTCGCAATCACTCATCCATTCAGTCGGTCATTTAGTCATTCATTCGCTTTTCGAAACAAAAGCATAAATGAGTACCCGCAGAAATAGTATTTTTGTCACCCATTTATAATGGTTTATCTATTAATGGCTGTGCAATTGCCAGTGGGTGTTTCCCGGCATAAATAGTGTAAGTAATGGGCATTTTTAAACTAGATGTTTTTAACTAAAAACTATTGTATTGTATTAGCCCCCAAACGTCACTTAATAGCCCCAACCTTCGAATAGTTTAGCAAGGCAAATTGCGATTTTTCCAGTTCGGGTTCATGCATAACTTCTAGATGCACTTTTAAATTATCATTTTTATTTTATAAATTAGGTTTTACTTCAATTGGAAATTGGTATGTATTTTCCATATTAATTGAATTGCAATTTATTTTGAATTTAATATAATACAATTCATAAATATTAAAGAACATAAATAAATTAAACAAAAATTCTAGAAGGTAGTGTTTAAATTCCTACGTTTGTTTTTAAATGAAATATATTCAGTATTTTTTTAAATTTATTTAGTTTTTGAAATCCAATTCATAAATATTTAGAGAATATTAAAATTTAAGAAATTTAAAAACTAGTTGCATATTTTATTTATTTATAATTTTTTTATTTTAATTGGAAATAAGTACGTATTTATTTCAATAAATTACATTTTATTTTAAATACATTTTATTAATATTAACATAATAGAACATAAATATTCAACAAATTAAAGTAAGTATTGTTTAATAATATTCACCATTTGTTTGTTACTTATTTAATATGTTTTAAATCATATTTATATCTTTTCTGTTTAACTTTTCCTTAAGCGATTCCCAATAAGGCATCGCAAATCACTTGGGCGACAATCGAATGTCTTTTTCGGGTCCAGACTATACAATATAGAATATACTACCTTCTATACCATACAAATGGGATACACACACCTATCCCTAGGCCGAAGCTATTGGATTTCACAGGCAGACGGCGATATTTTCATTTATTTTTTTACGAGCCGCGATTCTGGCGACCGGCGGTAATCAGTAATCTTATTTATGGGCCTCCATATAAGTGGTGTGTATATGCACGGGCGCTAAATGCTGGGCGATTATAGAAAGCAAACTGGGTCACACGCGTTCTTCCGCTTTCACTCTTACTTTTCTTTAGTTTTCCTTAGTTTTCTTTTCCATTTCTTAAGTTCTTCACTAGTCGAGGATATAGATTTTGTGCGTCAGGCCATCGGGAAAGTGAAAGTGATCCCGTTGATGCGGTGGCGAATCTATATAATCTAAATATAATACACATATAATGGTCAGAAAAGTGCGTATCAGTATCAAGTGCCTCTATAAGCTATAGTAATCTGTTGTAATTTGTAATATTATAGTAACTCAGCGTAGGGCATTAGCAACAAATGATGAGTGAATGCAAATGAGTCGTAGGTCTGATAAGAACAGGCGTCGATTGTGAAACGAGGCGTTAAAAAGGCACAGATGTCATTTTGATGGCGATAAGGCTGAGGATCCAGCTGCTACACTTGGAATTGCTGACATTGATTCAAGACCATTTTTAATAATACATTTGTAACTCCTATTACTTGATTTTTTATCAAAAATATAATAATTTCTATAGTTTTATAAAGAAAAAATTTTTTTTTTTTGTTTTTCCAACTATTTCTTGGCCTTTGGGTAATAATTTACACTGAATACCAAATCGTAAATCGATTTGTAAACAATGTTTTTTGGATTTTTCATGAGAGCAATGTAATGAGTTCATTAAGAACTGTGGAAAGAACGAAGGGCAAGACCGTATAGCTCCATTATCAGCCCCATTATCGCCGCATTATAGACCCTCGATTCGCTTCGATCCGTTCGACATTCAAACATTCAATTTCGCCAGCCCGAAAAAATGATGATGATTTCAATTAGGCAGCAGCGAGATTTGGATTTATATTTATGCCATGCATTAGGGCAGTGACAGATACGGGGAGCCACATGCGATCTGTGTGGGGCTCGTGGGACTCAGAGGTCACGATTCATTCCATTACCGAATATGAAACTGAATCGGAATTGGAATAGGAATCGGAATCGGAATCGGAATCGGGGATTCGAAGAATCCAAAGACCATGTTGTAATCAGCAATCTCGCAACCTGTCAGCGTTCGCAATTCCACTTGAAATGGCGCCAAATGGCTTATCACTTATCACTTGGCTATAACATTATTCACCGATCGCGGCTGGGAAATTCACCGCCTACCTCAAAGGCTCACTGCTAAGTAATTGGGATTTTTATATTTGAAGCTTAAGCATGAGACATTCAAAATAGTTAACGTGACTTTACAGTGATTTTTGGTTTAAGCAAAAGTCTTGAGATTCAGATAATATAAAATTAACTTTTACAAATCTTATTTAATTTCCTTTAATTATTCGATAATTTCATTTGTAATCTTGTACGATTGTGATGTAATTATGCAATTTCCTTTCATTAGAATACATTTGGTTTGTATAAAATAAAAATTTATATTTTATGCTGAATATAATAAAGGTCATTTTGATAACAGAACCCGACTGGCAATTTATTATCGTTTATAAATAAACTAAAGGCTATCTTGTAACTCAGAGATTTTACTTTATTTCGAAAAATTTATAAATAAATAGAAATAAAATAAATACAAAAATTAATAATGTTTTTTGTTTCTAGTGGATGAGTCCAGATATCTTTTAACTCAGAGATTTTCGACGTATCATGGTATTCCGTTACCTTAAATTTTTTCCCAAATTCCGAAAAGTAGTATTAATAATTTTAAATAAAATATTTGCCAACATTTTTTAAATATACCAACATTATTAATGATTTTTTTGTCTGGTGGATAGTTTTCCTTTCTTATAGATATTCCAGATATCATTTAGCTCCGTTACCATAACATTTTTTCCTTAATGCCAAAAAATCTATAATAAATATAAACCAATTCTTTAAAATATACCAAAATTACCAATGTTTTTTGGATAATGTTTTTGGATAACTGTCACATTTTTCCGTGATAAATCCAGCGGGGTTGTTTGAGGGGGGTGAATCACAACCGGCGGACAAAAAAAAAAAAGAAATGGGGCGGAGTGGGAGGTGTGGGGATGATAAGCGACTGATAACGATGACGTTTTCCCATCTTGTCGCCGGTTGCCAAGACTGAAATTATAATTATATTATAATCAGCTGCCGGGCGTTATCAGGAATATTTACGCAAGCGGCCACTCTCTACACTTGAGATTAGTTTTATAAATTCTATTTGCGCATACCCGTGCGTAGATTTTGTGCGTAACGCAATCAGCAGGCCCCTTGGCCAAAACCAACAAAAGAGTACAAAAAAAAAAGAAATAAACGAACGAACGCTCTTTTTTTTTGGCACGGCAACGGTGCGTATGAGTAACGAGAAATTAGGAAATTTCGATTCCGTATATTGGAGGCGATAGGCGCGCATGTAATTAATGGGGAACAGCTGATAATTTGACAGACGGCCGAGCACTTGAGGCACGCGATTAACTTGGCCAACAATAAATTGCCTCTACTCCACGATTATATTACCCTCTTTTTTTCTGGTTTTTTTTTGAGCCCTCCACAATTGAAGGAGGAATTTCACAATTATTTCTGGATGATGCGACATTTTGTCGACCGGTTGGAAGTCGCAAGTCTTTTGCCGGGGAGCGTGTGGCTCTCAGCCGATAAGAGCCCATAACTATAACTATCCGGGGGCCTCTTTTCTTTTTCGGTGCTTCCAGGGGTTCGAGCATACATACGTGTCCGAAAAGTCGGCCTGGCAACCGTATCTGAGCCACCGTAAATACACTTGTGCGGATTGTCCAGTTGACCGCCGGATATGAGTCGATATGGGCGACCGACTATAGGCTCCGGAATCTCGGGTTTTAATCTCCAATTGCATTCTGTAGAAATTAATCATGCACGCAGGGGAAAGGCAGCGATAAATTAAATGTTTTTAATTCTTATTTATTCACTCGTTGGGTGGTCATTTACTTTGAAATAATCAAACTATTTTAATATAAAATAAATTATAATGGAACTGAATAAATAAAATCATTTATATAAAAAGAGAGGTATGAAATAATTTACTTAAAATATAAACAGCATTAAATGTTTAGATATAGTGTATTAAATTAATAAAATAGGTAAATTATTGTAATAATACTTGGAAACTTTAGATAAAGCTACGGCTAAATATTAACATTTATTTAAAATGAACCTTGAAAATTCCAGTTTTATATTTCAAGCACCTACACACAAAAAAAATTTAATTGGTAAAAATGACCTATATGCATAGTTACGTAACTATAAAAAATAGTTACGTGTATTTTGTTTCTGCTTTGGGTGTGTGTCTTTGCTAATTGTGTGTATTTGTTGTTGTGAAAGCAACTATTTAATTGGTAGAATTGACAATTTTTGTGGTTGGGGACTGTTTGACATTTATATTGGTTAATTTTACCAAGTTTTTTTTTTGTGTGTATGTATATATCTATAATATCTTAAAATCTGAGTACACGAAAAATTGCTTTAATAATTTATTGATAGTTTATCAATCTATCCATCATTTCCACGACTCCTTAATGGCTTAGTTCTTCCAGAAAATTCGTAGGAAAAAGCCAGAAGTAATCTAGCATTCAAATGACTTTTCGTAAATGAAAACCAAAAAAACTTTAAGGTAATTAATTTCCGAATCGCCCTTCGCGGAGGTTATCGAGCAAATAAAAGTCAAGTAACTTAGGCAAGTAAGCCTCTTCAAGCCGAAATCGAAAATCCCCAACTTTGGCACGAGATTTATTTGCCCGGAAAATGATCACCAATCAAGATTCATTATTTGGCGCATGTGACTGCTATCTGTGTGCGTGAGCCTATAAATAATACTATACTATAGCTATGCCGTTATCTCAATTAGCAGGCGCATTGCAAAAATATTTTATCTGCACACAGAAACTATCACAAAATCAATGTTAAGGAACTTTTTCTGCGCGTTTTTCTTTTTTTTTGCAAGCTCAAAAAATTCAACAAAATTCGTGCACACTCAGAAAAAATAGTTATAAACAAATTTGAATTTATTCTTAATGAATTGATTATATTTCGGTACTCTGAAACTTAAATCTGGTCACTAAAATGCAAGTTAAGGAAAAATCAACTTGTAGATTGAAAAATTCCAGAATTTATGGATTCTTTATGTTTTTAAAATGATCAAGTAATATTACAAAACATATTTCCAAAAGATGTGTATCCTATTTTTACCGCAGTTATTAGCAATTTTGATTTGAAATATAAATGAGACCTGTGAATTTTTTGGCCAACAATTCTATTGCATAGAATAGACTTGAAAACTATTTCGAAAACGCCCAGTATTATGTTTCTGTGCAGAGGTGATTGTCGCGCACACGGCAACCACTCGACGTCGCCCAAGGAGAACTGATTTGTTTCGTTTTTGTAGTTGGTGTGCTCCGATAAGAGCCGGGTTCTTATCACCCATATAGACGTAACCTCCCCCCGCCAAACGACCCGCTGAAAGGCGAATGGCAACAAAGTTAACGCAGCCGTGCCATAAATTTCTTCTTTTTTTCCACCGGTAACTAATCAACAAAAAGTGCCTACATCAAGTTTGACCTAATTTTGATAAGCGAAGACTTTGCGAAAAATAAAAGAAATTAGAAATAAGTAAAAGAATGAGGAAAAGAAAAGAAGCGATGGAATGGAATGGAAGCAAAGTGACTAACCCAAATCAAATTAATTGCCGCGACGTGTGCGAGGTTGACCCCAGGATTTGAGGATTTTTTTTGGGATTTTTAAATCGCCGACTTCTATAGTGAGATAATGCCGAACAGCATCGCCTGACCCCCGCTTTTATTTTTATATTTTTTTTAAGGCCTTATCGAAGCTGCGGCCTTCGTCTAAAGGCATTTAGAAAGCGCATCGGATCGGCAATATTATTTCTAAATATAATGTAAAAACGGAAGCAACGATAACGGCAGCATCTGGTTGTGTAAAACATAGTATTCCGAGGTGAGGGATCAGACCAAAACGAGAGATTACAGTTGAGAACCTTGCCGATTGCCGATTACAAATAACATTCGTCGAGCAAACCTTTTGGTTTTGAGTACTACTCAAGTGCTTTCATTTCATTTTCCACAGAAGTCTATAATATTTGCTAGTAAACAGTGGCTTCCTAAAATCAGGTAATCGAACCCAAATTACCTAGGTAAAGGAAAATAAACAGTGGAAATCGCTGTTTTCGAATACATAGGTGTGCCAAAGGCGTCATGCGAATGTAAATATTTACCCATAAACCATTCAGTTCAGTTCGTTTCATTCATTTATTAGGCGAATGCAATGGCAGTGACTCGGCAGCTTTTATGGGGAATTTCAATTGCGGCGACTTACAGCTAAATTGTACATATTCCCCCCTTTCATAGATAAATCTATCTTTAGGGCGATCAAATACAACTTATGCATATCAGCTCAGGGTTCAAAGAGCCTGTCGAGTGGGGGAGCCAGGCGCTAATTGTGTGAGTTTTTTCCCGGAATGCAGTGAGTAAACTGGCATTCCCTTCCGCCTCGACCCGGTTTCCTATAGAGGTACACCATAATATTCACACCTCAACTTGTCGGAGAATTATCGCAAAACGCCGGCAAGACGGGCGCCAGTTTCTATTATCTGGGAAAGTAGTTTCCACGAAACCTTTTCGCGGGGAAATCACCCAAACGCCCCGTAACTACCGAAACGATCGCTCACCGAGATATAGGTATAAATTAATTTGAAGCCATTTAAATGAAATACTCTATCTTTCAAGCTGTCTCAACTTTGAAAGGGAATAAAAAGAGAATTAGAGAGTTGAAATTTGCGTCGTAACTTGTGGGGTTGGTAAAACGATCGATAGCACTATCGATACTATCGATGGTTTCGAAACTTAGGAAACATCGATGGTTTGGGCTAAAAATCTATATTATCACTCAGTTAAATAAATTTATTTTATAAAGCATAACATCTTTTTGTAATTTTTCGTTCAGTTTCTTTAACTTTCTTTAATATCGATAATATCGATAGGGACCTATCGATGTTTTTGCAGCTAGCACCTATTTTCTTACATATTCCTAATCATAAACATACATTTTAATTTTTTTAGATTATAAAAATTAAAAATAAAATCCGATCGCCTTAAAACTGATGGCTAATTGCATTGCATATCTGATTTCGGCGACTTAATTTCGTTATTGGCATTCGCTGGCCACTTGAGTGCGATCCGATACTGGGTAATTATTTTTTAATCTGCATCTGGATCGATGTCGCCGATATCGAGGACCCACTGTGGGAGTGCAGGGCCAATTATTGGCCCGCCATAAAGCACTCGTAAACAAAAGGCCAAAGCAAAACAAATGGGTGGAGAATGGGGGGCCGAAAAAGAAGAAGAGAAGTCGAATAAAATACAAACAAAAAGGCCAGAAACCCCCGATTTTCCCCCCATTACTCTTTTTTTGCACACTTTTTTCTACTTTTATTTTTTTGCACTCTTTTCGCGCTATTTCACTAGACATGTTTACTTTTTTTTCTGCTCCGTTCTTCTTTGTTTTCCTATCTTCTTTCTTTTTTGCCCCTTTCGTTGAAAAATGTTTACCAAAAACCTTGAAATTTGAAATTATGAACTTGACTTTGGTTGTATTTGTGTTGTAGCTGGCCTAGAGATAAAGAGTTACAGCAAACAGCAGCGAAATCATGAACAATTAGTAGTCAAATGCTGTTTGCCAAATTGTTTTCCCATTCGCAAGAACGCAAAAAGAGAGAGAGACACTTAAATGGGGGAACAGAAGAACACCTGTAGAACCCGAAACGGGTTCTCGAAATGTTCCCAGTTAATTTGTTTGGTAATCAGAAGATTATTATGATTTTTTTTCGGCTTAAGAGTTGAGTAGTAGAAAAAAAAAAGTTCCCCATAAATCTCAATTTAATAATTCCCACCGGCTTTCAATCTGCTGATGGAATCCATATATTTTCAGCGAAAAAACACTATAAATCATGAAATTTTTAACATATGTAAACAAGAAATGCCAAAAACTTAGGGAGGGGGAAACTCTCTTGGGAGAATTGTCCCCAAGAAAGATTGGCAATTGACTGACGTTTCCGATTAACCCCAACTTATCGTTCAACATTTCAAGACTTATGTTAAATACAAATACTCGTGCAGACACTGGGAAAAATGTAATTAAAATAAACCTAAATTGTTAATAAAAATTAAATATTTTTTAAACATCAATAAACCCAAATTATAAATATAAAACAAATATTTTTCGTTATAAATTCCGATAGGAATTCGAAAAACAGCTCAAATAGATTTCTTAAATAGTTCTTGTAAACATTAGTTCACAAAACAGCAAAGATTTCGAATGTGTATAAAGATATTAAAAAATATAAATATATTTTTTACTTAGTTTAAATGGATTTAATATTAAATTTAATTATATAATTAAAATTATGTAATAATCTACTGCGCCCGACTCACAACCATCTTCGCTTGATCATTTTACCATGGTAAATGCGTATACGTAATATTCTATAATTATTAAAATAATAAACGCATTTCAAGTAATTCAAGTAATTCAAATATTATACAACAATTTTCCTGACAAAAAAGCAGCGAATAAAAATTGTGATAATTTTAAAATGTTTTCCTCTTGCTTTTACTATAGAAAAAATCGATTTATAAAGAAAATCCATTGATTGCTTCACGTCTCTTTTATAATTTGTAAAAATAATAAGTTTTTAAGTGCCTAACTGTAAGAATGATGGTTAAAAGCATATAAAAACAGGTTTATACAAATACGACCAACAAAAATAACACTCAAAACCTTATTTTTAAAAAAGGACAGATTTCCGAATTTGGATAAAGCCGTTAAAAAAGGACAGATCTGTCCTGAAAAAAGACAAAATGGCAGCACTGATACAAATATTAAAATCATTTAATTAGCTTAAAGTAAGTAAAATAAATGAAAAATACATGAATAAAGTAATATGTTTTGTATATTTTTTTCGCAGTTCACCTCTACAGTTTTCCACTGCATTTGCATGCGATTAGGTGAGCATATTATGCACATGCATATTCATTTGCATTTGCATATGTGCAATAAGGCAAGAACTGAACTGCCCGTGCGAATGCAATAACAAATGCGATTATTAAGCGCTTCTTACTACCTGGCACTTTCAGCTTATCGGCGCAACTGTAAACTGTACTAAGGTGGCGATGCAGCGGGTTAAGCCGAAGGGTTAAGGGGGTCCAAAAAGCCCGCGCTACTCAAATGAGAGCAAATGGCGCCAAGCCAAAGCTCCATAAAAATTAAAATGAAAATAAAAATAGAGCCACGTGCATGGCTAATTAACAGATGTCCTCTCACAGCGGTCTTATCAACTGCACAGCGAGAAAATTGGAAGTTAGAAGTGCATAAAATAGAATAGATACTAAATTTTACATTTTTTAGCCTATTTCTCTTTTTTATTTTGGAATAAAATGAATTTATTAACATTTTTTTCCCTTCAAAATCGATTTTTATCAAATCCCATCAATTAGATATTTTTTTCCGTGTAACTAAGTTGTCAACTGTTGCGCTTTTGAGAAATTTGTTTTGGCCCAGAATTTGTTTTGGCGTCCCACTGTCGCCACGCCCATCGAAGGCAGTGGGGGGCGGGGGGCGTTGGGCGGTGTTCGTCTGTGGTTCCCACATTTGAAATGCTGATAAAGCGACTGAAACAAAGGGAAAACTGCAAGTAATGAGTGGCCAGTAAGGAGATACCCTAAACCTTGTTTTCGTATACGTATCCCTGTGGAAAATGGCAAGCAAAAAAAAATAAACAAACGCCAGGGATCCGACTAGAAAATCACCTGGAAAAATCAAATAAAATTACAAATATTTAAAAATGTTTAAATAATGATTTTTCGGAATAAAAATATTTCGAAATATTGAGAATAGTTATAAATATTTTTATACACATTTTTTTTTTTGAAAATAAGGTAATTATTTTAAAATAAAAATATTTATAAATATTGAAAAGCACTTTAAACTTTATTTTAACACATTTAAAAAAAAAACAAAGACCGTAATAGATCATAACCCCTAGGTCTAGAATTACAATTAATGGGTGGCATGAAAAACAAACAGAAATTTACGATAACCGCTCCTCTTGTGTTGACACTTTACACCGGTGGAAACGGGGGGGTAGCGAAGCTAATTTGCCAAATGCACACAGAAAAAAAAGCAGGAAAAAAATACAAAACAGAAAGCGACTGATAGAGGGTGACAAAGTGCAGGGAAAAGTAGAAGGCGAAATGAAATTACGTAAAAATGCTAAACAAACGCTGCAAATAGAAAATAGAAAATAGCAAGGTGGCGGGCAAAGGCAAAAACAAAAACAAAAATATAAACAAAGAGGCAGCCAAGACATAATAATAATAATAATACTACAAACTGCAGCAAAAACAAGTAAACAAAAGAATCTGAATCTGGAGGGTGTATCAAATGTCGATCTTTTATTGTGCTTTCGATTGGCAAATACAAAAATAATAACAAACGGCGAAACTTGAGTGTAAATTCCACGAACACTGGCGATATTGATAAAAACGCATGTACATTTATTATATTTTGCATGACTTATAGGAAATCGGTAATAGCAGATATGAAAATATTTTATTTTTGGATTTACTGCTTCCGAGAGTATGAGATCATCATGCACCAATTTGGAATATAACATAACGGAACTGGAGATAAGACCAGGATTCAATGGAGCTACCAGAAATAGATTGATCTATTATTGCACTTATACAACACTTTTACGGCCATTATACAACACAGGCGTGGCAATAAATGAATTATTTCAATCAATCAAGTGAAGTGCTCTCGATTATATAACCATCATAACTGCGACTGCTACTCCACTTTTTACGTAGTTCCACCATCACTATCACTCATCTTTATTGGTTCTTCTATCTGAGAACTTTATCTCCCCAGATCTGTAATCTTATCTGCGAAATGTCGTATTAGAATTCCGTCTGCTGTACTGCGACTATTATCCAACAGGCAAAAGTGCTGGAAACTACCCCTAGTTTAGTCATCTTTGATCTGAAAAATCCAAAACTCAGGATCTTCAAACTAGAAACGTTATATTCTAGCCTTGTACCCGCCAAATCCATCTTTTCGATCCCGGAACTGGTGAACCTCGGACACAATCCCATTAACTATCCCTAGTTTAGTCATCTTATGTCTAAAAAATCCAAAACTCAGGATCTTCAAACTAGAAACGTTATATTCTAGCCCTGTACCCGCCATATCCCACTTTTCGATCCCGGAACTGGTGAACCTCGGTCACAATCCCATTAACTATCCCTAGTTTAGTCATCTTATGTCTAAAAAATCCAAAACTCAGGATCTTCAAACTAGAAACGTTATATTCTAGCCCTGTACCCGTCATATCCCACTTTTCGATCCCGAAACTGCTGATCCTCAAACGCAATCCCATTAACTACCCCTAGTTTAGTCATCTTATGTCTAAAAAATCCAAAACTCAGGATCTTCAAAGTAGAAACGTTATATTCTAGACCTGTACCCGCCATATCCCACTTTTCGATCCCGGAACTGGTGAACCTCGGACATAATCCCATTAACCATAGCATCATAATCTTTCGCTTCAGCTTTGGCTTTGGCTTTAGCTTTAGCTTTAGCCCGACTTGAGGGCCAAGGGCACGATTTGCGAGTGTGCAAATTCTGTACGTCACTCGCAGTTTTTTACGACGACAGAAACCGTGCACATATCGTTTACTGGCACTTTTATTTCGCCGTTTCTAGAGTTTTTAGAGTTTTAGACCGACTTTACGACCTGTTTTCCCATGTTTCACAGCATGTAAAAAAGACGCGCCGAACCTATACGGCTATTTAATTTTATAGAGAGCTTTTTGTTCTTCTTTTGCATATTTAGAGGAGCGTTCGTGAGCCGAGAAAAATATCAAATGAAATAAATTTTAACTGCAGTTGACAAAGTTCGGGGACGGAAGTTGGACGGGCAATAAAACGAGAACGAAAAAAAAGTAAAGTGTATGCGAAATGTGAAATTAAAATAAGTAAATCGGCGAAAAGCATGGGGAGAAATCTCGACTTCGAATGCACGATAATGGACTCGGACTCGTGTATATGTAGTATTATATATATGGCATATAGCTCATAGTACTATATAGTGTATTTGGTATATGTCTGGTGTGCATTTGTCTGTGTAATTTATGTATGCTGCTGAATAATCAGCAAAATTTTGCACTTGATGGCTCTTCCCTGTCTCTAAGCCGCGTTAATCGCCACTGCCACTCGGAAATATAGTATAATTATTCGCATTTTATAGTGCCAACTGGGCGTGCAATGAGTGGAAGTGGAAGCACGTGTGGCTCTGGCTTCCACAATTTCAGATGCTATCGGAATCCTGTTTATTGCCTTGAACAGCATTTCGTATTCATCAAATTTCGAAATGACTAAATTGGAATGAGTAGCACAAGTTAATCAATAGGTTATCAAAAGATTTATACATAATATTCTAAGTACTTCGGTTCATTGATTAATAAAATAAAATAATTTAATATTTTACATTTTATGATATTTTTATTTTAGGTGGAATCTATTTTTGGCCATTTTAATAATGCTATTCTGTATATTAAGTATTAAAATGTGTAAAATATTTAAATTACATTTATTTTCGTAACAAAAGTTAATTAATAGGCCATCAACAAATTCAAATTTAATTAATATTAATTAAATTAATATTAAATAATTAAATATTTATTAATGATATTAAATTAAATTTAATATTTAATATGTTAGGGGTATTTTTATATTTGGTGAGATTTCTTGTTTGTAATTTTAGTTATGCTATTTTGAATTCTTTTCATAAAACAATGTGCAGAGTTACAATTATGTATTTAAGTACCAAAAGTGAAAAAATAGGGTATCAAAAAATCAATTAATAAAATAATATAATTGTACAATATAATTATAATGTTATTTATATTTTTAGGGGAATTTATTATGAAAAGTTTTAATACTCTTTTTTTTACTTCAAATATTCAATATGTACATTCTCAAAAATTCGTTGTTATATTTATTAGTATTTTAAACTATAATAAATTACCGTTATGTGCCATCAAAGAGAAGAACCCACAGAATCGTGTAATTGTGGTAATTTCTGTGGAAGCCTCTTCAACCAATTTCAAGATCACGAACTTCATCCTTCCCTCCCCACCCCAAATTTATCTAATTGAGTCAAAAAAGCGGAGCCATAAATGTCGCAAATGAATTAAGTGACCGGGAGGAAAATATAAAGAAAAAAACCAAATAAAAATATATGGGAGATGATGTGGCCGACCAGACAAGTTAGGGGTTGTTGTCGACGCCAGTTTTAATCAAAAATTAACGTAATAAATAATCATAAAGAATGCATAAATGTCAAATTATAAATTTAGACAAGTTTTACGACGACAACGCAAGCGCACCGATCTTTATCTTCATATTCATCTTTATCCGGCTGTAACATAAATATTCGCACAGCCCGAAGGGCGTGGCAGTCGCGGAAAAAATCAATAGAAACTCCGACTTCCCCCCTTTTTTCCTTTTCCGTATTTTAGGTCGCCGCCGCAATTAAATTTGTCTGGGTCTCTCGTCTTCTTTTCTCCTATTTCTATTTCTATTTCCATTTCCATTTTTTTGGGACCATTATGTTGGTAACGGTGATGGCAAATGGCAACCACTTTTCCTTTCACTCACGTCCGATGGAAAAGCGGTGGGTGGGAAGGGGAAAGCGGGGGATTCGCAGACATTTTGGACGACGCCCTCGCCGAAGGCAAAGTCACAGGCGCCGGCGAAGGGGGTTTGTAAAGTACATATGAGGAATTTCCCAGTTGTATGCTTTAATCTTTACACAATTTTAAAAATATAGTCATAAATATCTAGTAATATCCTTACTAGTAAAATCTTTTTATAACAATTTTTTAATAAATAGTTGTAATATGTCCTATCCAAAGACCCCCAAGAAAACCCCTATTAGTACGCCCCTGAACACAAAATCGCAACACAAAGATACAAACACAATTGTGTGCGAAATATTAGCACTAAATATGTGTGCTGCTCGTAAATTACAAAAAATACAATCTTAAGAATTCGTCAACGGCAGCGATAAAAAAATATATTTTATAGACATTTTCGTTTCTGGTGAAATTTAAATATTAAACAAAATGTATACAATTTTAATAGATTATTCGATTTAATGTTATAATATATATATATCTATATATTTACTATCTTAATTCCTAGAATACTGGGCGCTACTTTTTGCCAAGAGCCGGGTTTAAATACTATGAAAATACAATCTTCTGCGAATGAGCGAGAGAAATACTACGCGCACTCGGCTCTTTTACTCAGAAAAGTGAGTGAATGATATAGTAAATGTAAACACCCCCCGGTTTTCGTACTGCCCTTGCCCAAAAGAGATTTCGATTTCGTTTTCTTCGCGCCAAATTGTGAAACTCTGAAAAGCTTTTTTGCCGGCTGAGCTTTTTTTATTTTAATCTCTACCGGCAAAATTGTATCTCATTCTCTCCGCTCTCTGTCTCTCTCGCTCTCTTGAGTTTTTTTTTTGAGTGTATTCAGACAAATGAATTGTTTGTGAGTGTTTACTCTTTATTGTGGATTCATTGTTGCTGCAACAAAACTGTTTCGGCAACTTTTTGAACTGGAAACATTTTTTGAAAATAACTGAAATAATAATAAAATATTTTCGTTAACTATGCGATTTTTTCCAAGATGAATGTACATTTTTTTAAATTATATTAATAATACAAATATTTAGGAACTTGGAATTTTCCTTTGTTTTACTTGAAATCTCAATCGCAAAGTGCTGGAATTTGTGCGATTCCCATTAACACCCTTCTCTACCCATTTACTCGTAAAGTGATTAGCATATCGGCATTCCAGAATGCAACCAGTGAATAATCGCAATTGAACGCGCTCGAAGAGTTATTTATGCGGTCGATACGATGTGGTTGCCAAGTGGTCCGCCATCCTGATTAAAATATGGGTTAAACGAATCGACGGAATAATATTTTAAAATTGACACTGAGCCAATCTTTTGAAAACTGTCTATACAAAATATTTTAAAAGAAATTAATTATATGGTTTGGTTTTTTTTTAATTAATTAAAAGCTGGCAAAAATATTGTATTACTATTTTTTATATTTTAAAATCTATTCTTCATCTATTTTTCAAACCAAAATTATTGCACAATAATTACACAATTGTAAATTAAGTATTCTGAGTTATTGCTTAATAAATGCTATAATACCATATTTTCTTTGAAAGTTTGCAGATTTTAAACGTTATTAAGTCCCCATAAAATATTGTATGTACTAAAATCTTCTATTTTTAATTTACATCAAACTTTGAAACCGATTTAATGGTTTAAAGCATCAATTTGTTTACTACATAATTTACCCATCGCAACATTTTCTTAGATGCATTTTTTCCGCGAATTCGCCTTGGCATATTGCATATTGATATCGATGGTACCTGAAGTTGGCAATTCATTGGCAATGTGTCAAAGCCAAGTGACATTTGCGCACTTTGCTCAATGAACCTCTGGTTCCGCCCACCCACCGACCCCTTTGCGGTGTACTTACGTCACGATTTACGCTGCAAACGAACTGCAACTGCAAGATAAACAATGCCGCGAAAATAAATCAACTTCGATAAGCCGGGGTTTGAATACCCTGCCAGGTATAATGTCAAAATTTATTTAAAGTAATTTGAATTTATGTTTTAAAAAAAAAAATGTCAACTAAAAGTAGCCTGAAGATTTTGATGTTTTTATAAATAGGTTTAGTGATATTTTTAAAGAAATTTTTAAGAATTTTTCTGAAACGAGAATAAAATTTAAATCATTTTAGAAAATACTAGACTACACAGAAAAAAAAACACGATATGAGATAGGATCAATTCTACCTTATTTCATATCAAAAATAAGCCGATATGATTTATGTCAAATTTATGATTCAAACATATCAACTTGATATTTTATCATATCATATGAAATACAAAATTTAGTATTTTTTTAACAAATAATGCAAAATAAGGTAAACATAATCTTTATTCATATCAAAATGATATGAATAACTTGATCTTTAAAAAATATCAAATTGACCAGCACATATAAATCTGATCTATTGTCATTTTTTTTTCTATGTACAATTATCAGAAAGTTTTTAAACGAAGAAGTTGGTAAGAATTTATATATTGAATAAGAAAAATCGCAATGCCCCCCGCAAGAGTATTATAAGTAAAAACGAGAAATTCCGCGCGGAAAAAAAGAGGCCAAGCCGGGTTGCATGGCCGGTTTTCTGTCTCTTTTCGATTTGCATGCAGTTGACAATTGAATACCCGCCTCCTCCCCCCAAATGAGTTTTCCGATGAAAAGCTGAAAATGCCGCGAATGCAGCACGAGGTCAGGAATGGGAACGAAAACGAAAGACTTTGGCCACAAACTCAAAGTCAGCGGTGCGTTAAATCAGCGGCGCGCGTCTCGTGCCGTCTCTTTCGCACCGCCTGGTTCCGTCTCGCTCGCACGATCCGAGTACCGTCGTTACGTCACTTCCGCTCGCCGTCGGTGGCACTTCAATTAACCATTTTAATACACTTCATGGGGTGACTTTTATTCCTTTATTTTTCTAGTAGTAAAAAGTAATTTTATTATATTTTTTGTTTATAAATTTTTTATTTCCAAAACATATTTGAAAGCTTAAATGTAGGTAATTAAATTAGGGTAATTTCTAGCTCAACAAATAAATATTAAAGATTTTTTAAGGAAGAGCATTCAACACCTTGCTGCAAACATGGATGAAAATTGAAAAACTTTATGAATGAAACCACATGTGGCGCCAAAGAGAGCGAAAAAATTTGAAAAATGTTTGTTTTTTCAGTCATTTTACTTGGCTTAACCCCTTTGTGGCTGCCATTCCATTCAGTTAACCCACACATGGACATCCGTTGATACGCTCTCTGATTTCCCGATCAATGCAATTGCATGCGGCTAACTAATTTCCCAAACAAATTTTCTGTGTTTACCTTTTTGGTCAATTATTGAAATCATTTTCCATTGCATTTGTTGCTATTTTCTGTGGCTTTCTGTTGTTGTTGTAGTTGCCATTGTTGTTGGCGGTAATTTAGCAATTATCTCTTTGTGAATTGTCATGTCGGTTTAATTAAATTATCGCACTCAGGGACGGGGAATTTCGGGCAGATAAATGAATAAACGTGGCGATGTACATTCTGATGGGTTAAAAGTGACGGCACAGGGGGGTTAAGGCGGTAAGGGAGGCGATGGGAAATGGTGCGGGGAAAATGCCATTTGGAAAATGAAATAAATTACGAATATATGTAGCATTAATGACTGAAATGTAGGGCAGCATTTAGCAAAAAAAAGAAACTTAAAAAAATATTCACCACAAATTTTATGTAGAAATAATATTTTTAAATAATCAGAAATCAAAAAGATCATACGTTAAAGAAATACATTTTTTACATTTTTAATACGATTTTTACGTATAAATAAACTTTATATATTTTATTTTAGTTTTTTTTTTATTTCAGTTACAAATTCACTTAAATATTTAAAATAAAATTGAAAATAAATGTTATAAAATTTTAAAAATAAAAATAATAAATAACAGTTAATAACTTAAGACATCTAAAATATTTCAAATAAAACCCATTAACAAATCAAGTTTTATTCATAACATTTATACTTTTCAAGCAAATACAAATGCAAATTCCTAGACAAACCCAACAATTCTAATTGGCAGCTATTGAATTTGGGAAACGATTACCACCGCCTTTGAAAATACACACTTAGAATGCGGCTGGCACTCGATCAGATCGGATCGGATCGGTTTTCGGGGCTCGCAACTTGCACAAACGGACTCAATTCCACTCCATTCCATTCAATTCAATCAAAACTGTGTCACGGGGTTACAAGTGGCTGCTGCAATTGTCGATGTTGCTGGTGTAACAATGTTGCTGCTGCACTTCGAGAGGCACGGCAGCAACAAGTTTTGCCAGCGGCAACGGGCAACAGCAACATCGGCGACCAAAAACTCTTGCCGTTTCCCTTTGGGCCAAAGCGGCCAATTAACTTATCTGATGCATAGAAAAAGATATAGAAAGACTCTGACTACAGCTGCAACGGCGATCACAACTACAAGCCATAACAATTCATGGCGCTTTTGTCTGCGATCCTCAATCGCTGCCTACGTACAAAGATTCAGGCAAGTCTTGGTCCACACACAAAGAAAAATGGTGTTATATCTAAAGTATATTTAATTTTTAATGAATTATTCATTGATTTTAATATTTATAAAAAATATTTCTATTTATGATATATTTATATTTTTATTTATTTTTTGATTTTTATTTTTAAGTAAATTTTTTATGATATCTTTTTATTCGAATCCAAGTGTCTCGCAGTGCAATCAGCCTTCAGCTAGTGAATTCTTTTTTTTTCTACTGCCATTCATTGAGTTTTCCCGGCTATAGCCGTCTCTTTCTGCTGGCCACAGCCCGTCTCTTTCGCACCCAGCATCCGCATTCGCGCAGACGCGCTGTCTGGCTGAAAATGGAACGAAACGGCATGGAACGAAACGGAATCGGCTGGAACGGATCAAATCGGAATGGATCGGATAAACGGGTTTTTCGGGAGATTGGAAAATATGTTTATTATGCGCTGTGCCACACAGAGTTTTTCCAGGTCGGTTAAGTATTTCACTTTCGACGGCAGACAGACAATGTGGGTGGCCTCGCCCTCCCCTTTTTTTTTGTGCGCAGCCTGGAAAATAATACGGAGGCTTGGCCAGGAAAATGCTGGGAAAGCGGGAGGGCCCACGAAATATTTGACAGAGAAATTTCGCAAGGAATTTTGCATTTAAAGAGGAGAAGGGGTGGTTTCAAAATGTCAACATTTTAAAGGCGATTTGATGGAAACCTTGAAGGAAGCACAAAAAATACAACATAAATTGTATTATAAGAGCAAAAAAATAAATAAATAAAAGCTTATTAAAGACATGTATTACTTAAATTATATTAATAATAATATTATAGCCTCAACATTTTTAATTGATAAATAGTTTTAAAAATTTGTATACCATCTGACATGATTTTAGAAATATTCGCAATAACTTACAGTTAAAGCAAATCGTTTGTCCCCAAAGTCCAAGAAATTTCTGAAAAATTCCCAAAAAAGCCATCCTAAATACGAACTTCAAGAATACTACATACATATTTTGTATTTGATGTTTTCTCTTCACTTTCGGATTGCCCAACTCGAATATCAAAGCGAGAGAATGGGGGAAAATTCTTGAAAAATTGCTGGAAACCTGGAAGTCGCACTTGGCATGCCAAAATGTGGGCAGCACTCGGCTGCTGTCAATCAAAGTTGCATTTTTCTTTTCAATTTTCCGAGACACCCCATCCCCCCTCCCACCACCCTCCTGCCTTTCGCCACATTTCCCAGTCGAATGGAAAGCGCTGGGGCCAAACCGGAAAAGCGTGTGTTAATAGGAAAAACTTCAAAAGCCGAAAGGGGTGGAAAACATACCGTATTGCATTTGCAGTCGTTGTCACAGCAAGGCATTAATTATGCCATCAGCAAACCGACGACGACAACGAAGCAGACATATCCTGTTGACAGCCCCCCTCGTGATTTTCCAACCCCCCCCCCCCCTCGTTTTCCCAGGGGCGAAGGGGGCAAAAGTTTTTCGCATGGCAACGGAAGTCACGTCGGAGTTTTTCCACTGAAAATGCCCAACACTCGCAATTATTTAATAACACATATAGTATGCAGTGCATTTTGATCGCAAAACCAAAAGCAAGGGGTTAAGGTGGGCGTTCAGGTGTGGCCTGAATTGGGGGCGTGGCAGTATTTAAGTGCCCGCATAGCAGCAAAACGAGTGCCAAAAAGAAGGCGACACTAAACGGCACAAAAATGAGTTCTAAAAAGCTAAAACAAATTGCAATTTAAATGTTTTTAAATAAAATTAACTAATTAATTTGTTATGATCATTAAAAAATATACATTCATTACTTCTATATTGAAAATAAATAGAGATAACTTGCTCAAATAAAACTCAATTAAAGTAAATGATTAATACCAAAAAAAACGAAATGAGAAATATAAAACAATCAAACTAAAACAGTTCTTGTTAATTTCCTAAAATATCCCCCATTAATTTATTAGTCAGCAGCCCTGTTGACCAGTGTATTCCACGGCGCCATCGGTGTATTTCTCACAAAAAGAAAACGAGGGGAAAATGTAGCCCCGTTTTCGTACAAATATTTGGCTGTATAAAAATAAAATAGACCATTTTCAAATGGGGAAGACTCACCGAGAGGTGTTTCTATGAGATGTCGCCGCTGACAAATAGAAAATTCCATGCTGGCGTAAAAATAAACTTGGGGCAATGTTAGCTTTTCCTCGCTGCGGAATTTTCCCCCCGGAGATAAGAAAAGCGTCCCCATAAATGTCAATTAATTTATGTGCGTCCTATGGCAACTAGACATTTGCCTGGCCAACTGAAGATTGAAGTTCGGCCAAATGGGAATATCGAAATCGGAAAATGTAAAATGGAGAGTGGCAAATGGAAAATGGAAAAGTGGAAAACGACTGCGACTGCGTTGGCGGCCTTTGGCGACGTTGTCAGCGTTCTGGGCGATTAGTTGCCTTAAAAATAGACTCAGACATGCGGAAGAAAGAACGAAGAGGTTCTCTGCACTCGAAAAATAATTTAAAATTTATCACAAAAGATGAAAATTTCAATCAAGCATCCCAAAGAAAAATCTAAAGTTTTCTTATATACAAAAATCTGTTTAAATCAAATACTTTGAAAATATCCTAATTAATTTTGAATAGATTTAGTTAAGTAAATATTTGATTTAATAATAAATATTATATATTCTCTATTATTTTCACCTATAACTATAGTTAAGCTATTAAAAATATTTAATATTATTATTTTTTAATTCCAATTAGTAGTTTTTCTCTCAGTGCATTCGGTTGTCAGGCGACATCTTCATCTCATCTCTCCGCATCTCATCCATCCAATCCCGCCCACTCTTTTCCACCTCGTCGACGGGTTGCTTCGGTTTTCTGTCTGGCTGTCCGCCTAAAAATATTTCCCTCTAATCCTACACGAAGAACTATTTCGGTGTTAATAATCTGCTTCCGCAACTCATAGCTATGCGATCCCATACGATCCGATACGAAACAATATAATGCCAGGCATCCAAGTTGCTCCTTTGCATTTACATTCACTTACCTCGAGAAAGTGTGGGATTAAAGTCGCCTAATTTATTCTTGTTAGCCGAAAAGTGTGGAAATATTTGCTTGGAATTTACTTGACACTTTCAGTTTTTTGCTGCCTATAGGGAATTTGCTGGGAATTTTTAGCATTAGAATTTGTTAATTAATCATAATATTTTTTGGCCTTTACTTGGATTTCTTTCTTTATTTGTATAAATTGGAAAAATATTTATATATTCTATAGGATTCTGACAATCACATTCTAAATATTATGCTCTTCGATGTAAATAGAAATTTAACAATTAATTCTGATTTGAACAGTTAATACAAAAATAAATAATAAAAAATAAATAAATTTTTTAAACAGGGCTTTAATACCATTTTTTGTAAAAATATTATTATTTTTGCAAACTACTCTTTTTTTTGTAGAATATCAGTTTCTGGGATTTTTGTAAAAATACGAATTTTTAATAGTTTTTTTTGCAGTAAAAATCTGAACAAAAATGAGACTAAGAAGAACAATTTGGTTTTCAGCAGCCGAGGAATGCCGCCCGCCCAGAAACATAGGTAACCTTTGGGAGACTCAATTTCCGGATCTCACATCCGTGTCCCCATGAAAAATTCCACCCATTTCGGGCTCCATCTGGCTTTTAGCCGTCTGGCGTTAATTTCTTCTGCCAGCTCCACCGCAATGGGCTGTGGTAATGGTGATATTTGCACAGTCAGCCCCAAGGGTCTCGGTCTGGGTCTCTCTGCGGGTATTTCTTTTCTGCATCTCTGTGCCCCGAACATATAGGTATAGGTATACCCCACATATATCTGCTTTCTTGGACGTATCGTGCAGAGGTAATTTTCATGCAGTCATTCCTCATTCATTAAAACGTCGCATGGCGTCCGCAGAAGAAAGAAAGACGGCGAAGAATGGCGAAGAAGCAGCAGAAGACTGCTCAGCAGAAGACTGGCGAGAAGAGACCAAAAGGGGGGAAGGGGGTCTTTTGGCATGGCATTAACCCGTAGAACTCCTTTCACTTTACATTCTAATTCCAAAAGTTCCAGCATTCGCATACCAAGACCCTGTTACCTTGGCGAGGGGCTGGGCGGGGGAGGCCGGCATTCTTCGCTCGGCTCCGGCGAATGCGAAACCTGAATGCCCGATGAATGCTAATGCTAATACCTCGTACCTGGCCAATTTTCCCCTCGGGCGGCCTATAAAATATGTATGTGTGCAGCGCGGTGTGCACACGGTGCAAAAATGGCAAAAGTATCACCAAAATCGCTCATTACCTTGATGCTTTTCCGCGTGAAAACAGTTGTTATCGGTGGCCTAACGACATGAAAATTGGTATGTGGCCAGCTAACCTGTCCAATATCCCGAATAAGCGCCAGGGAAATATATCCGTTTTGTTTTCGGCTCGAAATATGATTTCAACGATTATATTGTATGCAAATGTTTTTCTCTGTGCAGCTGCATAAAAGAATTCCCAACTGAAGTGACCAAGCTATCGATCGGAGTTCGAAAAGGCGGCCAAATCGATGGCACAAATAAAATATTTAATTGCCCCAGCCATTGTGCATTATTAAATAACTGGGAAGCGTGGATAAAATATAAACAATGCCACTATCTGCAGCTAATTGTTTGCGCCCAGGTAAATAAACTTCTTAGTTTGTCAAATGGGAACTCAAATTTCTTTGGCTCCAAAGTGAATTCGTGAACATGGGTGATAACGCCTGAGGCGAAAAACTAGGCGTTGATGGGAAAAACGAAAAGTGTAAATTGTAAAATTCCCCTTAAATAATATATTTTTTTAATTGAAAAATAAAAAGATGAAATCATTTAAGCATCTATATATCTAAAGATATTTTCTAATATTTTTAAAGAAAAATCGTTTATAAATCAATACATAAAATACTGGAAATACTGGATTGAAATACTTAAAATTTGTTTATAGTATAATTAAACTATAATATACCATTTAAGCACATTAAAAGCCTGTTTAGTAAAACCTTTCATCCCAAATAGTGAAGAACGCTACCCTTTGGCGTTTGATATATGCACTATATAGATAACTTTTGGGACCAAGAGGCCGTTGACAGCTGTAACGGAAAAGCGACAAATACATACGAATACTTACAGATACATATATAATACGTGGTGCCCGGAGCAGGTGCGATAAGGGCCACAAGGGGTTGGGATTTCGAAATGGTCTGGACATCGATATGATCGGGGGGCAGTGCTATAAATATTACCAGAAAGAGGCCCACAACTGATACTGATGGACAGGCCCAATGGCTGCGCCACTCCAAGTATTTCGCCGCCAAAAAGCGATTAATCATCTCCGCCGCCTGTTTAGACCACAACAATAACAAGAGATTAATATAGCCGATGTCTGAGGCTGATTCGGATTCTGATCTTGGTTCAGATTCAAGCTTCGATGCTGTGGGAAACACCACAAAGGAGTACTCGTACACTAAGCCAAAAAAAATGTTTTAAAAATCAGAAATTGTTCAGAGTAATATATATTATTAAAATTCAGTTTTCAAGTTTTTAAATAAATACTTTGGTATTTTTTATATTTTAATATGATATATAACATTTTTCTAAGATTTGGGATTTTTTGTAAAAATAGTTAAATACAAAAACCAATATGTTTTATAATAATTATAAGTTTAAGTAAATAAATCCTACAATCAAAAAGCCATAGTTGTACTCTTAATAATAATGGTCAAAATATACTATATGTGTGGTATTTATTAAATACTAAATCCTATAAGTATTTATTTAATACTGATCTAAATATGATATTTTTGAAACTTAATAGTTTAACGTACGAGTAGTTAAGTAACTTAAGTTTCTATGATAGTTTTTTTTTCGATGTAAACGATTTAAACAATTAAAATAAAAATAAAATAAAATAGAAATTTTAAATAAAAAGATCGCTCTAAATTCATTACAATTACAATTTTGATTGTTGAAATTTAGGCATTTCAGGTTTTCTCAGTGCTTTTTTCGGCATGTGGAGCCGCTGAAGGGGCCACCGGCTCATCTGGAGTGCCACTTGCCACTTGCCACAAATTCCCTTAATCATCGCCTGGTGTAATAAATCTAATTTCCCCCAGAGCAGCCACCAATCGATCGATCTACATATGCGGACACAAAAACCAATCAACTTACTGGCCATACATATCGCCACTCCATTCCAGGGCACTTCATACATTCAATTCATATTCAACAGCTTCGGATACAAAAAAACTTGGATACAACGAAAACGAGCGACAAGACTTGGTGGATATGGAAAATACAAATAAATAAATAAGTTATTGAACTGAGAACTATACTGATTTAAACATAAATTATTTATTAAATATTAGAAAAGTTTAATTCTTGAAAAAAATTAATCAAATTAAAGGCTAATATTATAACTTATTTAATAAAATTTATTTGGTGTTTGTTCTGTGATCTTAGGTGATTCTCCAATTTAAGCAATCTGATTCTTGCAAGCGGATGTGATCGATCGTTCGCGGATAGCAAAGCCCCTGATCTCTAAAACTTGCCCAATGCCACGACTTTTGGGAGCGGGGAAAAGCGAAAGAAAAACAGACAATGCCAGCCAATTACCAGCGATAACACAAATATTTCTGTAACAACCAGTTCTTGGGCCGAGTTTTCAGTTTGAAGTTCCAAGTTTTCAGTTTTAGGTTTTCGGTTTTCAGTTTTCAGTTTTCAGATTTCGATTTCGTCAGTCGGCCAGAAATTAGCACGTAACTTCGGGTCGAACCCCACCCCAAAACAAAAAAAAAAAAGCCGAAAAGCCATTGGCACTAAGTCATAAAAATAACAATGAACAAGACACAAGACACGGCCCAAAAATGTACAACAATTTTTATTATATCTTTTCATTTTCTTTATTTTTTGTTTTTGTTTTTGTTTCTTCGGTTTGTTGTTGTTTTGTGGCTGTCATGCCCATTGAGCACGCTTTTTGCCTTCCGCCCTAAAGACAAGGGGAGGCTGGTAGCCCTGGTAGCCGGGCTTCACTGTTTGGATTGTGCGTGCCCCTACTTACTGGCGATTTGTTGACATTAGGTCTTAAAATTTATTAGTTCTTATTGTCAACGGTTGGTGTAGGTTTGTGTTTTCATTTTTTTTTTGAAGGGGGTGGGGGGCGGCAAGCCCTGGGCGTGGCCAATGGGATTTCGGTTGCCTAATGCCGCGGCCACAATCAAATCGATTCGAGCGGAATGCAATGCCATAACAATTAAATTAGTGACAATTAAAAGGGGTCTCTCTTTATTATTGTGCATACCCACATGCAGTATACTCCAGTTTCTGTGGCCAGTAGGTTCAAAAAAAAACCTTTTGACGGGCCCCTACAACTTTTCAAACTCCAACTTTCGTGTTTTTGCCAAAAAATTTTCCGCGCAAAAATAATTCGTTTTTTGGCTGAAACAATGGAAGTATTCATCCAAATTTGGAATGTCATACCTTTCTGAGCTCGTTTTTAAATTTCCAATCGATTGCCATTTAAACCTAGACATTTTAATTTTTTTCCATTTTTCGTAAAAAATTGTGATGTAACCCCTTATAAAAAATGTGAAAATTGACAAAAATTTTATTTTTCTAAAATCACACGGAAAGTGTCAAGGATTTATTTATTATTTCGTTATCTGTTCAAAACAGTATGTATTTTTTCGGTAGGACCATTTTTGGCCAAGTTAGAGCAAAAAAACGAGAAGGAAAAATTCCAATTTTTACCAAAAACCCAGATCCCGAATTTTCCGTGCAAAAATCCTTCGTTTTTTGGCTGAAACAATGGAAGTATTCATCCAAATTTGGATTGTCATACCTTTCTGAACTCGTTATTAAATTTTCAATCGATTGGCATTTAAAACTGAGGATTTTAATTTTTTTCCATTTTTCGTAAAAAATTGTGATGTAACCCCTTATAAAAAATGTGAAAATTGGCGATAATTTTTTTTTTATAAATCTCACGGAAAGTGACATGGAATTATTTATTATTTCGTTATCTGTTCAAAACAGTATGTATTTTTGCGGTAGGACCATTTTTGGCCAAGTTAGAGCCTAAAAACGAAAAGGAAAAATTCCAATTTTTACCAAAAACCCAGATCCCGAATTTTCCGCGCAAAAATAGTTCGTTTTTTGGCTGAAACAATGGAAGTATTCATCCAAATTTGGATTGTCATACCTTTCTGAACTCGTTATTAAATTTCCAATCGATTGGCATTTAAAACTGAAGATTTTAATTTTTTTCCATTTTTCGTAAAAAATTGTGATGTAACCCCTTATAAAAAATGTGAAAATTGGTGAAAATTTTATTTTTCTAAAATCACACGGAAAATGTCATGGATTTATTTATTATTTCGTTATCTGTTCAAAACAGTTTGTATTTTTGCGGTAGGACCATTTTTGGCCAAGTTAGAGCCTAAAAACGAAAAGGAAAAATTCCAATTTTTACCAAAAACCCATATCCCGAATTTTCCGCGCAAAAATAGTTCGTTTTTTGGCTGAAACAATGGAAGTATTCATCCAAATTTGGAATGTCATACCTTTCTGAGCTCGTTTTTAAATTTCCAATCGATTGCCATTTAAACCTAGACATTTTAATTTTTTTCCATTTTTCGTAAAAAATTGTGATGTAACCCCTTATAAAAAATGTGAAAATTGGCGAAAATTTTATTTTATCAAAATCACTCGGAAAGTGATATTAATTTAATTAATAAGTTGTTAGCTGTTCATAACAGTTTGTATTTTTGGTGTAGGACCATTTTTGGCCAAGTTAGAGCAAAAAAACCAAAAGAAAAAAGTCCCATTTTTTGTCAAAAAACAAAATCCCGAATTTACAAAAAAAAAACAGTTTTTTCGCTGAAACAATGGAAGTTTTGATAAAAATTTGGATTGTCATACCTTTCTGAGCTCGTTATTAAATTTCCAATCGATTGGCATTTAAACCAGGACATTTTACTTCTTGTTGATGTCTTGCAAAAAATCATAGTAATTGATCCAAATATGGATTTTGAACTCGTTATTAAATTTTATCTGCTTTCGTAATATTTTGACATTAATTTTTTGATCCTTCTGACATATACTAGTTTGCGTAGAAACGGACAGACTGACGGACAGACGGACAAACAGACGGGCATGGCTAGATCGACTTGTCTAGTGATGCTGATCAAGTATATATATAATTTATTGGGTCGGAAATTTCTAATTCACTGCGTTGCAAACCCCTCTGCAATTTTGTCACTTTAAATAAGATAACGACATAAAAGTGCCACTCCAAAATGTATATATATTTCTCAAATATGGAAGCCAAAAGAGTTAAAAATTAACGAATGGCCGCAACATTAGCCGAATAATTTATTCATCACTCTGCTCGTCCAAGGTCGAATGGATTGGGTTGGGTTGGTCCAGAAAGTTTCGAAAAAGAAAGGGTGGGGTTTTCAGGATCTCAGGATCTCTGCCTATCCGATCCGATCTACTTTTCGCCCGTGGCGGCCAAAGCGGTGAGGACATAGAAGCCCGACCAACTCAAGTAGGTCACCGGCTCGCCGCTGCCCTCGCTGACCTGCTCCTCGAAGAACTTGGCCCCGAACTTGGCCATGAAGGCCAGGAAGGCCATGCCGGCCAGATTCCAGCTGCTCTCGTTGATCGACAGGTAGAGCAGCGACGTGATGTTACCCAGAATGGTGAGCGTCTTCAGGGTCTCCAGGGGAGATCCCTCGCCGCTCTCGTCGCCGCCGCCGCCCTCGCCCTTGAAGAGATTCAGGATCACACTGACGGCCAGCGGCACGATGAAGAGGCCATGGCCCAGGGCGATGTTGTTGCTCTCGGCGCTCAGATACAGATCCACATTGACCAGCGGCAGCGGTATGATCTCCATGATCGAGGTGGTCGTGTCCGTGACCTTCTTGGCGTTCTCATCGCCGCTCAGGCTGCTCACCAGTCCGAAGAGTCCATGGCAGAAGCCAATTACGCAGGCGGTGAAGGCATACGGATGGTCGCTGGGCCCGATCTTGTAGAACCCAAAGCCGGTGGCTCCGCAGAGCAGGACGTTGAGCACAGTGCTCACAGCCGTGTTGTCCGACATCCTGAGATCTAGTTTGAATGTCTACCAGAAGTATAGCTTGAAAGAGTTTTCCTTATAAACTCACAACTTCCTTTTAACTGAGATTCTATTTAAGAACTGAGAGAACTTAGTTTCTCATATATATAGCTGGTAAACTTGCTTTGCTAGCAACTTTTCTCAAAAACCACTGCTTTTTCTGGCTATTTTTGCTAATTAATTTGTTCAATAACTAAACTGAGATTATATTTAAGTTAGAAACTCACTTGCCCAAAGATGGTTAACTTGCTTTCTAGCACACTTGCTTTCTTTGAACTTATTGCTTTTCCTTGCTTTGCGCTTTCTTGCTTTATGCTTATTTGCTTTTTAGCTGAAATGCCTTGTTTTATTTGTTTAATAACTAAACTAAGATTATATTTAAATTAGAAACTCACTTGCTTAAAGATATAGATGGCTAACTTGCTTTCTAGCACACTTGCTTTTTTTGAACTTATTGCTTTTTCTTGCTATGTGCTTTCTTGCTTTGTGCTTCCTTTGCTTTTTAACTGGAATGCCTTGTTTTTGTTGTCAGTTAACGAATCTGCTTAAATTCTGCTAGTTTTGCTTTGCTTTTTGCCTAGCGTGCAGCTAAAGAACCTGCTTTGCTCTTTTGCTTATGTGCTTTGTGAGCAAGATGAGGACCACCGCTTTTCTTCTGCGTCTGCTTGGTTGTTTAAGTGAGAAAATAAAGAATATCACGTTTCGTGTTTGCCTACTCACTTTTGTGCTTAGCTGCTTTGCAAGCAGGTTAGTAAATGCTTTTGGCTCCGGTCTGCGGTTTATTTGTGGGTTTTTAAAGGATTTTCATCGAAAGAGAACGCAAAACTTATTAAGAATGGACAGGATAAAATTTACAATTTGAATTTGTTCTGGTTTTACGAGTAGAGTGTCTCAGTTTGACTCGAGAATGTGTCGACCGAAACGTTGAACGAGCTGTGTGATAATGCTCCACACGAAGCTCTGACAAATCGGGAGGTCAGAAAGTTAATGTCAACGCCTGCTGCCAGTTGAGCCGAAAACTTGCTCTTTTTCCGTGAAAAATGTTCATATTTATTATTATTTCAAGAATAAATGTGCATCCCTGGCGCAAATGGGTTATTTGTAATGGGTTTCTAAGGGTTTTTAAATATATTTCATTTCTTTATAATAAAACGTACCAAAAGCATATGATAGTAGGCCTTGGAATGCCATTCAACTCCACTCCCGTTCCATTTTCATATTCACTTTCATTTCCATTTCATATCTGAACTAGATCAGTACGTTTCTAATATTTTACTGTGTCCAATAATTTGTTTAATTTTGCGAAAGAAATCATGTATGTTATCGAGACAAAAAAGAAACGAGGGAAAAAATTAGAGAACAAAACAAATAAAGCCAAAGAGGTAAAGAATGTCGAGAAGAAAGTGAATCTGCTGGAGGATCCCAGCGAAATATTTACACCGAGTTGGATGTGGAACCAATACATAAACCACCAAAACGTACCGCCCCAAGTGACGCGTTCCCTGCTGGAGGTCGCCGATCCCCAGTTGAACTCGTCCGTTTCGAACAGCTCCAAACTCGACATTCAGGACGAAAGCGGCGCTGCGGCCGTCAAGTCGGTCTGCGGCGATATACCGCCGTGTCCTCCGCCACCGGTATTGATTAAGAATCGCAGGAGTTCCGATTTCGCTGACATTTTGACCATTTCGCGGCAACGACGTCTTCGAACCGCGGGCCAAACTTTGAGTATCGAGGAGATTCTGACCAAGGACGAGCCAGAGGCCACAAATGCTATTAAGAAATCCGAGGAAAATTCCGAGGTCACCAAAGGATTGACCGCCCGTGATTTTGAGGTTGTTTGGAAGCCGGAAAGTCTAGTCGCTCAAAGTCTGGAATTATCCAGTGCCGAGATCATCTGTAACAAAACGGATCGCGAGTTGGGTAAGTTTAATTTTAAAAAAATTTAAAAGATCATTTAATATATGAGTATATATTATGAGTTATAATACTAGTTTTAACAATTAAGTTAATATTCCTGCTCTTCTAACTCCTTTTCGCCATAATGAAAACACAAAACAAAATGGAAAGAATATTTAGTTTATCTACACACAAAAAAATTTGCTTGGTAAAATTGACCAACAAAGAAGTTACATAACTATTAAAATAGTTACGTGTATTTTGTTTTTGCTTTGGGTGTGTGTCTTTGCTAATTGTGTGTATTTTGTTGTTGTGTAATAACTATTTACTATTTAGAATTGACAATTTTGCTGGTTGGGGCCTGTTTGACAATTATTACAGTTGATTTTACCAAGTTTTTTTTTTGTGTGTACTATATCATATCGAAAAGAATAGGACATATATTTTTAAAAAATTTTAAATATTAAGGACTTGTTTCAGTACTGAAAAGTTTGATTTGATTAAAAAATTACGATTAAAAAATCATAAAAAAAAATGGTATCACCCTTTTCCCTAGCCAACTGTGATGTCATAGCGGAGACGATCAAGAACTGCTGGCACGACGACCTGGAGATCCAGATCGAGTCTAGGTTCTATTACGTGGACCGCTTGCTGTTCACCTACTTTGCCCACAATTTCCGCGGCTGCGCGAGTCTCTTCCTGCATATCCCCGCCGAAAAGGTGCCGATGCGCCTGCTGGTCCGCATCTACGAATGGATGCTGGGCGAGGACAAGGGCTTTCCCATTGGCAACGAGCTGATACCCTTCTTCGCGGCGGCCAAGTTCCTCGGCGTGAAGAGGCTGATGGAGCAGTACTGGGGCACCTTTTCGCGGCGCGGCAACCGCACCTGCTGGGAGCTGAACGCCTTCCACACCTTCCTGATCGCCCGCGAGTACCGCTGTCCCGAGATCATCACCCTGATGCTGGGCCGCGTGCGCAAGGCCTTCCTGCCCGTGGTGGCCTCCCGGGAGTTCCTCGAGATGGATGCCAACGAGTTGGCCTGCCTGCTGGCCCAGGACATGCTGTGCGTGAATAGCGAGGACGAGGTGTTCTTCGCCGCCTTCTATTGGCTGGACTTCGCCTGGGCGGAGCGCAAGAAGCACGCGGCCGGGGTGATGAGCAAGATCCGGTTTGCCCTCGTGTCACCCTGGTTGCGCCGATCCATCACGAACATTGGGGAAAACAATCGCATCAGCGAGATTGGCAAGCTTAAAGAGGTCAGTATGCAAAAGGGGCTTTTAATAATATCACTCATTTGCAATGGAAATCTGCTAAGCGGAGAGAAAGTTCAATTAGTCGATTCAAAGCTGAAGAATTCGCGTTTGCATTGTAGTTAACTTAGAAAGGTGTTTGGATCCAAGCTCGTATTAGAAAATTTTAATTCTGAAGAATTCGCGTTTCAGTGAGCAACATTTGTTTTGTTTTCCAGAAACTCTTATGTTAAGGTCATCTAAGATTTTTTAAATCGGAAAAAATTCGAGGTTTCGTTTAGGGGGGGGTAGGGTCTAGCAAAAAAAAAAAATCGATTTTTTTAAAATTTTTTTTCTTGTAGATTAACATCTTAAGATTATACAAAAAAGTTTTAAGTCAATCGGACAAAAACTTTAGGAGTTATGCCAAAATTAGTACCCTAACCTCTAAGACTTTAGGTACGTAAGTGCATCTTTAAG
The DNA here is from genome assembly GCA_037075205.1 of Drosophila prostipennis. NCBI lineage: Eukaryota > Metazoa > Arthropoda > Insecta > Diptera > Drosophilidae > Drosophila > Drosophila prostipennis. Next base: position 91,002 of record JBAMCJ010000012.1, read on the forward strand.
TGCGTTTTTCTCGAAACCACGTTTTGAAAGTCCGTGGTCATTGGTATTTCTAAACGGCTCAATCCATCGTTTTCAAAATTGTCGCATATTTTTCTGCATAAAAAAAACCCGCCCCCTGGGAAGCTTTTTTTTTTATTTTTTAACTTTAAGTATTTTTTTTTTAAGCCCAAAGTCGAATTTTTTAGGTGAAAAACGCATTTTTGACTTTGGAAATGCAAAAAAAATTCTTTAAAAAAAATTTAAAAATCGCGCTTCCCAGGGGGCGGATTTTTTCTTTTCTTAAGCTAAATGTAAAAGCAGAATGGAAATCCGATAATTTTTGGAGGAGATACAGTGGTCACCGCAAAACGCCTTTTTTTAATAGTGTTCCAGCAATCGCTTTGCCATCGATATATTAGCCGATAGTATCGGCTATAAAAATTAGTGGATGTTATTTAAATGACACTTTATAATATACAATTGGTTTGAATCCATCCAACCAGTTTTTATAGAAAAAATCGCAAAGTTACTTGATTTTTTGATGCCATAGACCCTACCCCCCCTTAAAACAGCTTGAAAACTTTTGCGGTTTCATTTATATTTAACGAGCTTTTCAGAAAAGTTTAACCCATAGAATTAAAGTTTATCTAAGAACATTTAATTCTGAAGAATTCGCGATTTCATTGTAGTTAACTTAAGAACATTGAACGCTGAAGAATTTGCGTTTTCATTTTAATTAAAACAGAAATGTTTATATAATCTGAATCCTTTGTTAAATACAAAGGTAAATTTATTCTTAACAGAAAGTTCACATAACTTCGCATTATCGTTAAATTTTAATTAATTATATTACAGGTGAAAAACTTGATTTGGGAGGGCTCCCTATACAATGCTGCCCTTAGGGCTAATGGAAACCGAAAGAACCATGAGGGTGATTTAGTTAAGGATATTTTGGAGCCGTTCAAATCCATTCAGGTCGCCGAACGATATTACATCTACTGTATTGGCGTGCCGCACCATCATGATCTGAAGTGTTCGCGTTATCGCGAACTGACCTTCGAGAGCTTCAAGCGATTCCTGCACCGCCTCCATTCGCATGGCCAGCAGTTTATGGACGGCCTGAAGTTGGTGCCGAATAAGCACAAGATGACGTACCGCTGTTGCATGGACACCATGCCTCGTCCTTTCTGCAATCGCACTTATCGCCCGCCGTCCTTCTACACAAAGGAAGCTCCTCAGACGATGGAAGTACCCGAAACACCCGGATCACCCGAAGAATCCGAAGAATCCGATTAATTCACTCGTTGGTTTATATTTCATGTTAATAAAAGAGTTCTTTTAACTGTTAAGTTTGGATTTATGGTACAAAGATCTCAATTTATAAAAGTGTATAGCAATTTTTAGATTAGGGCTGTGAAGACATTGATAGTAACCACTATCGATGTTATCGATACTATCGGAAATTAACAAACATTAAAAACAATAATTTTGTGTATTAGGATAACTTAAGAGAAATGTAATTAAAAATGAATTGGTAGAAAATCGATCTACATTTTACCCTATCGCATGTAAAATAAATTATTTACCTGAGCCCAAACCATCGATATATCCTTAATATTAAAACCATCGATATTATCGATAACCCTTAATTTTATTTAATTCTTTTTTTTTAAAGCCTTGCCAGATAAAAGTATTTTTTTATTATTATATTACCACTTGGGACAGTGGTTATTTACCTCTGGTTAAGGCTCATGCATACAACTCTGTGGTTCAAGAACTGCAACATGTGTGTATTCAATGTTGTATATTTGACTAATCCAGTGGTGGATCTGCCGTGTGCAGTACGACCTCAATGTGCTCGCTGTCGGGGTCACCAGCCTCGGAGCCCGTGGTGACCGCACTGGAGCTGTCCTCGTCTCCTCGCTCATCGTAGCCGGCAAACTGCCTGGCACTCGGATTCTGGGCACCCTGGGCCGGCGCCTCCCTGACCTGCCCACCCATATATATGCGCACATTCTCATCGGTATAGTTGACAATGCGACGCCTCCGTCGGCGGACGTAGAGCTTCTGCCGCAGATAGATCTTCAGCAGGCCCTTCACCCCGATGTAGGTGATCCCACCGAGAAGGGTGCGCTGCAGCGGATCCTCGAGGCTGGCGAAGAGCAGGTTTCCCATCGCCGTGGCCACCGTGGGCAGGAAGACGGCGCCGCAGAAGAGCCGCGAGATGTAGAGGGGTTCGGTGAGGGCCGGTGCATTTTGGAGGGGCGGCAGGCTGCTCGAACTGTCGCTGAGGCCACCACCCCCGAGTTCCGGTTCCGGTTCCCCGGCCCAGTGGAAGAAGGGCAGCTTGCGCAGGACGTTGTAGCGGCTGCGCATCGCCTTCAGGACGGCATCCTCCCAGCGGACGAGGCGCGTGAGGACCAGGCCCACCGGAATGAAGGGCAGCCCCACCAGCAGGAAGATCTCGTTCTCCATGAGCTCCAGGCCGCGCTTCTGGCCCAGCACCTGGATGACGGTGATGGCGCCGTACGTGATGGCCGTCCAGTAGACACAGCACATGAACATGCCGGCGGCCACGTAGGGACACGTCCTCCGCACCGCGAAATCCAGCCACTCCAGCGCTCCGGCCAGGAGGTTCATCCGCGGAAAGACGATGATGTACTCCGTCTGGCATTGGGCGCAGCTCACCGAGCGCCGGTGGTTGCCGCGCTGCTTCTCATCGATCCACCGGTACAGGCAGCTCTGGTGCACCCACTTGGTGGCCCCCCGGCAGCGGCAGGGCTGCACCCACTTGGCCCGCCGGTTGTCCTCCTCGCCGGCGAAGCAGATCCAGCAGGAGCGCTCCTCCTCCGTTCGCTCGGAGCCCTCGGAATAGTGATTCGATCCACCGCTGCCGCGCTGCCTCTCCGAATCATCCGGCAGATCCAGCTGCAGATCCTCGGCTTGGGAACCCGCGGCCTGACCACCCGGCTGGTAGAACACCTCCAGGTGCGATTCCATCAAGTCCCACGGAATGGGTTGGCTTGGTTGGACTGGACTGGAATGGAATGGCTTGCAATAATCGTAGACGGGGGAACACACACAACGAATTTGGTACGAATAATGACTAAAACTATAACGACACTAGAAACACAACCGAAACGACTGAAGTTAAGAGCATGGATCAGATGATTGGGGAAAAACAAAAATCCTTATATAACATAATATCTAGGATCTACTAAGAAATTGCTTCGTAAAATGCAACGTTTTAGCTGCCTTAAAAATTTATATTAAACGAACTTAAAAATTAAACATTTTTTTTAATTTGAAACTGCACTTTAGAAAATCTTATTTACTCTGTGTATAAAGAAATTGCTCGAATAAAATATAAATTAATATTAATTAATATTAAACAAATTCTTTTAGTTGTACTTCTATAATTATTATATTACATTGCAAAAAAAATGTCAGAATAAGAAATAGTCAATTAATAATAGTTTTAAATATAATTATATTACAAATTTCTTTAAAAATAACTAACTAAATCTAGAATATATTCAAAGATATTTAAAATTGTTTATACTTGGATTTTACTTGTGGTATTTATGTACATTGGAATCTGTTTCTCTTCAGCGAGGGACTTCCCCTAAAAGTCTTGCAATGTGTTGCATACTTTAAAGGGCAAGCAAATACATTGCAATTTAATATACAGCTGTCTCTGACTAATTTTGATTTTAGTTATTTCCAGCTTACAAAATTATTATTCAGCAATAATTTCTATAGTTTTATCCAATTACCAAACTATGTATATTATGTATTATATTTTATGAAAACTAAAATAGATTATTTACTATATGTTTTGATAAGCTTTTTTTCAAATTGCCTTAATTTTTCACATTGTATAGGTGAACTGCCTCTATTGCAATTTGCAAATCTCGATAATTCTATGAATACACAGAAATAAAAACTTCAGCTCTTTTTTGATAAAATAAATAAAAGCCCAAAGATATGCATTATATTTTTAGGAAACCGATAGGTGAAAAAATGTCGCCCAAAAGCATGCTTTAAAAATCCACAAAAGTATAACTCGTTAAATGTAGTTTATTTTTTATTCGTTATTTCGTCGATTCACATATGAATAGGGTTTTCCCTTTGTGTGTATGTGTGTGTGTGTGTGTGTTTCATTTCCGTTCCGTTCCCTTTCGTTTCGCTTCCGTTCCGCGTCGGCCACTCGTTTCCGGCTCAAACTGCTCTCAAATATCACAACTGTTAATAATAAGCGACTACAAGAATTGCGCAAAAAAAAATCTCTTCGATATAGATACAAAAAAAAGCACTACAGATAGAAAAATCGGGGGTGCGGTGGTGGGCCCGTTTTCCTCAGCAGTTGGGGCACTTGACCAGCCCGACTTCGTCGCAATTCATGCACTTCAGGGCCACGAACTCCGCCGTAAAGTGATTGCGGTGCACCGACTTCTTGGATCCGCTGCACGAAGGACACGGCAGCAGGCGATATCCGCCGCACGTCTGGCACGTATACGCAGTGGCGATCGACTGTGAAACGATATAAGACACGCAATTAATTAGGTTTTCATTGGAGCGAAAATAAAAAAATATATTTCGTTAACAATATTATTTATAATAAACTCTTTTGACACTGACGAACCATTTTTAAAGGCTTTTGAATAGCCAAAATTGACTTCAAAACTGTGTAAAAATATTAAAATTTAATTAAGAACCAACGGAGTTAGTTAAAATATTTTTGTTTGATTTTAAAATAGAGTAAAAGTATAAGTTTTACGACTCAAATTTCTTTAAATAAATTTCTTAAAGCACACAAAAATATTTTTTATATTTTGAATAGCCAAAATGGACTCCAAAACTGTGTAAAAATATTTAAATTTAATTAAGAACCAACAGAGTTAGTTAAAATATTAGTTTACGATTCAAAGTTATTTAAAAATGTTTAAGCACACAAAAATATGTTTTAAATATTTATATTTATAAGTTTAACCATTCAAATTTACTTTAAAAGAGTTTCAAACTCAGACAAAAATATTTGTGAAATATGCAAAGTACAACATATAGAATCTTTTGTGTGTCGTATGTATTGATTTAATGTTATTGTCTAGGAAATTTAAAATAATATTTAAATATGATATATTTTTAGTAAAATATATATTTACTTTGTACGGTTTCAGCAGCTGTCGCAGTTCGCCGCTCTCGTTCAGTCGCTCCACAGTGTCGGCATCCTGTGGATTAATTAATTTTCCATTATAAAACTAAATTCTATACTTAATTGTTACTCCCTTTAATATCTTACCCCGATGTGCTGGCCCTCGACGAAGAGCTGTGGCACCCGGATGGTCTCATTGTGCATCCGCTCCCGCATCTCCTGCTGGTACTCCACGCTCATGAAGACATCGCGCTCCTCGAACTTGATTAGCAGGGTGCGCAGGATCTGCTTGACATTGGCGCACTTGGCATACGTTTCCCTGATGATTCCCATGCTGGTGGTGTACAAGACCACCTTGCCCAAGTCCTTTTCCATGTAGTTCTGCAATTAAATGGGCGAGAAACTTGTTTTTAGCAACGAAGAAAATGAATAAAATGGATATAGGAAAGTATTAATATTTAATAGATTTTATTTCGTATTTATAATAATTATAGATATCATAAAAAAGATCACAAACATTTAATTAACATATGAGTAATCGAAAACTAACTCTAAAAATGGAAATAATATTTAAAATACATTCCTTTTTTTTAATACAATTGTCCTAATATTTGTTTAATGCTTAAGAACAACATCTGTATAAAATACTCTAAATAATCCCAATGAATCACAAACATTTAATTAACATAAAGATAATAAAAAACCAACTCTAAAAATGGAAATAATAATTAAAATACATTTCTTTTTTGTAATACAATTGTCCTAATATTTGTTTAATTTTTAAGAATAAAATCTGTATAAAATACTCTAAATAATTCCAATGAATCACAAACATTTAATTAACATATAAGTAATCGAAAACTAACTCTAAAAATGGAAATAATTTTTAAAATACATTTCTTTTTTTTAAACAATTGTCCTAATATTTGTTTAATTCTTAAGAATAAAATCTATATAAAATGCTCTAAATAATCCCAATGAAAATATTTTTAAATTTAACTATAAGATTCTCCAAATAATCCCAATGAAATATTTTTTAATCTTGCCAGTAGGAGCTAGATTCTTGTTTGTAAATATGCAAATGCGACTATTGTCTTGACCTCAGCTGTGTGTGTGATTTCTGGCACTCGATCGCTGATTCACACCCCGAAATGAGATGTTTGTTACACTAAGCCAACTTGTAGCTTGGCCAACTCAACAATCGAGGGCATCTTCGGCTTGCTCCATCTGCTCCGAAGCTCCGGAGCTCCGTCGCCTTTGTCTTTAACCTTCCCCCCACGGAGTGAGAAAAATGGTAACAGCCTTGGCCGAAACACTTGGGCCACACGGAGGAGGAGGAGGAGTTGTGGTTACAAATTGCCCGCTAATTGCCGAGCGAAAAATACTTGCTAAACGAAACCGAGCCAGTTTCTTGGCCCGTTTGCCAGTCTCATTAGCGGATCGCATCCCACTTAAGGCCGGGAACAGAGCCTTCTCTCAGACGGGTTCTCTCAGTGCCATCCATTATTATCCATCCATACCGCATGCTTATGATATACGGCAATCTCAACGGATCCAATTGAAAATTACGCATAGCCAATTTGTGTAAATGGCAAATGAATGTCCGAAGTGAAAACTTTGCACAATGCGAAATGTGAAATATTTTTCCTCGATTCGGCGGACTTGTTTTTCGGGGGGGGAAACAGGGGATCGCCGGGGGGCTCTTCCGTTAGTCAGCCTGATTAACTAGATTTCCATCGGCGAAGACAGTCGATACCTTAAACTCGATCGAATTTCCCGAGGCGACTCGTTGCCTCAGTGAGTTGTCAAATTTTGCCATGATTTATTGGTATAAGAAGCATAAATTAATAGAGCAGGACATCTGGCAACTGGCCAGAGAGTTATGATGGTGAAATGTGATCTGGGCATGAGAAATGGTATCAAATTAATTGTGTCTCTCGCCTTTCGAGCGCACACACAAGGGAATTAGTTTGCATTAACCAACAAGAGTGTGTAATTAAAAACAAATGAAAGCTATTTATTTCATTAACGACATCGATAAGTTTCGACATTTTTAGAGGGAAAGGATGGTCAAAAAGTGGGCTTGCATAAATATAAAATAACTTGTAAAATAACGGTAAATAAATATAGAAAAAATAAGTAATTTGTAATTTAATCTATTAATTAAAACCTACAGCCTGAAAAAAAGTTTTGATAATATTAAAAAAGTGATTAATTTTATTTTATTTTTATAGTCGATTATTTCAAATTATTATATAATAAGAAATAAGCATATTTAAAATATTATTTGTGTTTTGTAAAAATCAGATAATCTTGTAATGCTAAAACTTAAATCACAAGTGTAAATACCAGTAAAATTAAAAACTTAATTATAAGTTTTAAAACTTAAAACTTAATAATTTAACTGGAATTGTATATATATTATATTTATAATACCAGTAAAATTAAAAACTAAATTATAAGTTTTAAAACTTTAAAACCTCATAATTTTACTGGAATTGTATATATTTTAAATATAATATTTTTTTTAAATTCAGGAAAAATTGAAAACTAAAAACTACCCAAAACCTACCAAAGGGTATCCATTGCGTCGACTACTCGCACATTTTTCGACTTGCATCGGCGCATTGCACTTGCATAAGCTGCAAGTCCGAGTCGAATCCCCAGTCCCCATCCACTTTATCAGGTGGCCCCCAATGGATCCCAGTCGCAAAATCGCCTCAGGTGGCGGTTATTTAATATATGGCATATAATAACCAAACATAACGCCGCTCGGCTCGTCGGAGACGTAAACAAATGTAAAGCTGGTAAACTGGTACATTAATAGTTGCCATTTGCCATTAAGCCTCATTTGTCGCTCCTCCGACGAGAGTTCAAAGCCATCGAATGTAATGAACATGTTCATGAGAATAAAAACAAAGATAAGCAACGAGATGGGCATGAATATGAATGAGGCTCTGAACCGCAGGCCAAATAACTTAAAAGTCAGAAATGAAAATAAAATATACTGAATGCTGGAAAAAAGAACACGAGTATGGATGTGAATGTGAATGCAAACAAGGCTGTGAACTGTGAACCGCAGGCCAAATGACAACTCAAAAATCTGGCCATCTTCTGCAGAACCCAAAACACTCAAAAAGCACTGAAAAATCAGCATCTTCAGCCGTTTTTTCAGTTTTTAAGAGCTGCAAAAGAGAAAGCAGGTCAGTTGTTCGGCCAAGGAGGGGTTTTCGGTTTTGGCAATCGCTAGCTTTTGATCTTGGGCTTCAAGTCCAAGGAGCCCCGAAAGTTATGCATATGCCCACCAAAAAAAAAATCAGAAAAAAACTCAATTAATACGTCACACTGCGTTACATAACCCTTTGTTTCAGACTTTCGGACGGCCAGAAAGTGCGTTTCTCGATGCCGATCGATGGATATTTATTTTTATTTTTATTTCATTTCTCCGGTCAGCGCCACATAATCATGGGAATGAATTTTGACTGCCCATTGGGTTTCTTTTATGTACGAAACGTATGGGAAAATAATGAAGATCGTTCGATATTTTTATTTTATTTATTAACACAATATTTTATTATAAAAAAAAACTAAAAGAAAAATAAGAACGATATTTTAACCCCTTATTTTTTTTTTAAGAATATAACAACATTATATTGTAATAATTGTAGTTTACTATTTTAAGAAAGTTGTTTACATATTTTAAAGGGAGGAACAATTTAAGATAAACGAAATTTTTATTGGCATACTTTAATAAATATTTTTAAAATATTTAAAACAAAAATGTTAAAAATAAATTAGACTATTTTATAAGTTTTAAGTGAATGAAATATTTAAAAACAATTTTAATTAACTTTTTGCCACATTTTATTGCCATTTCGACGAAATAGTATTAAATTATTGTAATTCTATTCACTGAAATTTAAGTTCATATATAAGATAATAGCTTTCTTTCTGCATTTCTTTAATTTTTGCTGATATATTTTAAAGAGTGAAAAATCCAAGATAAAAATAATTTTTAACATTATTCTTAAAATATTTAAAAAGCCCAAGTAATGTTAAAAATAAATGCAAATATTTAAGAGCCTAAAAACTTATTTGTTTTTAAATGAATGTTGTATGTTTTTGGTAAAGGAAATATTTTAAAATTTTAGTTCGACGAGAATATAATTAAATGTTATCTTAAATAAATTATTGTATTTCTATTCACTGAAATTTAAGCCCTATTGAATATTTTTTTTCTATGTATGCACTTGCTTTTTGGTATTGAAGTGGGGCTGTCGACTTTTTGCGGTTAAGGTAGCGCCATGATCTGTCTGCAAGTCGGTTCTCACACCCAGCTGTAGCCCGATATATATGTTTATATATATGCTTACCCCCCTCGCCAGTGCCCCTTTCTTTTTGCATAAATTCACACACGTACGTGAGCGGAGTGGAAACATTTCACTTTCGTTTCGTTTCGCTTCGTTTTTGGATTTTTTGTTTTTAGTTTTCAGTCTTCAGCCTTTGGTATTTTTTTGTATTTTTATGCCATGCCCTGAACGAGCTTCAATTTGGCAATAATTGGATATTTTAATAAGCCCATTCCGTCGGCTTTCTTTTGGCCCTGAATGCAAATTGAAATTAAAATGCAGCTAACGCCCCTGGAGCCTTTGTTGCCTAATTGTTTGCCCAGAAATGTATCTTTACTTATTGTACTCTCGTACAATGCAAAAGATCGCCCAAAAATGCCACAAATCTGCAGCTCAGTCACGTACAACTTCGTTTTCATTTTCACTTTCGTTTGAAGGCAAATGGTAGACAGTCGATTTTTTCCCAAGTAAAAAAGTTTTCTTAACAAAATAAATAAATATAAATATTCGGAAAAATATAGTACAAAAATATTTCAAAATTCCTAAGCTCAGATTTTAGATTGCCTTCATAAAAATAATCTTTTGCAGCAGTTCATCGAATCATTATATTTTTTGTATTATTTCTCAGCTTTTTTATGTTTACCATTTGTGAGCCGAAATTACTTCTTTGTTTCTGTAGTTGCATAAAATTCGTTTGTTTTATAGGGGGCAGTAAAAAATGTTTTATAAGCAATTAAAAAAAGATGAGCTAGAGGAGGACTGCTGGCGAATGAAGAGTGTTAAGGACAGGTCAGCAATTTTGAAGTAATATTTATTTGCACGAACACAACAAGCTGTTGAAGGGTGTTGTTTCTGTTTCGTTGTAAATTGCAAGGGCAATTTCGGGGGAAAATCATTCAATTCGAATCGTTTGGAAGGGGACTTTCGTGTGTAAGTGGGCTTGTCATCGGGCCATTACACACAGAGATAAACTTTCATTTTCTGGCCATAACTATTAGTGCTTAAACTTAGACACGAATGCATGTATATGCCTGTGCTTAAACTCAAATTAGCTAAATGATATTTTAATGACACCACTCCAAACGCAACAAAAATAAAAACTCGTCTCTGAAACAAAAGCCAAAAGGAATCGACTGCGGCCCATAAAATATAATTCGATCTGTCTGCCCAGTATATCCGATTTGTGTTGTTGTTGCATAATTAACGCATTAGTCGCTCTTTATTATGATAATTTGTGTGTTTCTTGAAAAATTATGCAAGCTGTTTTTAGCCAAATAATTTGGTATCTTTCGTTTCGTTTTTTTCTTTTTGGCAATAATTATATATTGATTTTGGTTTCAAGGTTGGCTTTGCTAATTTGACTGAATGACTGAAAAAAAAACACAAGACAAGACAAGACAAAAAAAATCTGTGAGTCGTCCAAGAAGTTGACATTTAATTTGATGAGGCAGTAAAACTTTTGATTGAATCGCGGATGAAAAATTAATGAATTTCAGGGGTCAGCGAAGATGACAGCCCTATGATATACTTGTCGAATTTTAAATGGATTCGCGAAGGTTGTTGAAAGCTGTTTTGGATTTTTAGTAGCTCTAATTGAGTAAATATAGGTTGCAGTTGTAACACAACATAAATGTAGCTAATAAAAATAAAAATAAAATAAAATTAAATAAATAGTTACTTAAAATATAAATGTATTTTGATTTTAAAATAATAAAAAGTCGGAAAATAAATATTTTATAGAACTATAATTTCTCTATAATAATAAAAATAATTTTATAGACCTGCTGGCAGATCTCATGATTTTCGCAACTCATTCAAATCAAAACTAATAATAAATACTTAGAAAATAACTTTTTTATAGAACTATAATTTCTCTATAATAATAATAATTTTATTATCATGATTTTCGCAACTCTTTCAAATCAAAACTAATGCCATTGCACTTGGCCAATCAGATCGGACACGAATATTAGATTGTTGTAGGCATATTGCCCAAGTTGCAGGGTTAATTCGATACCCCCAGTCTGGTAAATTGATTTCGCAAAATCACTCAAAAGGGGCGTCTTAAATGGGAGGGGAAAATCCGATATTCAATAGCCCAGATCAACCTGATGACAGGGCAAAAATCGAGGGTATTTCGGAGGTGCGAGCGTGGCCAATTCGGGCTCAATAAAAACTTAAAACTGCGATTCGACGCGCTCCCCCCACCGAAAAATAGGTCAATTAATTTCGTTTTTTTGTTTTCTGTATCTTTTTGGCTTTTTGACTTTTTGGTTTTTGAAAGAAGAGAACTTTCCCAAAAGAGAAAACAGAAATCAAAAGTAGGAGAGAGACAATAAGACAAAAAGACACTTGCAATTAGTCAAGTGGCGGACCATTTAAGCCGGCATTTATCTAACTTATCTACCCGACTATCTGACTATCTGACTATCTGGCTTCGTACTTCCGCCAGCTCTTCAGCTTTCTTTTGCCTTCTGCCTCTTCAGATTTGGACTTGTATCCATATAGAGATGAAGGGCGTATGTGACATATTAAGCCACTTAACGGCGAATCGAGACAACAACAAGTTCCGCAAATAGACAGCGACAGTCAGGTGTTAATTGTCTTTCGCGAAAGAAATTTCTCAAAAATACAACAACAACAAAAAGCCAGTAATCATAATGAAATAAAAAAAATATAAAGTGATGAATCACAATAAAGTCTGGATTCACTTTCACACAGGCCAACAAACGAGCCCTCACATGCAATCTAAATATATATAAATATATATATGTATATGTATAGATTGGCATTGCATAATGCCGTCTGACTGCATCTGTATCTTCAGTTTCGGCTGCATCTGTATCTTTTTATCCACGAGTGTGGGTGTGCACAAGTCAGCGACCCAAAGACAAAAGTTAAACACAAAATACAAAAAGAAAAATGCTAAAACATTGCACACACAAAATATAAAATAGAAACCCATAACGAAACCGAAAACTTTCTCAATGAATAACACCCACATGCGATTGAATGAGTGTCTGTGTGAATCATCTGGCCAAGCGGAATATTCAAAGTAGCCACATAATAGTTTGAATATTTTGTGGCATTCAATTGCGCTTTGTGGAATTTCCCATGTGCTAATTAAAGGCGAACTAATGAAAAGCATATTTAAAGAAATTGTTTCAATCCGAGGTTCACAAAGATCTTGAACTATTTCTTTAAACTTGCTAAGAAATTTTTGAGGAATTTTGGGAATTAATTTCAACTATTTAATGATTAAGATAAAGAATTTAAGAGTTTATTAAAGAACTATTTGTGATATTGCCTCTTTAAATATTTTAAATCTGTTTAATATTTTTCTGTATCATATTTTCCATAATCATTAAGTTTTTTGAAAGTGCACCTACTATAAACACACTCAATTTGAAATACATATAATTGCTTGACTTGGCTGAAACTCTAATTGCAGTTGTCAAGGCTTCTGAGAACTCACATTCTAAAGTGTTTATATGGCCAATAAAAAGAAAAAAAAAAAAATTCAATGAAATCCATTTGACAACTTCATTACAGATGCATTTCATACATTTTCTTTCGCTATACCCAAACAAAATACTCGAAATCCTAAATAATATAAGTTCTTTACTCAGTAGTCTTATTTTCATATCAAATATTATAGAGTTCATCTAAACTAATATAAGTGTTCCAATAAAAAAGGGATCAGTGGTAAATTCCTACCAGAGCGGATTGACATAAAAATCTAGAAAAATCAACATAATATTTAATACTATCGAACTTGTCAATTTCTTACTCATCATTCAAGTAACAATAAATGACTAATTTTTTTTGGTGTACTTGCGTTAGCAAGTGAATTGAATCGCTTTCATTGCTGAAATATCTTTCATTTAACAAATAAATGTACAGAAATTAACGAATTCACTCGATGCACCCATTCACTGAATACAAAGTGCACTTTTCCATGGGCTTTTGATTGTTTGGGGGGCTTTTCTTGTTAATCAAAGGAAAATCTTGTTTACAGGCTAAGTAATTGAGTATTTTATTTATGAACTCACCTTGACATTGGGCTGCTGCAGCTGCAAGAAGGTGGCTACTCCATTGCGCACACGATTCTTGACGCCCCTCACGGTTCCCTTGGCGGATCTGATCGTCGAGTTGGCCGAGTGCTTGCCCTCCGTCCGCACATCCCGGTAGCCGGCGAAGTCCTCGTCCTGCGGCTCCTCGGCAAACGGCGGCGACGTCGTCTCGTATTCCGCCGAGGATGAGCTGGAGGCTCCGAAGCTGCGGAAATTGTCGTGCTCGTGAACGTGGAAGGTGTAGTAACCATCCGCCTCGTACTGCAGCGGTCGTCCATCGATCTTGGTGATCAGGGGGCCCGCCTCCCTGTCCCTCTCCCTCTCCCTCAGCCGAATGTCCCGCAGGAGGGAGGTGGGCAGGAGGCCTCCGGAGTGCAGGGAGTCGCAGCTCAGCGAGGAGTTGCTGCTCTCGTCGCACTCCTCGCTGTCGTCGGTGAGGCTGTAGGCCCTCTGCGGTTTGGGATTCGGGGTCACCTCCTCCTCCCCCTCCTTGATCTTCAGCCGCGTGGTCTGCAGATGCAGCTCCAAGTGCTGCTGCTGCCGCTGCTGCTGCTGCTGCTGCTGGTGACCTTCCAAATCGCTGCCCGTGCCACTGTCAAGCGTCTCGCACGGCGAGTACTGACCACTGGTGGCCACCGGCGTCCACTGCATCTCCTCCAGGCCCTCGTTCAGCTTCACCACGCTTATCTGCTTGCCCAGAATCCGCTGCCCAATCGGCTGACCCTGGCTCTCGATCTGAATCTTCACTGTATTCACGCTGCTGCTGTGTTGCAATGTTGCTGCTGTGTCCGCTGCCGTTGCTGCTGGCTGACTGGCGGCAATTTCACCATTGCAACTGATTATGGTCGGTGATGTTGCTGCTGCTGTTGGTGTTGCTGTTGTTGCTGTTGTTGTTGTTGTGACTGTTGTTGCTGTTGCACCGGCAATTTCTCCGCCAATGCGCAGCAGCAATTGTGGATAGATTTTGGTGGTCGCTGATGTTGCTGTTGCTGCTGTTGCTGCTGATGTTGCTGCTGTGTCGTAACTAGTTTCCAAATTATCTTTGGTTGCTGCTGCTGCTGTGTCGCCAAATGCCAGCAACATGCCAGCCTGGGACTTGAGCGACATTTCAGTGTTGCTGTTGCTCTTGGCAGTTGCTGCTACTTGTGTTGCTGCTGCTGCTGTTGCTGCTGCTGTTGTTGCCACTTCTGGCGATTCAATGATTATGGAAATACCGCGCATTGGCTCCATTCGCGACACATTGCTTGTGATTGCCGCCATGGTTCTACAGCATTCGGCTCTCTATATCCGATTTCAGATAACAAATGCCTATATCTTATATCTTATGGCTCCAAGTTGATGCAATCGAGTGCCGGCTAATGATGTTGCTGCTGTGCGTTCCACTTGCTGCTGATTTTCCTGCTGACTGCTGACCGTTGCCAAGTGCTTTACAGTTAGACGACCGCATGTAGATTGCAGCAATTGCTGTTGCAGTTGCTGTTGCAGTTGCTGTTGCTGCAGTTGCTGCTGCTGCTGCTGCAAGGAAGAAGAAGCAAACAAGAATGGCGTTAGAAAGGCAGTGACAAAAATTTAAGACTACGACTCCAAAATTTGATATTCCAAAAACATTTTTTCGATTTTATATTATTTCTAGAAAAAGAAACTGAATTAATAATCATTGCCTACTAATACTTGAAAAAACAAATATTTTTATAATTAATTCTAGGGTCACATTTTTCCGAGTGTGTAAGCCGCCACACGAGCTTGACATTTAAGCCGAAGATGATGCCGAATAAATGTTAAAAGCTTTGCCAGCGTACAAAAATAAAGCAACAGCAAGAAAAAACAGATGGGAAACCAGAATAAAACAATAATCATAATAATGATAAACACGAAACCGCAAAAAGCAGACAGAACAGGCAGAAGAATGGCATAAACAAAAGGGAGACCCTGAATACCCTGAATTCTGTTGAAGGTGTCGCCACCTGGCGGCTGCGACAGGAAACTTTCTATTTATTGTTATTATAGAACTGCGAACTATATTTTGGTTTGTTGAATGGTAAGTAATATAAATTTATCTTTAATTTGGGGTTAACAACGTAGTTTCGGATTTTATGTTCTTAAAAACTGTCTAAAAAACTAGAAAAACATAAAAAAACAATTCAACACAAATTAAATATAAATTAAAAAGATATAGGAACTTTTTATCTACCATATATTTAAAGTCTCATTAAAAGTTCTGATTTGTAATTATAGTTATTATTATTTTCATTAAATAAAAATAAAAAAAATAATTTAAATTAAACAAACAATTAACAATTTTCTAAATGCTTTTCACATTTTGATTTTCACAAATTTCATTTTTCTGTAAAATTGTAAAAGGTTTATAAGGGTTTCTATTTAGTAACAGCAAATCGGTTAAGTTTCGATTAACAGTAATTCCAAACAAATCTATTGGCAACATGTTTACATAACATATTTAATTTCACAAATAACAGGTGCGTAACCAAGCATATTTTTACTTTTTTATCAAGAACAGCAATTCTTGGTATGTGTATACCCCATGAATTCTGCTTTTGTGACACCCATTGTACCGACAGTGGGTCAAGCCAGATCAATTAGTGTAGCAACTTCTTATTTTCGACAGGGAATGTTCTTCGGAGTAAAGAACAAGTCGGGATTTACATTTGAATAGCTGGGGAACTTGAAATATTGGGCGCGCTCTGCCCGCGGCATTTTTTTCGGTTTTTTTTTTTGGATTTTTTTCTTGCTGGAATCTGGAAACTGGTTACACTTGAACCTGGTATTTCTCTGTTTTTTTTGTTTGGAAATATTTGAGCGGCACTTACCCGTTGTTGGTGTTGCTGTTGTTGTTGTTGATGTTGCTGCTGCTGCTGGCCTGCATTCGCCGCTTATTGCACACAATTTTCATTTGGCAGCGTAGCACACACACACATTGAAAAAATAAAAACAAAAATCGGAAAATTCGGAAAAACAGTTTTGCACTTTGAGAGATTTTTTTTTATTGGGGTATATTTTCCATATATTGCACACGCACGCTGCCTTTTTTATTCGGTCTTGTCTGCTGTTCGGCCTTAACAATCTTTTTATATTTCTTCGGATTTTCGAGATATGATATCTCTATTGGTTTGGAAATATTTTCGAGTACTCGCCGCGCGTACAACCCATTCAAAATCGCGCTGGCAACTGAAAACCGCAGCAACAAAGTCGCTTTGGGTTGGCGTGTTTCGCCAGGGATTGTTTTTTACTTCTTCTTCTCCGCGTAGCGCCCTCTCTTTCTGCCGCCCATTCGCCGTCTCTGTCTCAAGCCAGTTGTTGTGGTTTTTTAATTTTTGCTTTCAAGAAACCCACAAAAAAGCAGCAGCCGCAGAAATTACCTGAAACAAAAACAAGAGAGCTGCGCTTTCGCAAGGCGAAGAGCTAACTACACTAAACCATTTAAATGCACACTTCTTTTCAATCGAAATAAAAGTATTTGGGTGAATTAGCTATAAAATAATAATACTAGAGGTATTCTTATTTATTTTAATTTTAAATAAATAAATTACACTGTGTAATCAAAGGATTAAATATTTTTCTTTGAGTACTTCAATAAATTAAATGTAATAGTTATGGTTAGAAGTCAGAAATAAATATAAAAATAAATTTTAATAATGAATACAAATTATGTAAAAATTTAAAAAAAATAATCTTTGTTTCAAAATCACTTTTTAAACTTAAACCCAAAAGTTAAGGAATATATTTTAAAGTTTCCATTATATATTAAAATATCAAACATTAATTGTATACATATTTTCGAGTTTACAATTAAAGGAAAATATTTTGAATAGTTTATGTTACAGGTTTTAAGATATAATAGTAATAGCCCTTCGAAGAGTACAACAAATATGCGGCGTTGAGAATTTGTTTACGTGCGCATGCGCAGCCGCTGTCAACGTCGCTGCCTCTGCCGCAGTCGCTGCCTCTGTTGACGGCGACGTCGGCACTTGTCCGCCGCTTTTATTATTGTTATTGTTGCTGGTGTTGTTAGTGTTTTTAGTGTTGTTGGTGTTGCTGGTGGCGCAGTACTCGTTTGTTGCCAAAGTTAATTGTTTGCTGCCGCAGCTGCCGCACAGTGGAACATCGAACAGAGCGCGGGGCACAGTGGGCAGTGCAGTTCGCAGTTCGCCGGATGGAATGTGGCAAGGCCTCAAACTGGTTTTCCAGTTTTTAGGGGCTCAGGTGCGACGATGCCGCCGATTGAGACTTCAACTCTAGAGCAGGAATTCCGATTCCGCTGGCAATCAAAACAACTCACGGGTAAAATGGTTCGAGTTCGAACCGAGAAATGTGGATAGAGTTCAGATCAGTTTGGAAACGCTTTAAAAGCCTGACAATCTATGTCAAACAAATGTTTTTATCGCTCATTTCTTGTACAAAAATAAAGTTACATTTTCCTTATCAGATATTGTAAAAGTTTTTTGTAAATAATTATTATAACTGTTGTATCCTGAAGACAGAACTTATTATAATTTTAAACTAAAAGTAAACATAACAACTTTTTCTTTTTTTTCAAATTAATCTTTCACAAAAAAAAAATGTTTTTAGGAAAATTAATAAATTTTGAAAAAATATGTTTTTATACCATTACAAATTACAACTAGAAAAAGATTTGAATAAATTAGGTGCTTAACGTCGAAAGCTTTGAAGCTTCATATTTCGCGTGGACTATAAAAATTGGAGTGGGCCCAGTTTTCATTGCCAATTATTTAGTGTTTTAATTATGGCATTTTGACCTAGTAGCTTTCCACTTCCCACGCCTTTCGGCCCACTGTGCATGCCACTGGCGGTCGCATAAACGTCTTTGGTTTTTTTTTCTGGCTGCGGCTGCATTACTTTTTTTTTTTTGGTTTAGCTATTTCATTTTTTAACTATGCATATCTATCTATCTTTATCTGTGCTGCTATCCCCATCTCTGTTTCTCTGGCTCTCTTTCTTGGCTTTTCATCTAACAAAGTCGAGTGCATTGTTGCCAGTGATTTGCTATCCCTTGCAGGGGGTACTGAATTATTTCTGTATTAAGATTTACTGGATGAAATTTTATTTTGTACCAACAATACATTTTTGATGCCTTAGAAAAAGGTTGTAGGTTGTAATATTTGTAAATGGCCCTTAAAAAATATTCTTTTATAATATATGCAATAAATATGTTTATTTTCATAGTTTAAAAAGTTTTACAAATTATATATTATAAGTACACACAGAGAAAATTATACGACGTTTAGGTGACGTTTTCTTGTAAAAACTTCTTAAAAATAAAAATAAAACGTTTAAAAAATCCAAAATAAAATCAAATTTAAAATGATTCACCCCTGATTTTGAACCTAAAATTTTTGATAATTTTCTCTGTCCATACTTAAAAATTTATTGGTATATCTTAATGGTTTCTTTGTCACCTTTTTATCCCCACTTCTGGTGTCACCTCATAATAAGAAACCGAAATTTCCGCTTATAAATATATAAAGACAAACAATAACTTTCCTCCAAGCGACTCCGTTGGCTGAACAACTGCCGATGGATTTGTGCTTTTAATTATAATTAATACCAAAGTGTTTATGCAAAGGAAAAGAAGAAACCGAAAGAAAGACGCCTCGAATTTGTGTGTGCAATCAGCGGAATGTAAAGCTGCACTTGCAGTATGCAGAAAGTACGAGTGCAGCAGCAACATGCAACTTGTTGCATTGCAGCTAGTAATTTACCGCTAATTCGATGCAGTGAGACGTCCGACGATGACGACTATATGTACGTATATGTACCTCTCGTACCGCCCAGCTCGGTGGCCGGTCACTTGGCCAGTTTGTTTCCGCCTGTTGCGCTCCGCTGAAATCACAAGGGCTGCTGCAGGCGTTGCCCAATGCAGATTACCGTTGCACATGCGCACACACACAGGTGCACTGGGAGAAAAATATTGTATCATTTTATTTTTGGGAAATTTGAATGTGTTTCTTATTTTTTCAAGATATTACCCATCAATGTATTCTTGTATTTACCAAAGTAACAAATATTTTTGCTTTCAGTTTATAGATTTTCTTTAAAAAATAATTTAATCATTAATATTTAGAAATTTTTATTTATGGTGTTTGATAAAAAATTTTTATTTTATTTAGCTTTAAATTTAATGTAACATATTGTTAACAAAAAACTGATTTTGGTGAAATGAAAACTTCAAACACATGTATTTATATTTTATTTATATTCAAAATTCAATTTTTCACCTTACTTCTTACATTCTTTAATCTCCGTTCAAGCACTTGACTTCAATTTTTTCGCAGTGTACTACCCACAGTTACTTACTGGAAAGAAACTATCCAAGCTTCACTGAACTTGGATAAGTTTTAAGGAAGCTTATAAGTGGTTGGGAGTTCTGGACTTGTAGGGAAGTCTTAGGGTAATTAGAACGTTAAATAGAATTATAAGAATTTCAGGAAAAGAAGCTCAATTTAAACTTAAACTAGCAATAGAAAACCATAACCCACAGCCCAAGATATAATGTTTCCAATTGAAAGGCCATTTGAACATAAGTTTTATATTGTTTATTGTCATTTAGTTGGAATTCTTGTTATTATTATTTATCAGTTGCGAATTTAACATTAGTAAATTATTATACGTGGTATTATCTTTATCATCATTTCATGTGTTCAGTACGAATGAGTGGATTTTACATCAATTACGAGACCCTTGAGGCGAGCAAAATAATGATAAGAATACGGTAATAATAATCGAATCTCTTCGGGTATTTTATATAATTATTGCTTTGCCGTAAATATATTTATGCTTTTTCGTTTTATCATACTCCGTTTGGATTTTTGCAACTGTGGGTTGTGTACGTGTTCGTTTCGGGTAGTAGAAGGTTGTCTATATATCTCATCTGTTTCGTTTTGGTTTAAAACTCGTTTCGTAGGGGTTTCTTTATTGTCAACATCAATAACACTTAATACATGTATAATATATCGTTTTTCCGTTCTTTCTAAATAGATGTATATAATATATCGATGTATATGTATAAATATACCATAAAGAAATGCCGAATTTATAATACAGTGAAATCAATTGCTATTTGGGGGAGTGAACTGATCTTAAAGAGTTTTTTCTGCTCGCTTTTAAAAGTTTTTGGAAAATTAAACCCAATGTCGTGTTTTAAAACGAATTCACACACCCATTAGCTGCATTTCAACACACATAAATATATGTATATATATTCGTTAATTTTTGTATAATTATAGTTCTTCAATGCGATGATATCGTGGGTCGATAAACCTTAAGCTGCCTTCTCCAGTTATGTATATGTATATCTATATAGAGTTCCTTTTCCACCTATTTGAACGGTTGCGTTTGCGTTTTGTTAATGTTTTAATTGTAATTTTAATGTAAATATATAACTACAGATATACCCCCTATATAGATCATAAGTACAATGGAGTGGAGTGATCATCGGTTATCAACAAGTAATTGGATCCTATAACTTTCGATTAGAGCAAAACATAACGCGTTTCCAATATATCTTCTTCCCTCCTCCATATTCTCTATAACACCGAGACGTTAAAGTTGTGTGTATTAAGCATAGGTTCGGATGTGATATGATATCGCGATTTCGATGGCGATTTCGATTGCGCCTGCACGAGCAACATTATCCTCGATAAACAACGGTAAACACAGAAAGCCGAGCTGATCACAACAGAGAATGAACTGTGGTAGGTATAGTTACTATATAGTTATATATCTCTCATAGGTGGTGCCCCATGCTCGCATGATATGGTCAAATTAAACAGTTAAGTCTAGAATACAGCGTAGTTATCGTATATAGTTATCGTATATATCGTATATAGTCAGCAAGTTGTGGTTTCTCTTTGTATGATAGCGAAATCGGATATGTAGACCCTATAAGGGTGGCCATATAGCAACTCTACACTCTCTCTGCCCTTTTTCGATAAAGAAAAGAAACCCAAGAGCAAAAAGGCAATGGAAAATGATAATCGCGTAAGTATATATAGAGGTGTACATATATATATGGCCACATGCTAATGAAATTATGCGGAAATATTTCCATTGATTTCGGCCTCTGTTTTTGTTGTCTATAGCTTTCTGCTTGAATGAAACCGCGCATCCAGCGTCGAGTTTTTACCTAGTATTGCTATTTTCCTATCTTCCTTGTTGTGGTTGCTTTGCATTATTATTTTGGTTTTCCTTTCGGTTTGCTATCTTTGAACAGTCTTTGGGACCATATAGGAGTGTTTTCATATCGACGCCGCCTAACATCGGTGAGTTATGCTTAGTTATTGTCCATATTTACATCGAGATTCAATTTGTCCGTTTCTATTTCCTTTGATTTATTGTCGTTGCCGTCTGTTTCTCCATTCCACGGGGCTATTTTCGGGACTCTACTCCTCCTCCTCGAGGGACTTTTCGGGAAGTCCGTACTTGGGGCAGCACATGCCCTCCGTTCCGTCCATGTTGAAGCAGAAAATGCTGCGCTCCAGTTCGGTTGGTTCGTGAGGAACGATGCCGTGGACCTCCCTGAGTTCCGCCTCGGGGAACCAGGCGGGATCCGAGTCCTCCACCACCTTGATGCCGCACAGACTGCAGCGGGGCAGAAATAGTAGGGATTGTAGAGTGCGGAAATATATCATATATGTTGCAAATATCTCACCGCAACACCGCCACAATGGGGATCCACAGGATGGAGGAGAGGATGAGGAAGAAGGCCACCACGATGCACCAGTGGGGCCACTCCATGGACTCGGAGGCCCCCTTGGCCCCGATCCAGGCCGGGTAGCTGCTGCCCTCGGTGAGCAGCTGGTAGAAGGAGGCCAGCAGGATGGTGACCATCGCACAGGGCGACAGGTACTTCCAGCAGAACATCCAGTAGAAGCTCGGCCGCGAGCCGGTCATCATCTCAATGTCGTCCGAGAAGCGGCGCACCCCGTAGATGTAGCTGATCGACAGGCACTCGAAGAGCGCGATGATCAGCAGCGGGAAGTTGCCGGCGAAGCTGTCCATCAGCTGGAATATATAGCTGCCGGCTCCGTTGGCAAAGCACATGGAGATCAGGCAGCAGGAGAAGCAGAGGCCCTGTGGGAAAAAGGGGAAGAAATATACTCATGAAATACATTTCTTAAAATATTTCCCCCAAAGATTATCTCTCTCTCTCTCACCCCCACAATGTATTCCTTGGGCAGATTGGGAAATAGCTTCATGTCCACCAGCGAGGTGACCACGCCCTCCAGCGTTCCGAACTGCGAGTCGATTCCCAAGGTGAAGAGCATCAGAAAGAAGAGGACGGCCCAGAGTTGAGCCCCCGGAAACTGGTTGATGGCCTCCGTGAAGATAATGAAGGCCAGTCCTGTACCCGAAGCACTCTAAAATAAGTTAGGTAAGAAAATAAATATTAGAAATTCTCACAAAATTTATGTTTCACTTTAATATAATTTTTAAGGGAATTAAAAACTTATAACACAGCTTATCGGAAGGTGCTGAAGAATTCGCGGTTCCAAAGATTGCCCTCTCTACAAAAGGTAAATTCAAGAAATCAAAATAAGTATTTTAAAATCTAAAGCTCTCTTGGTTTCAATAATTATAAAAACATTTTTAAATACAATGTTTAAGGATGCTAAATTAAAGGAAACACACTTTTTAAAAATCTTAAAAAAATTATTTACTCATTCATTTTAAAAATATTAAATATGCATCGAAATATAATTAATTCTTGACATTTAGAAAATGTTTTCCCTCATGGTAATAGAATATCTTTCAATCCTAACGAAAGTTGCTTAAGAATTCGCCTTCGCACGTTCTTGCTGAAATTTGGCGGTAATAGGAATAAAAGTAAAAAACAAAGTATTTAAACATATAAAATTGTTCTAGTTTCATTAAGTTTAACAATATTTATACTTTGACATAAAAAAAATGTTCCCTATTAAAAGGTGCTGAAGAATTCGCGGTCGCGGAAGAGATTCTATTTTGCTAGCTTAGAATAACCTGAGTTAAACTCACATTGGCCAGTTCCGTTTGCAGATCGCAGACGGGCAGGTTGTGCGTCTTGTTCTGGGCCATCAGCCCGTTCCGCTCCTCGGTGCAGCGGTCGAAGGTCGCCGTGGCCTTGAACCCGATGACCGAGAAGACCACCACGCCGGCGAACATGGAGGTGCCGCAATTGGTCAGCGACACGAGTATGGCGTCCCTGTAGCAGTTGTTGTTGGCCGGATTGTACGAACTGAAGGCTATCAGGCCGCCGAAGGCCAGGCCCAGCGAGAAGAAGATCTGGGTGCCGGCCTCCAGCCAGACGACGGGGTCCAAGAGGGTCTCCCAGCGCGGCGTGAACAGGTGGGCCACCCCATCGGCCGCCCCCTTGAGGGTGATGCCCCGGAAGAAGAATATGATGAGCACCACATAGGGGAAGATGGCCGTCATGTAGACGATCTTGCCCGACGACGTGATGCCCTGGACCATGCAGATGTAGACCAGGAACCAGGACACGATCAGCGCGATGGCCATGTGGTAGTTGAAGTTCTCCGGCAGATCCACGCTCTCCGAGCACTGCAGTGTGGTGCGGTACCAGTAGAACTGCGTCGGCGAGGAGGCCACGCACTCCGGCTCGTGGTCGTAGGTGAAGTTCTTGTACAGCCGCGTCGGGCAGTCCGCCCACGGCAGCGGCGACTCGAAGCTGTGCAGCAGGTAGATCAGACACCACGCGATTATCGTGTTGTAGTACAGGGCCACTATGTAGCTAACCACCGCCGAGGAGATCCCGATGCCGCCCAGGTACGGCGACACCTGGCTCCACACCCCGATGGCCCCCTTCCGCAGCCGCTGGCCGATGGCCAGTTCCAGGTAGAAGATCGGTATGCCCTGGATGCACAGCATTATGAAGTAGGGCACCAGGAAGGCCCCGCCGCCGTTCTTCTGGGCCAAGTAGGGGAAGCGCCACACGTTTCCCAGCCCAACGGCATAGCTGTGGGGTGGAGAATGTAGAGATGTTTAGATTATTAAGGAAAAACTATACCACAAAAATTTAATTTTTAAAATCTAAATTTAAAAAGAATGTAATTCCTAAAAAATATCATATTTTTGTTCGCTGTTTAAGAAAGAAATGAAAAATGTCTAATGAGGGTCTAATGATTTTAGTCAAAAGTTTGCAATGCAGTGAAGTCTCCTTCTCCCGTTTCCGGGACTTTGGTTTTTGACAAAAATAGGTTTCTTTTCTTTTGGGTTTTTGCTATAACTTGGCCAAAAATGGTCCTACACCAAAAATACATACTGTTTTGAACAGCTTACAACTTAATAATTAAATTCATGACACTTTTCGTGTGATTTTGAAGAAATAAAATTTTCGCCAATTTTCACATTTTTTTATAAGGGGTAACCCCTTATATCGTAATTTTTTGCGAAAAATTTTGAAAAAATAAAATGTCCAGGTTTGAATGCCAATCGATTGGAAATTTAATAACGAGTTCAGAAAGGTATGACAATCCATATTTGGATCAATATTTCTGTTGATTTAGCGAAAAAACTGTTTTTTTTTTTTGGAAATTCGGGATTTTGTTATTTCACAAAAACAGAAAATTTTCTTTTGGTTTTTTTGCTATAACTTGGCCAAAAATGGTCCTACACCAAAAATACAAACTGTTATGAACAGCTAACAACTTAATAATTAAATTGATATCACTTTCCGTGTGATTTTGAAAAAATAAAATTTTCGCCAATTTTCACATTTTTTTTTAAGGGGTTACATCATGATTTTTTGCGAAAAATGGTCAAAAAATAAAATGCCCAGATTTAAATGCCAATCGATTGGAAATTCAATAACGAGTTCAGAAAGGTATGACACTCCATATTTGGATCAATATTTTCTTTGTTTCAGCGAAAAAACTGTTGTTTTTTCTTGTAAATTCGGGATTTTGGTTTTTGACAAAAATAAGAATTTTTCTTTTGGTTTTTTTGCTCTAACTTGGCCAAAAATGGTCCTACACCAAAAATACAAACTGTTATGACCAGCTAACAACTTAATAATTAAATTGAAATCACTTTCCGTGTGATTTTGAAAAAATAAAATTTTCGCCAATTTTCAAATTTTTTTATAAGGGGTTACATCATGATTTTTTGCGAAAAATGGTCAAAAAATAAAATGCCTAGATTTAAATAACAATCGATTGGAAATTTAATACCGAGTTCGGAAAAGTTGATTGTTGTAACATATACGCAAGTAAATCTAAATTTAATGTTTTTGTTAATGGATAGGAATGATTTGCAAGGGTATATAGGCTTCGTCTGGCCGAAGCTAGCTTCCTTTCATTAATACGGAACCGGGCGACGTCAAAACTCACCCGATGGTGGCCAGCAGGAACATGATCTTGCTGTCCCAGCTCTCCCGCTCCTCGCCCTCCTTCTCGCCCTCGACGATGTCCTGCTGATCCGCGGCGGCGGAGGCGTTGGCCACCAGCTCGGCCTTGGCCCGCGAGGTGCTCGCCTCCGAGCCGAAGGGCGGCGGGTCCTGTTCGAGCTCCGAGGACTCGTCGAAGGCGTCGGACATGAAGCCCTGGTTGGTGGCCCCATAGAGCGGCTGGTGGTGGTGCAGCGATGTGTGGTGGTGGTGGCTGACGCCATGCTCCTTCGTCACCAGGCGACCTCGAAGTTCCTGGCGAAATTCATTAATTTAGTAATTATTAAAAAACAGTAATTTATAGCAGATTAAAATACTATATTTTAATATTTTATTTTAATTATCTAGAAAGCTTCAAAATCTTAATTATTTTCAAATATGTTTACCAATTTTGCCCCTAAAATTAATTTTGAAAAAATCTGTTACATTTTTTAAAGATGAGTTTCACTGCTGAAACTTAATAAACGTATAATATACAAAAATTCATTAGTTTAAGGGTCAGTACTTTATTTATGATAAGTTTAACATTTATTCTAAAATGACTATTATAAGAAAATGTACAAAATAACTAGGCTTGCTTGAAATTCCCTTTTGCACTTTAATCCTGGCTAAGGACCTGCATAATTGCTCCGATTGCTGTACGTAATCCCCTCGACTTACCCTCAATTCCAGCTGATCGATGCTCTTCTGGCTTTTGAGGACTATATCCCGGGAGCTTTGGCGACGCAATAACTGAGCTGTGTTGGCCATGATTGCGTTTTATTATTATTTCGATTTATTACAGAGTATTAGATGTGTGAGTGTGGGTGCTGTGTGGGCTAGTGTGTGTGAGTGTGCTTCTGTGTGTGGGCCTAAGTGCGCTCTCTATCACTTCCGTTTCCGTTTCTCCAAATATTTCTGATTCCTCTGTTTTCACTTTCCTCGGCGCCACCTGGTGTTGCGTTCAGGTAACTAGCAACTCACTGGACATTTTTCGTAGCATACTTTTCTGGTTGGCTAAATAAATCGCATTTTAACCCCTTGCTGCTGTTTTTGTTTTGTTTTTTTTAGCTGCTTTCTGGTTTTTATTGTGGTTTTTACTGTGGTTTGGTGCTGGTTTTGTTAGTGCTTAATTGCAGGTGATAACGGTGCATTAGTAGTAGACGCCATCGCAGTGCCGCTATCTGCTTTTGTCGAGTGAAATACGTATTACTAATAATTGTATACAACTTGCATGCACAGAGAGAAAAAGGTATCGCAAAAATCTATTAAAAATTGTTTAAAATTCTAAAGAAAATTAATGTTTTTTCTATTCTAATAATATTAATTAAATCAAGAAATAAAGTAGGAAAGTTTTTTTACAGATTTAATTTAATATATTCTTTTTACATTTCTTGATACTTGAGTTTCAGGTTTTTTTAAAATTATGACAGCTATTCGGATAGCATAATGGCTATTTGAAAACAAATAAAGAACTAAGATAAGTAATTAAAAAGTAAAAAAAGTTTATATTGAATGCTTAATTATTGTAATATTTATTTAATGTTAATAGTGGCTATTTTTCCCACGTGTGCTTTCCATCAATCAAATCATGCAAAAAGAAAGGACCCACACACACTGAGACATCTATGGGGCTTGCGTGACTCTGGGTCCACACAATAAATCAATCAACGGTGAGTCCTCTTAACCCCCATCGCCCCCCGAACATTTTACGCCCACTCACTAATGCAGTGTAATGAAATTTACTTTCTTTTTCGACCTGCAATTAGTTTAGGCTTAGTTTCCCAGGGCAATGGAGGTTATTTTCTACATAAGGTGGAGTGAAATTTGCTGCCATGGAAACCTACATTTTTACTCTATATTAGCATGCTATTAAGGATAATTTTTTATAGGGGGGAACAACGGCTTGAAGCTTTACTTTTCTTTTAGCCCGTTTTAATGGCGGGGAATATCACTTTGATGGCCTTTTGAGTGTTAACTTTTTTTTTTGTGGCCCGTCAGATTCTTACTTATATAACCGAAGAAAACACTCGCGAAAAAATGAAGTCGCACTAAAACAAACAACGAAATGACGGTCAGGTGCGACCGATAACGGTGAAGGACGTGATTGGGGGTTATTATCCGATTATCCCTGGATTAACGGTTGCAGGTGGTTGCCTTTAAAACCTATTTAAAGACCGATTCCGTCGCTCCTTTCGCTATCCCGTGATTCTGATTGGAATAACGTAACGGTGTGTCGTAACGGGACGTTGGCAGGAAACTGTTGAGCAGCAAAGGACGTAACACATGAATGGCAGGATGAAAAGGATAACGGTTAACGGGCGGGAAGGGGGGCGATATAACGGGAGCGGGAGAGCGAAAAAGCGAAAAGAGCAGCGCAGCCGCAGCATCACATCGCGTGGGTGCGAGCGAGAAGGCGCAACGCGAATCCGAGCGAGAGGGAAGATGGTAAACAGAAGAGGGAGGAAAATAGGGCAACAAAAAGGCCAATTAACTAGCAAATTAGCTCTTAATATGAACAGCTTTTGAAGCCATACAGAGAGCATTTCCATTTCAAGCAAAAGCTAATTATTTATTTAATCAATTCATTGAAAAGTCAATACTTTATTCCATTTTTAAATACCCATTTCAGTTACAACGGATGTTGGCAAAAGGCGTTAGCGCATTTTGAACAGTTAGTTTTCCGCGTTAGTACTTTTTTTCCTAGTGTTGCATTGTGTCGTTAAAAGCTTTAAGATGAGCTTACTGGAAACAGTGACTTCGAAAGCTATAACGAAAATATCATGATCTAGTCAAAATTAAAAGTTATTAAATATATTATTTAATTTAGTTTAGTTTACAATGAAATCTATTTTAAAAAAATACTTTATAAACAACAGTTAACTAATCTATTATAAACATCATACCACCAATAACCATTTTGGTAAGTGTGTAAATATTAAGATAAGCTAATAAATAATATTTACGATAATACAAAGCTAACAGTTTATAATTATTTTCTATAAAAAACGTTTGAAATTAGTTAATATATCCATCACAAAATATAATTAGTGCATCACAAAATAAATGAACCAATTTCAAACGTTGTACATAATCGAATTACAAAATAATATTTTGAAAATATATCAAAAAGTGCAGTTGCTTAGTTTTAAATTCTAAATAAGTACCTATAATTTTTAATATATCTTGAGCATATTACTTAAAACAATTAAGAATTTCAAATCATACCGTGACTGCTTCCCAGTGAATATTCGAGCATCTCCAGAATGAACTGGCGGTGAACTAGCCGCCGAATGAACACTTGTTGACAGAACCCTCATAAATTGTTTATTATTGCGATAGGCCAACTGGGAATTGCGTGGATTGAATGAGAAGATGGTGTTCAAGTGCCAGGAGGACAGTTTCCTGAAGCAGGTGAGTCCTCGAATTCACCCGAGACCATTTAATTACATAATTTGTAACCTAATTTCAGTTCAAGACGAAGATCGTGAGCAGCGAGTTTGCCACCTTGGATTGGACGGATGCCGGTGGAAAGGTCGAGAAGCTGAAGGGTTTCCATGTCGTCTGCGAGGATACGATATTGTTTCCCGAGGGCGGTGGCCAGCCCTGCGACTACGGAACTCTGGGCGGGTTTCCCGTGAAGAATGTGCAGAGGAAGGGCACCACGGCTGTTCATTTCGTGGAGTCCCCGACGAGCTTCGAGCAGGATGCCGAGGTCCTGCTGACCCTGGACTACCAGCGGCGGCTGGACCACATGCAGCAGCACTCGGGACAGCACCTGATCACCGCCCTCTTTGACAGGGAGTTCAAGTACGACACCACCTCGTGGTCGCTGGGCTCCAGCGCCTCGTACATCCAGCTGAGTACGCCCCATTTGGTCAGTCGCGAGTCGCTGGACCTCATCGAACGGCAGGCCAACGATCTGATACGGGAGGGCCGCGAGGTGACGGTGCTCCTGGTGGATCCCGAGGTGGCGCAGGAGTTCCAGGATGCCCGCGCGCCCCGCGGTCTGCCCAAGGACCACGAGGGCCTGGCCAGGGTGGTGCGAATCGAGGGCATCGAGAGCAACATGTGCTGCGGCACCCACGTCACGAATCTCTCCCAGCTGCAGTGCATCAAGCTGTTGTACGCCGAGAAGGTCAAGACCAATGTCCTGGTCCACTTTGTCGTCGGCGAGAGGGTGCTCGGCAAGCTGGGCGAGGTCTTCCAGCGCGAACAGCAGCTCACCCAGGCCCTCAAGTGAGTTACGCCAGTTAATACTCCTTCTCCCATCGTCATATGCCGCCTGTATTCCACAGAGGGGGTCCCGGCCAGCACCTGGAGCTCGTCCAGAAGCTGCAGCAGAATGTGAAGGGCAGCCGGAAGTATTTCCAGCAGCTGCTCAAGGACTTCGCCACCGCCGAGGCCGAACGGCTGGAGGATCTGCCCAAGAAGGAGCGCCCCAAGTACTTCGCCCTCCATCGACGCGACGGCATCGAGGTGGACTTCATCAACACATTCTTGCGGGTGGCCCCCGAGGGCATCTTCTACTTCCTGACCGTTTCCGAGGGCGTGGCCGCCGGCAGCAGTGCCAAGGGACATCTGGTGCTGCGCGGCGATCCGGAATTGGTCGAGCAACTCGGCCCCCAGTTCGTGGAGCTCCTGGAGGGCAAGGGCAACGGCAAGGAGGGCAGTTTCCAGGGCAAGATCAACAGCCTGGCGCGACTGCAGGACTGCCAGGCGCTGCTGGAGGCGCAATTCAAGCCAAAGAAGATCGTCGTCGAAGCCCCAAAGCCGGCAAATGGAACCGAGTTGGCCAATGAGGAGTGAATTCCCTAGTGCCCCCATCCAATATACAATATTTGTATGGTTTTACAATGATATTCGAGAATAAATGTTGCCTATTTTTAAAGCAATTTATGGAAGTTCCCAGAAAAGATAAACAAACGGTTTTCCTGTACTAAAAACATACATCTATTGGTATTTCCTCGAAGGACTTCAACGGCAAACAAGTTATTAGGGAGAACGGAAGGGTGTCGATCACAGGTAGTTGACATCGTAGTTGCGCATCTTCCAGTTGAGTCGCCAGTACTGATTCCAGAAGCCCACGTCGATGATCCGCTCGTGGAAGTTGAGCAGGCCGACGGTCGTGTACTCGCAGATGGCCGGATAGGTGCAGTCGTCCTCGTCGTAGATGTCCACCCAGAGCAGGGTGCAGATGCCCAGCGAGAGGAGTCGCAGCTTCTTCTGATTGATGGCCCTCTCCAGGGTGAGCAGATAGTCGGCGGCCACGGGATTCTGCAGCTCCGGCGGCACCGTGATCATCCGATTTGTGGCTCCCCTCAGCAGGGTCATGAAGGCCTCCTCGTCGGGATTATTGAGGCCGGCCTGGTAGAGGAACAGCATGCCGGTGCCGTAGAGCAGCGCCTTCTTGGGTTTCGTGTACGACTCCCGCACCACGCCCACCGCCACCTCCGAGTAGTCGCGCACCAGGCCGTTCCAGTACTTCACCCACTTCTCCACCAGCGTGCCCTTGAAGCGCTCCGGCAACTGGATCCGGTCGGTCAATCTCTGGCGCAGGGCCGCCAGGCGGCCACCCACGCGGAGGAACTGCATCTCCAGGCGGGGTTTCAGTGATCAATTTGGAAAAAACCAGGTGGAAGTGGAATTGGAACCGAATTCCGAGTGTTATGTTATCAAATCAAACCGAACAGCTGACTGCTCAATGTGACCGTGCGCCGATGCCGATATATCGGTATCGAGGGAATAACGGAGGGTATTGGTTGGAATTTGATTCTGATATCTTGTAATTCATTCAAAGGAAAATGTATTCTAAATATTATTAATTTTAAAAAATGTCAAAAGTTGATATTGCTTTTAATTTTAATGAGGGGATTCCCTAAACTGTTGAATTGCTGAATTGTTGAATTTTCAGCTGTTCCATACAAAATCAGAAATCAGTTTCAGAAATTTCAGCAATTCAACAACCTTGAGGCTGTTGAAAATTTTGTTGAATCGTTGAAAACCAGAGTTGTCACCTTTTTTGACAAAAGTCATGGCAACTCTGTCACATTTTAGTATTCTGACCGTTTTTTCTCATGTTACGCCAAAAATACTGATATTTTTGTGCAAAAAAACACGATTATGATTTTTTGCGTTTTTTATAAGGGTGAGGTCACAATTTTTTACAAAAAATTGAAAACAGTTTAAATTTTCATATTTGAATGCCAATCGATAGGGAATTTAATTACGAGCTCAAAAAGGTATGACTTTTAACATTCTGACCATTTTTTCTCATGTTACGCCAAAAATACTGATATTTTTGTGCAAAAAAACACGATTATGATTTTTTGCGTTTTATTAAGGGGTAGGGTCACAATTTTTTACAAAAAATTGAAAACAGTTTAAATTTTCATATTTGATTGCCAATCGATAGGGAATTTAATTACGAGCTCAAAAAGGTATGACTTTTAACATTCTGACCATTTTTTCTCATGCTACGCCAAAAATACTGATATTTTTGTGCAAAAAAACACGATTATGATTTTTTGCGTTTTTTATAAGGGGTAGGGTCACAATTTTTTACAAAAAATTTAAAACAGTTAAAACTTATATATTTGAATGCCAATCGATAGGGAATTTAATAACGAGCTCAAAAAGGTATTACATTTAATATTCTGACCGTTTTTTCTCATGTTACGCCAAAAATACTGATATTTTTGTGCCAAAAAACACGATTATGATTTTTTGCGTTTTTTATAAGGGGTAGGGTCACAATTTTTTACAAAAAATTTAAAACAGTTTAAATTTTCATATTTGAATGCCAATCGATAGGGAATTTAATTACGAGCTCAAAAAGGTATGACTTTTAACATTCTGACCATTTTTTCTCATGCTACGCCAAAAATACTGATATTTTTGTGCAAAAAAACACGATTATGATTTTTTGCGTTTTTTATAAGGGGTAGGGTCACAATTTTTTACAAAAAATTTAAAACAGTTAAAACTTATATATTTGAATGCCAATCGATAGGGAATTTAATAACGAGCTCAAAAAGGTATTACATTTAATATTCTGACCGTTTTTTCTCATGTTACGCCAAAAATACTGATATTTTTGTGCCAAAAAACACGATTATGATTTTTTGCGTTTTTTATAAGGGGTAGGGTCACAATTTTTTACAAAAAATTTAAAACAGTTTAAATTTTCATATTTGAATGCCAATCGATAGGGAATTTAATTACGAGCTCAAAAAGGTATGACTTTTAACATTCTGACCATTTTTTCTCATGCTACGCCAAAAATACTGATATTTTTGTGCAAAAAAACACGATTATGATTTTTTGCGTTTTTTATAAGGGGTAGGGTCACAATTTTTTACAAAAAATTTAAAACAGTTAAAACTTATATATTTGAATGCCAATCGATAGGGAATTTAATAACGAGCTCAAAAAGGTATTACATTTAATATTCTGACCGTTTTTTCTCATGTTACGCCAAAAATACTGATATTTTTGTGCCAAAAAACACGATTATGATTTTTTGCGTTTTTTATAAGGGGTAGGGTCACAATTTTTTACAAAAAATTTAAAACAGTTAAAACTTATATATTTGAATGCCAATCGATAGGGAATTTAATAACGAGCTCAAAAAGGTACGACATCTAATATTCTGACCGTTTTTTCTCATGTTACACCAAAAATACTGATATTTTTGTGCAAAAAAACACGATTATGATTTTTTGCGTTTTTTATAAGGGGTAAGGTCACACTTTTTTACAAAAAATTGAAAACAGTTATTCAGCAATTTAACTGTTTAGGGAATCCCCTCACTATTTTATTTATCAAGAACTCGTGAGATTTGGCAATAAAGTCATTTCGCCAAAAGGTCACACCGATAGGATCATTTCATCATAACGCCTCCTACTAAAATACAAATTGTTTTTATTGCGAATCGGTAAAAATATGTATAAAACTTGCTAAATCGCAAATAAGGACAACGAGAGCTGCTCAAGGAGACAAGGTGGGCGAGTCGCATCAAACAGGGCGTGGCAAATCGAGCTATAGGGCCTGTCAATTCCCAGAAAGTGCGGTGTGAGCGTAAAATGCAATAATCGCTGCCATGCCAAAGGCCAAGGGATCACGCTCCCTTGGATCGAAGGGATTATCCCGGGGATTATCTGCGCCCGTCGTGGTGCCCAGGGGATCGGCGGGACCGTCGGGAGGATCGGCGGTGCGGCAGCAGGATGCCAAGGAGAAGCAGCCGGGGAAGAAGAAGAAGGACTCGCTGGCTGCCAAGGAATGTGAGTACGACGCATTTCCCCTTCCAAAGCTTCCAAAACGGTACATGTGCTCATTCCCATGCAAGCACAGTGGCGGGCAGAAAAATAAAACCGCCTTATAGGATCACTAATACTCAATACTAATTAACAAACCAATGATTTACCACTTAAAGTGTTTAAAACTAATTTTTCCTATCGGAACGCTAGAATACACGTGCTCATTCCCATGCCGCCACAGTGGTGGGCACAAAAATATCTCCACTTTAATGCAGGATCACCATATTACAGAATTTTATTTAACAAATTCATACTTTTTCATTTACCTTGGAAAGCTAGGATACATGTGCTCATTACCATGGCAACACAGTGGCGGGATGAAAAATATCACCACCATAATATATTAATGTATACATTAATAATTTAATAATTAAATAAAATACTAGTTAACAAATTTATCATTTACGATGCAAGTGTTAAAAACTAATTTACTTTGGAAACTTTAGGATACACGTGCTTACTTTCATACAAACACAGTGGTGGGCACACAAATAATACTCCTATATAGGATTACCTTAGTACAGAATGCTAGTAAACCAATTTAAGATTTATTGAATTTTTTTAAAGCTCATTAACTTCGGGATATCTAGGAGCACATGCTCATTCCCATTTAAAGTAGCGGACCAACTAAATATAACCTCCCTAATTGAAAAGGTTTATATTTATTTAGTAAACAATTTTAAAAATTTAATAATAACTATTATTTAAACTGCGTTTAAATGTGAGTTTCAGGAAACTAGTTTAAACAAAATTATATACCCCTTACTGACGACAAATTATTGTAATTTAATATCCATGCAAACTCAATAGCGAGCGATAAAATAACACTATATTTTATATTATTAAATGTGTACGATGTACTGTACATACAAAGTTAATGAATGTTATTTTAGATGAACTATAATTCCTGTTCTAATCCAGCTAAGCTCAATCTAATCTTTGTACCTTCTCGTTTCCAGCTGCAGTTAATAAAAAGGAGCCCTTGAAGGAAGCGCCCATGAAGAAAGAGCCCGTAAAGAACGAGCCCTCAAAGAAAGAGCCCGTAAAGATCGAAACCGGGCCGAATGAGTCCACTCCCATTTCCTCCATCCCGGCGATTGACAAGCTGCGCCGCTTCTGCTTCATTGGCGCCACGGAAGAGCCAGTCTATGCTACTCCCACGCTGGACCTCGCCGTCGAGACCAGCTTCGCGTCTCTGCAGGACCTCTGCTCCCAAGTGACCGAAGGCGAGCTGGCCGAGTGCCTGGCGAGTGTCCTGGGCAGCGGGCCGAATGCGGAGCACCTGCCGCGCCCCGACGAGCCGCTGCTCATCCTGGCCGTCTATCTCACCACGCGCGATGACGAAAAGCAACGCAAATTGGTGCGCAGCCGGTTCGCCGATCTGGTTACCAGCGAATCGGACCTCATGCTGTTCGTCCAGCTGGTGAAGCGCGTCCAGAAACTGCTCGATCGCAAGACGCCCTTCAATCGCACGGTGCGCAAGGCCATCCTCGACTGGTATGGCAAGCAATCGCTGGACCGCCTCCTCCACTTGTGGTCTGTGGGCGACGGGACTCGCTGGTCGGCGCATCGCGATCTGCTGCACCGCTGTCACTTTCGGGATGGCGACTTCCGACCGGAAATCCTGGCTGCCCTGCGGCTGCTCTCATCGTCGCCAAAGGAGCTGTCCCAGTGGCCCAGCTTCCTGACGCCCCTGAGCAGTAACCGCGCCATTATCGAGGGCGTGGTCAAGCTGCGACTCCTGGAGGACCCGGAGCAGGCTCTGCCCATTGTTAAGAAGCTGACGCTAAGCTGTGAGCATGTGCCGCTCCAGCTGCTCAACGATCCCGGGCTGGCCAAGTATCTCATACCACGCATGAGCTACGAGCAGCTCCTGCGCAGCTGGCCACGCCTCTCGCGACTGCATCACCAGGTGCGACCCTTCGCCGCGCAGCTGCTGGACGAGAAGAAGCTCAAGGCGGGCAATGTGCCGCCCGTGCGCCTGCTGCTGGAGGACATGCGTATGCGGAAGCCCAGGAAGGTGGTGAGTGCGGTGTACTTGTAGTCCATACCCAACAGTTAATGCCTCTTCTTTAGTGTGACTGCAGAGTGACTCTTATGCAAAGGGCGAGTTTTCTGCATAGCGTTTACGAGGCATCCTTTGGCCAGAACAAGGCGCTCGGCAGGCGTCTGCACATCACCCTTAATCTTGAGCAGAACTACCTGGGCAGTAAGTGGTGTGGCATCTCATTCGATTCCGAGTCTAAACCAGTTGATCCCGCCAACAGAATACCTTTCCGGTCGCTGCCGTTCGCTTAAATACTTAGATGCCCTGGTGGCAATGGCCTTCGGTTACTTCCGCAGCGATCCCAAGGCGACGGTGCAGTTCTGGCACGACCGCAGTGGCCAGCTGAAGACGCTGCCCTGGACGAAGGAGATGACCGTGGCAGAGGCCACGGCCTGCTGCGAGAATCAGAAGGTAATTTGGCTGAATTCAGAAGCTCAAAATCCCTGTAAACTCAAAAACCATTCGCTGCAGGTGCTGAAGATCAAGCAGTCGCTGACGGATATTTTGGACAGGGCGCTGGAGGATGAGAAGAACACGTACGATGTGTTCTTGGTCCTGGTGCCGGGTGCCGGGCGAGGAAACCAGGCGAATAGTTCCAAGAGCTTGGCTGCCCTGATGGACGAGTACCGCGAGAAGCGGAGCTCCAATGCCAAGTGAGTCGGCTCACCTTTAGTATAAGGGATTACTTGATTACACTTTACACTCACGCACCTCTCTCTCTCCCGCCAAAGATTCATTATATTGAGCCTGCGGCAGCACCACCGCTCCATGATGTATTCCGGCGCACGAAACGAGAACCTGCTGGAGCTGTGCAGCCTGGACGAGCACACGCCGCGCCTGATCAACGCCTTCGCTCGCAGGAAGTTCTACTAGAAGAGCCAGGGGAGCTGCCTTTCGAATCGCCGACGAATCCCAATTAATCGCACAGCTGCCAGCAGCGCAAAGCAGTTCCATTTGTTGAAGGACGGTGGCCCTCGGTTCGTTGCCATCGGCCATCTCTCTCGCTTTCATAGACGCCAGGGCGCTCGGTCCACCCACTCCCGTTCCGAATAGCTTTCATGTAACATATACGCGTAGGTCCTCGGCGTGTAATCATCGTAGAGCCAGGCCAACTTAATGCTACATACTTATGTACTAATAATGGTAATAGTTACACCCCGGAATCCAGAATCCAGAGTCCAGAATTGCAATCGGGTTGGTTAGATATTTTTAACGCTCGTTTTGTGTAATCACCTTTGTATTCGTATTTGTATTTGTACTAGATTTGGTGGATTTATTTTTTGAAATCAAACTGAATCAACTGAACTGAACTCAATCTAAATTCAATTTGGATTAAAAACAATCTCAAAGCAAAAGCAAACAACAAACAAAGAAAAGAAATGAAAAACCGACAAAAAACAACAAACAAATTGCCTTACAAACAAAAATGTTAGTAAAACTTTCATTTTAGTTTAGACTTTTTCAAAAATCGAATACTGGAACTGAAACTGAAACACAAATTATGGCATTTAGATAAAGTTAAAGTTAAAGGTAAACTAATCATATGGCCTATGTATTGAATCTTAATCTAACGTAACTTTAAAATAGTCCAAGTCAAAGCAATAATCACCAATCACTAAGCAAAACCAGTTATAGCCTCAGATCGATCATAGATTTGTGTTGTGCTCGAATAGAATCGAATTAAATTAGCTAAATAGTCGAAACGCGTACAAGGCAAAAGTTATTAAGGAAATGAAAAGGAAAACTCCCAATGTGCCATACACACCACAAAATCACAAACTCACAAAAACACACACACACGCCCCATACACTCGATCAGTATATTTATTAGGATTGCAAAGAAAAACGCCGAACCGAAACCATATAGAGAACAATAACGAAGCGACGAGCAAACGCTACCAATTTGACTAAAATTAGTTAAGTGAAATTATACTCAAATTACGATTAAATTACATTTACTTGTATAGAAAGCCTAGCAACCAATTTGGAAGGTAAACAGAAAATCCAACCGAAAATAGGGAAATCGAAAACGAAAACGAAAATTAATTAACCAGAAATCGAAACGATACGAATGAAAATAGGAAATATTTCCACGGGCATTTCTAACCAAATGTTTCCACACGCGTCTGTGAAGTAAACCGTTGTGATCGCTTTAAATTTTGATTTAAACAAAACGAAAATACAAAACTGCAAACTACTGAATACAAAATACAAGATACAAAATACAGAAGAGCCGGAACACGAACCGCAACAGGCGGCTATAAGTTATTCTATATAGTTTGTGAACTCAAAATCAGTAGGAGCGTAACCGAAAAGTACCTATACAACAAAAGCTAAACTAAAACTGAAACTGATACTGCAGAGCCAACCATTGAACTCCAAAAATCCAGCAGAACTACACACAAGAAGTATTCAACTAACCCGCGCTGCCTGAGAAGAATCAAGGATCGGGATTCGAAGGAAGGAGGGATCTACGGACTACCGCAGAAAGTATACACTTTACAGATTGTCGAGGAAAGATCTGCCCTCTGCATTGATTTGAATTTATTGTTACTAATGTTAAGGCTCATTTGTGCCCTCTTTGAAAGAGGATTTACCATAAGGAAAATTGGAAGAGACCCAACCGAAAACCCTTTTTCCCCTTAATCTGTGGTCTCTTTCTATTATTTTATTTTACATTCATTTTAGTTTAAGATTCAAAAGTTTATTTATCGGTTTAAGCACACAAAATTTCGTGGTCCGAAGTATATATACATATGTTTAAGAAATATCTCGACGTATGAATTTACGCATTCCAATTTGAAAATTTATTATTATTTTTGTATTATTAGACCTAAAACGAGAACCCGAAAATGGTCATTATTTATAATCATTTTTTTTTTATGGCCCACAGATTTTTTTTCCACTCGGCTGATTTATTTTTAAAATGATTATTTTCGGTCCTTAAAACCATTATACCATTATTGTTACCTAATAAGTAAATACTTCAGTTTGTAAAGTGTATCGCACACAGAAACGCAAACCAAACAGTTGAAACCGTAAAGTTACCGAAAAGTTGAACCGTAAAAATGAAGTTAAACAATAAAAACAAATGCCAAGGAAACACATTTCAGTTAGAGGAAATTTAAATAAGAAAAATTATTGTTGTTGATCAAATCAAATCAATTTAAAGGAAACTAAAAATAAAACGAAAACTAAAACTGAAACTGAAATCGACTCGAAACGAATTGAATTAAATCCGTAGTAAAACAGCAACAAGAAGCAAAACATCATGTGATATCTATTTCAAAAATAAATCAATTGACAAACTAAAGAGAAACCCTAACCATAACAAAAACCGAATATAGTAAAATTAGCCTAAAGCCACGAAGCGTTCAGAAAGCAGTTTCGAAAACGAAGATGAAGATTTTTATAATTTCCCGTTAAAGAGTTACGTAAGATCCCGAACCACAGATCCATTGATCACTAAAACACACACATCAGCAAAACATGGCTCGACTTTGACTCTCTATCTCTTTCTCGCCCCGCACTATCTCTATCTCTTTCTGTCTGTAGTGTTAGTCGAAATTCGGATTGTACGCGCATTCCCAAAATGTTCAACTCCTTGCTAACGTATTCCAGAAGGTTTTTTATAAGCATATACATAAACGTATACATACTTCTTATACACTTATCTAGGCTAACGTTGAATAAATTCTGAATGATTCGAACAGCACTCGCAACTTGAGTTTACTGGGTGGTCTCTTCTGTTTTTTATTCCAAGGAATATGGGATCCTGGTAAGATCATGCCGTGTTGTACAACCTGGAAAATTACTTCTTAAGGAACTAAGACCTTGAGAAATTTGAATGTTGATCGATTCTTTATTGTTCTTATACACTGATCTAGGCAAGGATAAGCTGATCCAAACAGCACTTACAATTTAATTTTAAGGGGGGCTATGAAGGCGGGATTTTTCTTCTCTTTGCCTGACTTTAATTTGATCCAATTAATTCCATTTGTATTATAAAGTGTTTTAGATTTCTAATCATAAAATATATTTCTTGTCTATCTTTCCTCCTTTTTTTTCAATTCTTCACTTCTTTCCGTTTTGTGGTAAAAATATAGTCCGTTAATCGTTTTTTCTACATTTCCAGTTGCTATTATTAATGTAAATTCTTATAAGGACTTCCCCTTTATCTCTTCGGTTCGTTCATTCTTATATTTATAATGATTATATGATGATTTGATGATTTCAATTATTTTTATAATCAGAATATAATAGGGTAATCTGCAATTCTTCTTAAACTGCATTTTCCCTTTTAGTCTTTCATTTGGGAGCGTTTTAAAATCTCTCTCTTTATATCTTTTGGTAGTAGAATTTCTTGAATCTTTATCTAAAATCCAGTATTATAGAAGTATTTCAGAAGGTTATACTTTTGGCTGTAATTTTCTAAGCTCCCCTTTTTTGTGATACCACTTTTGAAGACCGAAGCCTCTACTTGTTCTCCGTGATTATGCCAGCTGGACCGCAGACGTACAGCTGCTGCTGGTCCCGATCCCTGAGGGGCTTGAAGCCCAGCTCGTCGGTGGGCACGCCGTACTGCTTCAGCTTGCACTCGTAGGTCTCGAGGAGGTCGTCGTGGGCCTTGCGGGCCTTGGCCACCTCGTAGCGCAGGTCGAGGATGATCTTGTTCTTCTCGTCGACAATGTTGCCCACGCGCTCGTCCAGGCTGGTTAGCTTTTCGGCGAAGTTGGGGGCACAGGTGGCGATGGTTTCGTGCAGGACAATGCTGCGCTTCTCGTCCTCGCGCATCAGGGCGGCGATCTTGCGCTCCAGGAGGACGTTCTTCAGACCCGTCTTCTGCTGCAGCTCCACGATGACGTCGTTGAAGCGCTCCTTCAGGCCCTCCCGTTCCGCCACCAGCGAGTCGTTGCGCAGGATCAGGGTCTCCGCCTCCCACGTGAGCCCCTTGACCTTCTTCTCCAGCCGAATGTTGCGCGACTTGAGGCGACTCAGCTGCTGCTTGTCCCGCTCGTAGAACTCCAGCTTGCGGCGGAACTCGTTCAGCTGGATGTTCGCGTGCTCCAGCGGCTCCTTCAGCCGCCGATTCTCCGCCGCCGTGTCCGCAGCGATCCTGTCCGAGCGCTCCGCCTGCTTGCGCAGGTGCTCCAGCTGCTCCTTCATGCTCCCGATCAGCGCCAGGTTGTTCAGCGTGATGTCGTTGTAGTAGTTCTTCATGTCGTTGAAGGCCAGGTCGTGGTGGTCCTGCAGGTCCTTGATCTGCTGGTTCTTGCGCTCCTCCACCTCGAACATCTGGGTGCCGTAGAAGAGGTCCAGCTTGGCCTTCTGCTCGATCATCTTCTCCTCGTGCAGCATCTCGTTGTCCTTGCGCTCGCGCTCGAAGGTGATGCGCTGTTCCCTGGCAAGGTGCGAAAAACGATTAATTTTCGAAAAATGTTACAGTCTCAGATATTCAAAATAGTACAAAGGTTCAGAATGTTTGGCCACATTTAGAATTTACTTTTATACTTCTATATTATTTGCCTTTTAAAGGTTTCTAAAGAAATGTTGAATAGTAGTCATACATTTATTTTCGAATATCAGGGTTCGGAATTTAACACACATGTTAAAAACATGTAAAATTGTGTTTTACAGTGTATGCAAAGTTGATGTCATGTGTGTCAAAAACAAAAGTGTTAAAATGTGAAAAATAATTGTGTTTTTGTTTTTTAAACACTGTGTTTTTAACACAAATGAAAATTACATTTTATGGACATTAACAAATCGAAGGGAAAATAAAGAATCAATATTGGCCAGGATATCTTATATGTTATTTTTCACCGTTTCAAAGCATATATGCATTTTTTCAACTACAGAAAACTGTGAATTTTTCAGTTCAACATATATTTTTTTGAACTTAACACTCTGACATTTAACATGTTAATAACACAAGTTTTTTAAAGAGTGTGTTATATTCCGAACGACGAATTTATATTTTTCAGAATTTGAAATTTAAAAATAAGATTTTTTAAAAACTTCTGTAATTAAGTTAAAGAAGAATAGTGGACAGAAATATTACTATAATGAATGTTTAATTTCAGTTCGAAATTTGGAAAAATCAATCAATCAATGTTTTCAAAAAATGCTAGATATTAAAATTTGCTAGATATTAAATAAAGGAACTAATTATAGACCGAACTGGGATCAATGTCTATGAGGGGGTACCCACAGCAGCTTCTCGTTGAAATGGGCCTCCATTTGGCGCAGCTGCATCTCGCTCATCTCCATCCTTTCGCGGAGCATCCTGCGCAGCTGGCGCTTGTCCCTTTGCAGCTCGTTCTCCTGCAGGACATGGTGCTCCTGGGCCAA
This sequence comes from Drosophila prostipennis, assembly GCA_037075205.1. Classification (NCBI taxonomy): domain Eukaryota; kingdom Metazoa; phylum Arthropoda; class Insecta; order Diptera; family Drosophilidae; genus Drosophila; species Drosophila prostipennis. Next base: position 133,668 of record JBAMCJ010000012.1, read on the forward strand.
CTTCAGCTGGGTCATCGCCTCGGCCCGGACTTCGCCCAGCTTGTTGTGGTTCTCGAACTGCAGGTGCTTCATCTGCTGCATCACGTGCTTGGTGTCGATGTCGGCGAGGTCCTGCGTGGCCTCGATCTCCTTGTCCTTCTGCTGCAGCTCGTAGCGGGTTTCATCTGGAAATAGAAAGAATAATACCCATCTCAGCCATCGGAGAAAATAGGGTTAGGATATCCCAGACTCACCCAGCTGCTGGCGCGTGATCTCCCAAAAGGTGCGGATCTTGTCCCGCTCTAACTGGAAGTAGTTCCGCTCCTCCCGCTCCCGATCCATTTCCGCCTTCAGCCGGAGGGCAAAGGCCTCCAGCTGGTCGCGGGTCATCGCCGATGTGTCCACGCCATCGATGAGCACTGAGGATGGTTATAATCAGATTTCAGAAAACTTATTTCATTATAATATTATAATACAATTTATTAGGAGCCGGGAAAAATCAGAAAATTTCCTGTCTTGGGCATAAATTCTTAATGGGTTCTCGACTTTCCTATTTTCCCATGTTTTGACCATATGAAAAGTGGGCGAGTGAAAAGTTTTTGGCCGCATATTTGGGGTTCCCGGCTTTATGGCAATTTAATGAGAGCGGCACGCCTGGTTGCCCCCCCTTCCTAGCTCCTTACCCCCTTTTCGACTATTTTTACCCCTGCCACGCCCCCTTTCCTTGGCCACTGCCCGCATATGTGGCCCAGCAGCAGACCGTGTTGTAATTGTTTTCTGTAATTGGCATCGTTGGCCGGCTGGTGCCAGGACTCGAACTGGGAAGGTCTACTAGGACCAGGACAACTAGGACTCGGACTAGGAGACACACGGAAGAAAACAGGACAAATAATCTATGATATAGTTTGATGGTAAACAACCAATTTGGGCTCATTAATATAAAATCGTAAAAATATATTATTTATATTATATTTTAACTGGGAGATTTAGTGATTATTAAATAAAATCATTTTTTCTAGTACAAAATCAAAATTAATTGGTAGAGTTAGGATCATAATAAACAAACAATAATTGCGAAAAAAAAATTTTTTTTACCGATTTATACTCGTAAATGAATAGTAAACATTTAAAAATATTTTTATTCTGTGATATTTTTCTTAGTGCATGCATAGAAACAATTATGTGCGTTAGATGTTCCAGGGAGCGAGGGGAGGTCAGGGGTCAGTGGTCGGGGGCTCGGGGGAAAATGCAGTGTGCTCACTCGTGGAAATTAAGTGGACAGTTTGGCCCCCCATTTTTTCCCTTTTAATTTTTGGGCTGCAAGGCTCCGCCAGAGCAATTGCATCGGGAATTTCTTGTCCACAATTCCTGCTCTTCTCCTCTTCTTCTCCCCCTTGGCCCCTCCTCACGCAGATTATCGTTATTTACTAATTGTTTTGCTTGGCCTTTTTAAATTGCCCTGAATGACCAATGTCCGCCATTCCAGCTGCCCAACTGCCCGGCTATCCAACTACCCAACTCAACTGCCCAGTGGCACCCTGCTGCCATTAATGTTCCGAAAATGAATTGCCAGGCAGTCCTCGTCCTTGTTCCGTTTGTCTCCGCGTGCAGAGAGGCTTTAACAGCCGGAGTCCTTTAAAGAGGAGCCAGCATAAATACTGGAATAACTAGGCAATTTCGAAATTAAAGTATCGAATTTGGCCTTAGAATTAAATATAATTATAAATCAATTTTAAAGAGTCAAACTATGTGTCTAAAAGTATGCAATGAATAAGGAATTGTCGTCTTCCCGTATGAATTCATATGACTTTCGGTCTACAAATATATTGTTGCATACTTTTAGACACCTATTTTGAGATTTAAAAGTGATTTTAAAAATCTAGCTATTTCTGTGGCACCCCCAATAGTTTATAGGTTTTTTTGATGGTTTTTTTTTTTAAATATTTTAATAAAGAAATTTTTTACTTCAATTTATTTCTATAGTTTAACTTACCTGGCAATTTTTTGCCCTTCTTGCCCTTTTTACCCTTTGGCGGCTGTAAGAAAATGATGTTATAATTAAATACATTGAAGTTACAAAATGTAGTAACCTGTTTGCACAGCATATTAATAAATGAGGACTCACAAGACAACCTGTAAGTCCTAAAAGCAAACTAAAGTAAATCCCTAAAAATTAAATAATAAAGCAAAGACCCCAGCTGAGCTGGAATCTGGAATCTGTTATCTGGAGTCTAAGAGTTGAAGTCGCCGCTGAACTTGCCCCAAAGAATTTCCACATTTGTCTATGCAAATTGAATGAGCTCTCCCCACAGGAAAATGAAAATGAAGATGAAAATGGGTAAGGGTAAGGGGAAGGGTAAGGGGATTGCGCAATTGTCGTCTGCAGCTCGCAACTATTTTTCGCACTTTAAATCCTTTAACAACGTTTAATTCGATTCCCTTCACGTGGGTGAAAGGCGGAGAAATGCGGAGGAAGGCGAAGCTGCCATCGTCGCTTTAAATAATGTGATGGCGCGGCTTTCAAAACAATTTCGCAACAGCTGTTGGCTGTTGGCTGCTGGCTTATTGCATATTTTATGACTGCAAATTATTCAAAAATTTTCGAAGCCGCCTGCGCCCGTCGTCGACCGCGCTTTCGCCATGTCCAAAGGCGCAAAATATATACACATATAAATAAATATATGTAGCGGATGGAAAAAAGGCGGATATATGTTGGGGGCAGGTCTATACATAAACAAATGATCGAAAATAGACAACCGACGGAGGAAGGAGAGTGGAGGGGTCGCAAAGGACTCCTGCTTGGCTGCAATAAATGCACAGTGGAGCTTCACTAGCAGGAAAATTAAGCAAATCAAGCAAATTAACTATATGTAATTGTTTCATTTCAAGGAATATCAAAATGTATTTAACTCTTGCCATTCAATTGATTTATTTTTGAATGAAATAAAACTCAACTAAATTTATTTATTCAGGGATGTCACATAAACCGTAGACGCTTTCAAAACCAACCGAAAAATCCGTCCGCTACAAAATCTTGAGAGTTTTGCAGGTTTTTCGGAGTAAATTTTTTTTTTTCGATTTAAAGAATATATTTTTCAAAGCCTATCCAACCAAATAGGATTTAAATCGTCTACTTGATTTTTTTTGCGATAATGTTTTATCATATATTCAAATATTAAAAATGTATTTTAAAAATAATTAAAGGATTTAAATCGTTTTCCTGATTTAGAAACCTGTTTTGCGATTATGTTTTATCATATATTCAAATATTAAAAATGTGTTTTAAAAACATTTTTATAAATAAAAGGTTTTTTTCGTACATATTGAATCCTTACTGTTTTTTAAATGAACAAAATGAGGTTTACGGTTTTGTAAGGGCAATAATCGATAATAACTTTTTTCAAGGCTTAAGGCCCATTGAATTGTGCTGACCAGCGGGACGTGATTGTCGAGGCTCCACTGTTTGCCCACTCGCAAAGTGCAGTTTGTATATGCAGCAACAGCAACAGCCTGGCTTGGCATGAAAAATTGAATGCGCCGCTTGCAGTGCAACTGAAGCTGGGAAACTGGGAAGCTGGAAAACTGGGAGACTGAAAAACTGGGAGACTGAAAAACTGGGAGTGCTGAGGCTGAGACCAAAGGGAGCAGCGGATCGGAACCGGAAATCGGAAATCGGAAGGAGGCGGATGCTGCTGCTGGCCAAGCAGTGCGGCCATAAGGATGCACTGCTTTTGTTGATGTGATTTAACAACTTATTACTCACCATACTGCTGCCGGTTCGTCTTCCTCTTCGCTACGATTCACTTGCTGACAAAAAGGACCGCCTTCCTTTGCTTTTTCCTGCCAACTAAGCCGCCGATGATGTCCTGTCCTGCCGTCCAACAACAAAACAAACTTATCGATAAAGCAGTTGACAATGTGTGGGTGCTGGTGTGTGTGTCGGTGTATGTGTGTAACCGGGCAACCGAAAGCAAAGGTTAAAGGTTAAAACGTTGTTGTTTTTTTCGGGCTCACTCTTGTCTCGATTATTTTCCGGGGAGCAAAAGGGAAAGAGCTGGAAAAAATGAAAAATTTGTGGGGAATTTTTACAGTTATCACCTGGGTTTCTGGGGGAAGGTATTTGAATGCCAAATCCCTTTTAATCGTTAGGGGAAATGTAATACTGAACTGGGGATAGTTTAGCTTGAAGACCTGGAAACGGAACCTTTTAACATTTTTCATTATTTTTATTAAAAATAATATTTGGTAAATAAATTTAATAAATTCTTGTAATTAATTATTATATATTTTTGAATGCACAATCGTAAGAGAAATGTAATACTTTTTTTTATTTTTATTAAAAATATTATAAATAAATTATGTATTTTCTTAAATACAAAATCGTAAAAGAAAAGTAATAGCTTTTTCTTTACTTTTATTAAAAATATTATTTAATCAATAAATTATAAATGAATAATGTATATTTTTATATATGGGCGGTTCTTTTACAAACCGAACGGATTTGGCCAAAAATATTTTTTCACATTTTTGATTTGCCTGAAACTTTTTTTACGTATACTATTCGGAAAATAAGTAAACACGTGTATCAGGATTTGGCCGAAAAAAAATTATTTTTTTTTTTTGAATTTTTTTTAGTTTGCCAAAAAACGTTAATTTTGAAAAAGTACCCTCTCATTGAAAATCTGTATCTCCGGTTATAGTAATCCGATTGACTTCGTGTCTTCTGCATTAATTCCTCATAAACCTCTTCTTTAAAAAAAAAAAAAATTTTTAAAAATGAGTTTTTAATTTCTTAAAAATAAAAACAAATTAAGATTTTAAAAAATTTTTTTAACAGGTTCCCCACAAAAAAAAAAATTTTTTTTTAGTTTAACATATGCGCCATATTGTTAGTTACAATCGGTTTTTTCCAAAAAGGTGGAGCCATGTTTAGTTTTTAAAATATCGAATTTTTTTAACAAGGCCTCGGCTTTTTTCTATGTAAAAACGTCGCAGCAAGTAGGGCTACTCTTTTATTCTTGTCGGATCCTTATGGAATTCATGTTTTCTCATCGTTTACTAGTCCTTTAACAATTTTTAATGATTAAAAGTTAAGTTTTAAGTGTTTTGACAATTTCTAAATGACAAAAAGTAAAAAGTCATTTTTTAATCTATAAAAAAACCACAATTATTTATTTAACCTTCCATTAAATAATAAAATATTAAAAAATAATTATTTAAATGTGTTAGATAAAATACAAGTTAAAAAAAAATTTTTTTATTCAATTTAATAATTTTTTATTTTTATCAAATAATTTTTTTTTTTAAATTAAAAAAAAATATTTAAAAAAGTTAAAATAATTACATAATACAAAAAAAATATAAATAAAAAATTTTTTAAATTGTTGTTTATGAAATGGAGGGTTAAATAAATAATTGTGGTTTTTTTATAGATTAAAAAATGACTTTTTACTTTTTGTCATTTAGAAATTGTCAAAACACTTAAAACTTAAATTTTAATCATTAAAAATTGTTAAAGGACTAGTAAACGATGAGAAAACATGAATTCCATAAGGATCCGACAAGAATAAAAGAGTAGCCCTACTTGCTGCGACGTTTTTACATAGAAAAAAGCCGAGGCCTTGTTAAAAAAATTCGATATTTTAAAAACTAAACATGGCTCCACCTTTTTGGAAAAAACCGATTGTAACTAACAATATGGCGCATATGTTAAACTAAAAAAAAATTTTTTTTTTTGTGGGGAACCCGTTAAAAAAATTTTTTAAAATCTTAATTTGTTTTTATTTTTAAGAAATTAAAAACTCATTTTTTAAAAAATTTTTTTTTTTTAAAGAAGAGGTGTAAGAGGAATTAATGCAAAAGACACGAAGTCAATCGGATTACTATAACCGGAGATACAGATTTTCAATGAGAGGGTACTTTTTCAAAATTAACGTTTTTTGGCAAACTAAAAAAAATTCTAAAAAAAAAAATAATTTTTTTTCGGCCAAATCCTGATACACGTGTTTACTTATTTTCCGAATAGTACACGGAAAAAAAGTTTCAGGCAAATCAAAAATGTGACCCAAGAAAAGGTGTTCGGTTTGTAAAAGAACCGCCCATATTCTTAAATACAAAATCGTAAAAGAAAAGTAATACTAAACTGTGGATAGTTTATCTTGAAGGCCTGAAAGCATATATATTTTAAACTTTTTCTATATTTATTTACAAAATACACTTACCAATTCTTCTCTAAATTCTCACTATTAATATATGTTTTTAAATACAAACTGCAAAATAAATTACAACCTCTTTTGTTAGCATTCTCGTACTTTATGTAGTGCCCGGCATTAGTTTGCTGCCCAAGCCAGTGAAAACCGAAAACCCAAGCCCGACCAGACTCTTTCTCTTATCGCCGTCTGCTGTCTGCTTCCCATAAATGGTCCCTTGAATTTCCCACCAACCCCCTAGAATTTCCACCCTGCACTTCCCTTGCATCTGTTTGTTTATTCGCCCGTCCGTTTGGTGGACTTCAAAATGCTGGTGGCACTGCAGTCTCTGCTCTTGACTGGCTAATTTGATGATTTCGTGAAATACGATATTATCAGGAAGCTGGCAGATCCTCGGCTCCTTTGGCCACTGCTTGATGGTCCTGAAAATCTCGCTCGAATCAACTTTATTAGTCCGTTGAACAACACGGCACCTACGGCCTGGAAATTCCCCAGGAGCCCCAGAAACGCCGGCATTTTCTCGCCCTAATTAATGTTGGGTAAACAAAGGGCGGTGGAGTCGGCTCTCCGGTTAAATGCTTTAATTGAAATTAATAACCGCAGCCAGTTCTGGCCAGTTGGCCAGTTGAGCAGTCGGCAGTTGAGGCGAGAAGGGATCCCCGTGGCTTTCGCATGGAACAACATTTTGGGACCCGGCACACAGACACCGAGAATTTTCAATTGTTTTCATTAAAAGTCAATTTCTGATAGCGAAGATGCTGCGGCATGTACACAGGGAGAAAAGAGTGGGTATTTATTTTGATATTTAATTTAGATTTTTACATTATTCTATCATTAAAATAAGTAAAAAATTTAAAAATATTCTTTGATAAAAATAAATATTAACGGGACTATTAAACAACCATACCCTTTCCTCATTTAATTTATATTTAAATATAAAGGATTGAACAAAAATAAAAATAAAATAAATTAAAATAAAATGGAATTTATTTTATAAAAAAATTGTCCTACTCTCATAAAATATTTTTTTTGTATAAATATTTTTTTTTGTGTGCCTTCAACCCTTTTTCGACACTTTTCCTTCTGCCCTGCATAATTTTTGTTTCATTTTATTCTGGCCAACGGCTGCGGTTGGTCATGGCCCATTGAGCTCCGTAACGGCTGCCAAGGGTTAAAGGGGGCGGCGCGCAGGGGGCGGGGCTGGGAAAAGCACTGATTGAAAGTGAAAGTATTTAAAATATGATTAGAAAATTTGCTTATCGAGGTCGCGGTGTGGAGCGCTTTAAGGAGATTCCTTTAAAGGGCAGCCAAATTCAATTGAACTATAGAACTGAAAGAACTTAAAATAGTTAATTGTAGAAACATATAAAAAATAATTCAGAATTCTATATTTAATCCAGTTGACTTACAGACCTGCAATTTTTGGTAAAAAATATTTTTTTCGCTTATAAGTAATGATTATTTCTTATAAATATTTATTTAACTCAAAAATAATGATTATTTCTATGCAATATCAAATAAAAATAAATAAACCGTGATCATTGCGGATTTGAGAAGGTTATCTAAATAGTAAGCAAATTTGGTTTTCCGACTATTATAAGTGACTGATTTTTAGATTCAAAAAATCAAAAATAATGATTATTTTCGGTCACTGGTAAAAATAAAATCGTAATAAAAATAATACAAACATTCTAAAAAAAAGTTTACTTTTTAATTACTTGTAAATTACTTATAAATTCCTAGTGGTTTAATCACATTTTGTAATTTCGTAAAATGGACTCCCAGTTATAGACTTAAATATATCATATATTCGATTTATGAACTTTTTCAGGCATTATTGCGTAATTACCATAAATGTCAACTCAGTTGATGCAACTGAACAGATGAAACTATGGGCAAGTGCATATACATGGGTGTGTGCAAATCCGTTGGATTTTCCGGGAGGGGTCGAAAGTGGGTGGAAAAGGGGGCGGGAGGGGGCGGGGCCTGCAGTGCTCATTGCGGTGGCAAAAGTTATTTGCTGTGTTATTTTCACAACAACTTCCGCTCGGCGCAGAAACGGATATCCTGCCTCTGAGTGAGAGATCCAGATACGTACGAGTATATATATCTATATATATATGTGTATATATATACAGATGGGTAAAAGTTGTTGGTGCAGCTGGTCGGACGCCTTGTCTTGGCTGTTGTTAGCTGGAAAATGGAAAATGGAAGCTGGCGAACCCCTCGACCGCCCCTCGCCATATGCAAAACTCGACTCTTACAACTCCTCGGCTCAAACTTTGACTTGCGACCCAAAACCCTGCGAAACTGGCAATTTAAACTTTCTGATTAATTTTAATAAATATATTTTTGTCCTTTATTTGTAGAATTTGTTCGTTTACCATATAATATATATAATTTGTCTTGTATATATATGCTTGTTTATTTATTATATATATAAGATATACTTTATACTTTACTTTATGCGTTTACTGCTGGTTTATATAGAGCGGCTCTCCATTTTTCAGGGGGATTATCGAGAGAACTTTGATTAAGCTTCAGTTTTTAGTTTTTGGGTGAACTTCTTTGATGGATCCTTAGATCCATCCTAAATACACATTACAGTTTATCCTCGTTGGCTATATACATTTTATTTTCATTTTTATTTTTACTTTCTTTATTATTTTTATTTTTAGCTTTAACTTTTCTTTATGAGCGGTCTTATATACATTTCTTAGGCTTAAAGTATTCGTAATTTAAAAGCAACGCAATGAGAACCTAGTTTATTACACAGTTAAATGGATTTTAGCCACAACAAAACTATATACAGAATGGGAAAAGTCGAAGGATTCCGGGATTCTATAACATTTCCTCTAGTTTATCTTATTTATTTTCGTTCAGCATTTAGGTCTGCTAATAATGGCACATAATATTATTGTGTATTTCGATTTCTTTTGATATAAGTACAGTACCATATAGAGAGATATATCCCGCTTAGCATATGAACAACCTTTAATGGCTCTGATTCGTCTAGAGTCCATTTGTATAACTATGATTTCCACTTTAATATATGTCCTTTGTTTTCTGTTTTTTTTCTGTGTTTATTTTTTTTTTTACAAATTTCCATTACATTTGCTTATTTTGCTTTATACACGAACCGAAAACAATCTGGTTATATGCAGTTGTGTTCAAAACGATAGGATTTGCAGAGTGTTTTATATAAAGAATTTATAAGTTAAAGGTTTTCAAGGGATTCAACCAAATTGGTTGGGCTTGGAAAGTAAAATAATAATAATAAAGATATTTTTGAAGAAAAAACCTTGCTATTATTCTGAACACAACCGTACGGCCACATATACATACATATATGAATATGCGTAGGGGGTTGCTTAGATGTTGTGGCTAGATTTGGTTTTATTGTTGCACCGGCAGCACAAAGCGGCTCTTAATTAAAATGCAACAAATGCACAAAGGGTCCTGCAGCAGGACAACTGTTGCACAACGGGGCCAGGCGAGAGTCGAATAAAATTTCAATTAAATCAATTCGAGCATGTGGCCAGAGGGGCCCAGTGTCAAGTGTCCTGAGGTCCGAGTAGCGGGTACTGAGAACCGAGAACTGAGAACTGAGGTCCGAATCCTTCGTCCTTTGAGTGCAACTTGCAACTTGCTACTTGCAACCGGCAACCTGAAGCAGCTGTAATTGAATTTCTGCTGCTGGAGTGGCTTGTTATCTCGTATTTGTTTAATTTTATTTCTCGCTCGGCCGCCCGGCAGTCATCATCATCATCAACTGATGAAAAGATACGGCTGCAAGCCAGAAATTCGGTTCAAGCTGGGCTATTTACTATTTGCTATTTGCTCTGGCCAAAAGGAACACAGAAATAAAAAGTTGAGGCAAACAAACAAATGGTTAATAAAGAAGTGAAAAGAAAATATTACATTTTATTTCGAATTTTCGTGAGACTTGTATAAACAAACAGGAAATTATTGAGCACAAAGTTTATCTTGGGAAGAGTAAAATATTTTTGCAATTTTGGTAATTGGAAAAAAGGTTTTTAGGTACTAAAAAAATATTATACAGAAAATGTATGGCTTATTTTTATGTTTTTGGCAAGATGTAAAGCAAAGATAATAATAATTATATTACCAGCATTTATTTCAAAGGTTTCTAGGTACTAAAAAAATGTTATACAAAGAAGTTAAGGCCTAATTTTCTGTTTTTGGCAAGATGTAAAGCAATTAAAGATAATAATAATTATATTACCCTATAAAACAAATATTACTGAAAGTATGCGAATTTATTTAGGGTCAATGAAGTTTTATGGCGCATTTTTTAGCCGTGTAGATTGTAGGGTTTTTAGCAGAGCTTCACTTATTTAGCCAGCTGTTGCTCGACAGCCGCTTGTCAGCCATTGAGACATTACAAAGCGAAGCCATTTACCAGGATGCCAGGACACAAGGATACACCCATACACCCATACACACACTCACACTCACACTCCCGCCAAATACACATACAGTACTTATAGGAATATTCAAGCCGACACTCATTTCATTATTAAATCAAAAAAGTTGAGTAAATTTCAGCCAGCGGCTGACAGCTTCCGCACTTATTTTGCTCATATTTTCCCTATACATATTTTCCCCTACGTATTATCCTGGCCACGCCCACCGCCCATTGCCCCCGCCCCCTTTTATGTGTGTGTAACAATTCAACTTGATTGCCATTTGTTTTAGCGAGCTGCTGTCCCATCTTCTCCCCGGAAAATGCGGAAAATGTTTTGCGGCCAACACACGCACACAAGTACATTTTCCCCCAGCCACGCCCCCTGTCCGCCGCCCACCGTCAAGTAAGCGGTGTATTCAATTAAACTTCCGTCAAACATGAAGCGAACTCCCGAAACTCCCCCTGCATTTTCCTCTTGCCTTGGGGTTATAAAATAAACATGTTGCCACACACAAAATTTAAATAGATACAAGTTCGCCACACTGCATAACACAATAAACCGCAGTGAAACAAAGGCGGTTGGAAAAAAGACCGCCAAAAGAAAGGCCCCGAAAATATGACGAGGATAAAGGAGCGCCAGGATATAACTCAGGATAACGGGGATGGTCAAGAAGTGTCCTTACGGGAAAAAACTCAGGTAATCGTATAAAACTCTTAAAAAAATTTGAGAAAATTCTTCAAATTATTTTGAAGGTATTTTTTTAAATATAAAAGAAGTGAAAATATAATTATAAAAATAATATATGTATAATAATAATAATAAAAAAATATTTAATAACATTTTTCCAATAATTTTAAATACATAAGAAGTGAAAAATCGAACTAAAAGTTGAATTTATAAAATTTAAGTCTAGACAAAAATGATATAGCTTTAAATTAAACAACATATAATTTTATCGTAAGTTCGAAACATATTGAAAATAATAAAAAGTTATCTGATTTCGCTACAACTATTTTTCCCACCAAAAGCATTTAAAGACTTTCTGTTCCATTTTCCTCACTTCTTCAAACCAATTTCCCTCGACTTTTCCATTCTCCTTCGCCAAAACAAAGGCAATTTAAAGACAGCAGTCACAGCAGGGAATGATAAAAAGGGAAATGCGAAATTAAAATACAATTTGACGGCATCAAATAGAGCAATTAAGCGCTTCCCCCCCGCCCACTCAACGCGTCGTCGCTTTTCACCCCCTCCGCGCCCACGAAAGTAGGCAACACTTTTGGATAGACAGAGAGGGCAGGATTCACACGCACACACGAACACACGCACACCATTTGGCGCGGGAAAACTTGATTACAAGTGTCGCGGAAAGCCCCAAAAAACAACTCAAACTGCGGCTCCATAACAATCATAAGCAGCAAAATGCACATGTACACTGGCAAAAAACAGGGTTAGGACAGGCAAAATTCTGTTTTAAAATTGAGATTAATTTAAAAATAATATTTATATAAATAAAAGAGTCAAAATTCGGTCTAAATCAAGGTAAGATGTATTAATTAAAATACTATTAAATATTATTATAATATTTATAAATTAATTTTGCAATTAAGACTTAATCAAACTGTTAAACAATTAAAATACAAATAATATTTATTTAAAATATAATATATATGATATTGATATTGAAATTATTTGTTGACCAATTTAAACTACCGAACTTTTCTCCCTCTGTGATTGTCCTTTTGTGCATGTTTGTCTGGCATTATTGCTGCTGTGTATTTATATTTGTTGTGCTATTTACGCCATACAACAAAGGACAACAAAGGATGCGCGAATTTAAAGGCAGCCAGGATAACAACAAAAGAAGCTGCAACAGTGCAAGTGAAATGAGCAGCAGCAACTTGTGTGGCAGCAGCAACATCGGCCTTAGAATTAGCTGGAGTGCAATGATAATATACATAGCATCGCCGAATTGGTGAAGGAGTTTAAAAAGTATTTCCCTGTCTACTTCAGAGATATATTCGTGGTGTTTAATTAAAGTTAAGGCGAGAAACTACCGAGAGAAATGCAAATAACGTGAAAGCTCGAGACATTTTGAAACACCCAAACAGACTTGATATGAAACGATGATCATTTAATTTGGACTTGATATGCGGCATCTTAATTCGATATGCTCGAAACGTGAATTTCGAACATGCCTTTCTTGCTCCCACTTTCGTAATTTTAGTCGCCATTTTGCTTCTTCCTCTCTTTCTCGAAGTAAGAGAATCTCCGAGAGAGAATTCGGCAAAATGATATTATTTAATATCGATTTTACCAGTATTGCATTAATGCGTATAAATACCAGAAATTTATCATGCGCATATCGATTTGATCCCGTCTTATTTTTGTTTTTGTGTGGGGCAACAATCTTTTAAATATGAAAAGCAGAGCTTTTCCTGTTGCAACACGAGGTGACTGACAAACAAGCGACATCAACATTAACACGAGCAGCAACAACACCATCAATGGACAGTAGCAGCAGCAGCAGTAGCAGCAGCAGCAGCAACTGCAGCAACATCAAGTTGCAACATCAGGAAAAGTGTTGCTGCCGGTTGACTAGTTCTCGATGTTGTACGTTGCAGCTTGGCTTCCTTTTCTTGGGGGTCTGTGTAATTTGAAACACTTGTGTCAACGTGGCTAAAACACCCCCACAGTTCGTTGGACCCCCTCCTTTAACCCACTAAAGCCCCTGCTGGTGACATGTTTCTTTGGGTTGCTGCTGTTGCTGCTGCTGCTGCTGATGTTGCTGCTGTGTTCATGTTGCTGTTGCTGCGGTTGTCAGCGTCTTATTATCATCATCAGTGGCAGCTTTTGGCGGTTTTGTATATTTGTAGCTGTCTTCTCTCTTCCTTTTTTTATTTTATTTTATTTTAGTTTTAAGTTCTGGCAGAGGATTGTTTGGGTTTTCCATGGGGCGGAGGACTTGAAGGTTTGGGGGCTGCTTACAATGAAATTCACTTTGCCAAAAAGTTTTCATTTCATTAAAAACGTGGCTGTGTGGGTGTGTGATATGTGTGTGTGTGTGTGGTTAACTGACATGCAAGTAATTCATCAAAAGCAAATGCAACGCAGATGGGAGCCGAGAGTTTTCTGTGTCCACAACTTGTGCCCCACAGCTGCCATACACACACTTCAAAAAAAAAAAAAAAACACCCACACACACGCACAAACACACACACACACTCAGCTGCAAAGACAAGACGTAGCCACAGAAAAAAAAAGAAAAATAAAATACACTCCGCTGCAAGGACTTAAAAAAAATAAGACAACAAGAAACCAAAAGTTTTGGCAAACACCAAGAAATAGTTGTTGGCAAGACAGGGGTTAAGAGCAGCACATGAGGGGCATAAGGGTTAAGGGGTAAATCATTTGCATGAAAATAAGAAATTTAATTACATTTAAAGGCACAGGCAGCAGCAACACGATTAATATTTCGCCTCGCGGCAAAATAAATTAAAAAAGGTCCCCAAAGTCTATTTATAATAAACTCCCCCAGCCTTTTGCTTCCCGAACCTCACAAGTGTCAATCAAAGTTGAACAAATGAACAAGAGTCAGTCGAAAGCAGCCCAAATTAACGAATAACAAACGAAAAGTAAAAGAAATCATTTTTTCTCACAAATCAAAAAAGTTTCCCTTTGTTTTTGTGTTGCGTTTCCATATTAATTGACCTCTCGAAAGTTTTGTAAATCGGTTTGGGAAATTGGAAATTGGTAAAAAAAAAGGTGCGTCAGCCGCCGAAAAATTGAAATGAGAAAATCAACAAAAGGTTGACTGCCGAAGGGGTTGATTAGAAACGCATGGAGTGAAAGTTGTAGACACGTAAGCAATAAATATCAAGAGTTATCTTATCGTAACTCCTTGAAAAAAAAATTATCCCATATTTTACTCTGTGCTTCAATACACTGTAAATGCTTTTGGGTGCCGCCTAACCTCTGGCAACCCCCTTAAAAATGTTTCGGTAACTCTAGAAATTCTTGCGTTAAATACATTCACTAAATACGGATGCCTCCAAACACCATCCCTGTTTTTTGCGTTTTCCTTTCTTTTTTTTCATTTATGTTATAAACAATTTAACATTTGCTACTACAACATGTGTGTCTTATGCTTGGCGTCTCCTTATGGTTGAGAGTAAGTCTTCCAGAGACCATTGGTGAAAGTGTTGTGGAATGCTTGTGTGAATGCTTTCAGTCCCTTGGACTTTTTCCCACTCTGAAACATTTGTTGCTGAAAGTGTTGTAAAGTCCCTGGGACTTTTGCCTTGTCTGATTGAGAGTTTGTGTCTTACATATACTGTTGGTGAAAGTGTTGTTGAAGTGTTGTTGTCTAGTCTAGACATTTTCCAACACTGAAGCATTTGTTGGTGAAAGTGTTGTTAAGTCCCTTGGACTTTTGCCTGTTGGTGAAAGTGTTGTTGAAGTGTTGTTGTCTAGTCCCTAGGACCAAGAGCTACAAACCTCAGCATTTGCGTGTTCCTGGTTAAAAATGAGTGTTGGTGAAAGTACTGTTGATATCCCTAGCGTATTGCCCACTATAGTGAGCCTGATGAATGTCCTTTCTTTTTTCTTCGTTGCCTCCGTGTGTTGTTGAGTCTGCTGCTGGATGTGCTGGTGAGTCCATTAGACTGCGTATTATAAAAGGCTGAGCAGAAGGCCGGACAGGGTCGACAGGCCCATTAAGAACGGCTGTCGACAGTGCCAACTCCTGGGCAGGATGAGCAGGACGAGAAGGAGGGTGAAGTGGGAGTGGAAGTGGTGACCCCGACGCAGCAGTCGCGAATCGCCGGAGCCGGAGCTCATTTCGTTGTTGTCGATGGGGCCGCGCACTTCCGTATTGCCGCCGTAATATGGCGGCGGCTTGCGGGTTATGCCCCCCATTTCGCCACCACCAGTGGGCGAACCCCCCGAACCACCCGCACCACCGCCACCTGCCCCACCGGCGCCTCCGTGCTGCTGGTGGTGGTGGTGATGGTGGTGCTGCTGATGTTGATGCTGATGCTGATTGCCGCCCGAGCTGCCCGGCTTATGTGTGGCCGGTTTATTGCCGCTGGTGTAGTAAACGTGCGGCGATAACGGTGTCAGCCCACCGCCCTCGCCGCCCTCCGCCTCGAAATCCTCCGAGGATCCGTACTGCAGCTCCTCGTCCTCCGGCTGGTAGGTGACTTTGACTTGTTGTTTCTGCTTCAAAATGTCATTGGCATCCGCATCCAGGCTTCCGCCCGCCCCTCCTCCTCCTCCGCCGCCTTTTCCGCCGCCGTTCAGCGGATTTTTATTACGATTCGGTCCGGGGATTTCTGAAAGGCAGCGAGAAAAAAAGGAAGTGGAGGAACAAAAGAGCGAATGAGAAAATGTAATTGAAACAAAGGTGCAAATACGTCCCATTTCGCGGATTCGGGGCACTACAATGGGGGACGGAAAAATAGCAGAGTCACCGGAAAATTCAAAATTAGGTGGTTCATATGGGGGTTATAATGGGGTTTTAAACAATACGATTTTATTTTTTAATATTTTAGTTTTGAAGAAAAAATAGATTTATTTATAGTAAAGTGAGCTATTTACTTTAAAATGGCTTTATATTTTTTGTTTAGCTATTTGGCATAGTAAGGAGGTTCATAATAAACTCATTATATTTATTTCTTAAATATAATTAAATTAATTGAATTTATTTTAAGGTACCTAATTGGTTCTACCTAATAAAATAACTTTATACTATCTTTCCAGCTATTTGGCATCATAAAATTTTTTTTTAAATAAACAATACAATTTATTTCAAGGTACCTATCGCGTTTACCCCTGCTGTAGGCCCCGCATTTATTACCCATTGATGGAGGGGGCGTGAAAAACTCACCGTATAAACGGATACTGCTGTCGACTTCGCCCAGTGAGTTTTTGGCTATGCAGCGATAGGATCCGACATCGTCCTTCTGAAACTTCCTGACTATCATCGACATTTTGGTCTCGTACATGGACTGCGAGCTCTCCTGGACATGGTACTTGCCCGAAGTCACAATCATCTCTCCTAATGGTTGGTTAAAATATATGTGATTAGGTTTTATTGAGATTTTTGTATATATTTTTTAAACTGGTTCTCAGCCTACTGTGCTTAAAATTTGAGAAGGGAAAATTATTTACGTAAAGCAGGCTGTGAGCCCAAAATTAACACACGTCAGACTTTGCCACAACTTCTATTTCATTATATTTCCTGCTGTAGTTCACATCACAACCAGTTTCGGCTGAAAAATAATATTAAAAAAGTAAAAATATTTCCCCACGGAAATTCTACGGTATTGGGTAAGTGAGAAGTTACTATTCTACCACCAACACTTTGGTATCTAAAGCAAAAGTTCTTACAAAATGAATACGCGCACCAATACAATCGATCCAAATCGAATCTTCTCGAACGCATTACGGAAAAGCGAAATAATTTATTTTCCAAATTGACTTTTCAAAACTTATCCACTCGGTTCTTTAAGAAATCGTCACGTGAAAAAGAATATAATTTAGTGAACTGTACCAGAACATCTAGACTCTTAGGGCTTTGAAAATTTAGGGTATCTGGCTCTGGTTGTCCGAGTCGCCGACTTCCACCACCGAGCTGCAGCACCTGCAACGAGCGAACGTGCCGCAATCTGACAACTGACTAATGACAATGCCAAGCGATTCGATTCGAATCGATGTTGGAGTAATGATGCGTTCGGCCCCAGAGCCCGGCATCTGCATAGATGTATGTACCCATCTGCCATATAGGCAGATATATATCTATATGTGTCCGCTTGTCCGTATGTCCGCTTGTCCGTATGTCCGTTTGTCCGTATCTCCGTTTGTCCGCCTGTATACATATATATATATCGGCAGACGGGTCTCGACACTCCGCACACTCGCACACACTTACCCGTGTCCTTAATCCAGTAGTTAATTGATTTGGGCGAGGCCTCGACGTGACACTCGATTTGGACATCAGTGCCAAGTGGTGCGCCGACTAATTGATTCGGCACTTGGATGACCGGATGAACTGCAACGAGAAGGGGGGAGGGTGGGGCATGAGTTTGTTGGTGGCTTTTGGGGGCTGGGATGTGTCCAAATAAAACAAATGTTGCCAGCCGATCGGCCATCAAATTGGCTCAGGTTGGCATCAAAACTCAGAGGTTCTTGGTCATTTGTACTACTAAATAAAATAGTGTTATGTATTTGCAACAAAAAAAGCTTATTTAAAATATGGTAATGAAATGGATGGAATTTATCATCAAGTTTAGCCAATTTTGTATAGTAAAAAGTTCTAAAATTATTACAATTAATTTAAAAATATTATTATTTCTCTCCGCAGTATTCAGGATGTCGGACTATTCAAAGTTTCTCTCCAACTTGACGGATCAGCTGGGCCTGCTGCCGGGACTTTCTTCCAAAGGATTCGAAGGACTGGGAAACCTGGCCAACCTGGGCAACTTTGGCAACTTGGGCAACTTGGGCAACAATCTGGGCAACCTGCGCCCCGCCCACAAGGCGCTGATGTGCGTGGGCGCTGCCACCTTGGCCGCCGTTGTCCTCGGTCTCACTGTCAAGTCGTTGAAGGGGCGTGGCCGCAAGGATGACAAACGGAGGATCATCAAGGTGCTAAGCGGAGCACCGATCCAGCGTGACCTTGAGGGGTCTGTCAAGGACGACGGGGCCGCTGGGGAGGGGAACGTCAGTGTGGTAGACAGTGCTCATTAGGAAGTGGAGGATCAAGCCCGCCGGAAGCCCCCATGTGAGCCACACGTCCCGCGGAAATTAATCCCCCTCCACCACTGCACCATATATGCTATAAACCTGTTTTCTGCGTTGCTACGTTCTCTGTATATTTTGTAATTTTATACCGTTCACAAAAGCGGTCATACAAATAACATAATGTTCAAAATTTTATAAATGCCCATTCACAAACCATCAGTTTCGAAACATAACAGCCCACAAATTGCATCTTTGTAATAAACTATTCAATTCAACCACATTAAACGGTCAGCTTTTAATCTTTGTATATGTATTCAAAAAGTATGAAACAAAAAATCAGGACCCGCCACTGGTATCGATTGTTACTTGTGTACCATAAAGACAAGCCAAAATAAAATTGTGATTTTGCTCAAGAGTGCAAAGCTATTTAGAGTACTGTTATATTGGCATCGTGATTCTTATCACTGATAAGAAACTGATTTCTTGTGAATTGTTTACTAGAGCCCTCCATAAGTCCACTTGAATTGACTAGTTAGTCAATTTGTATACCCGTTACTTGTAGAGTAAAAGGGTATATGGTATTCATCGAAAGTACCAATTATCTATAGCTTTCCAAACCCATAAAGTATATTTATTCTGGTTTAGGATTAATAACCGCCGCTAAGTGGAGCTCGTGTGCAATACTTGCATACTTGCATCTCCCTCGCACTTCCTGAGAAACGGGTATCTGATAGTCGAGTCACTCGAATATAGCGATTCTTGTGTTTTATAATTTGTTTCGATAACGTCAATCCTGCACTGTCTCTTATCATTACACAGAAGTCTATATGCAGAAGCTAGCACACCGATACTTTTCAGTACTACTGCAACGTTCTCTTCGCGTGGTTTGAATTATTTACAATGTTTAAATTGCTATTTTACGTCTTCTGCGCCTTAATCATCATAAATGAATCATTGGCGAATGCAGGTTGCGTTTCTGTGTTGGGCGATCAACCACATGAGTGTGATCAATTCTGCCTCACCAAACTGCAACCGATGATCGGAAACATTTCCGAAGCCAAGACAAAGCTGGACCGGATTCAAAGCGAACAGCAGGCGATTCAGACCAAGCTGGAGGGACAACTAAAGGAGCTTCTTCTGGCTGTGGAGAAAAAGTTGGACGACCAGAAAACTTCTATCCTTGAGGTAAGAGTGAAAAAGTTAATATTATAATAGTAAATAATATAATATAAATATAAATATAATAGTAAATAGAAATGAACAGAACTACAACAAGAAGCCCTCCCTAAAGATTATACAATTTATAAAAAAAACCTCGCAATCTATAAAGTTGTTACAGATTTTTTTAATCCCATATATTTGCTATTTTTAACTTTTTCTTTCTATATATATTTTTTTTTTTAATAAAGCTTTTATTTCAGCAAACCCCATTCAAACGCAACGTTGAAACCATGTCGCCAAAGTTCCAAAAGATTGCTTCGAGGTACTTTTATTTTGAAAATACCCTCAAAATAAATCGTTTAGAGGCGGGCATCGCCTGTCGTGAGATGGGCGGCCATTTGGCGGTGATTAAAGACGAACAGGAATTTTTTGCCATAACAGCAAGACGCAGAAAAAATACCTTTTATCAGCTGGGCATCAACGATCTGGACAACACTGGCCGATATGTATCAGAAAATACCGGCAGATTAGCCCCATTTTTGAAGTGGGGTTCAGAGTACCCCAAAGCAAACACAGGCTGCGTATTGCTTTATAACAACGAAATGAGAACATATAGCTGCTACGATATCGATCATTACATTTGTCAATCAGACAACGTAATATAATTGAAAGATCATATTGTACATTTTGCTTTGCTTAAAATTTTAGCTACATTTTTCAGCCAAAGGAAATGCGAGAGGGGAGACATGCATGCAGTGGACTGCTTGCACTGCTTGAATTGCATTGTTTGCTCATAACTCTTTAATAAATGGTCCGATTTGAAAAATTTCTTCAACATTTCGATAAGTATAAATAAGGACAACAAAATTGCTTTTATTCTTTTACTCTACGGGTAACGGTTTTAGCCTAAAACTGCGTGCTTTTATTTTTCTGTATAGGCACCAAGTACATCTGTGTGAACCTTTTAATGCTGCAACATTGCGTATTCAAAAAGGACTGCCCTTGTGAGCAGGACAAAAGTTGGCTGCCGCACTTGAGGGCCAATTGAGTGTGGCATAATTTGATGGTGTGCGCTCCTGGCTTTCCCGCTTTTCCACCGCCCATTTTCCCCGCTCATTTTCCAGGACTCATCAGAATGCAGTTCATGCAGAGAACGTCGGACGCTGCATTGACAACTCTTTTGCCGATGGCCCAACTTTCGTATTTATTGTCACTTAGTCGGGCTCCTGAAGGGGTTGGCAGGCGAGGGGTTCGGGGTTCGGAAAGGGGAGGGAGTGATGTAGGGAGGTCCTGACCAAAATTGGTGGTTTTGTAAAACCTGCCAGAGGACCGAAAAGCGAATGCGAATACCCTGCCCCCGCAGAGCTTACAGCTTACAGATTGCACATTGTCTCCGAGCCTCCATCTAGTTTCCCATTTTCCCACTTTCCCACTTTCCCCCGCCCTTGAGACATTTGCGGCCATGTGCATTGATAGTTGATTGCAGGTCCTGCAGCGGAGTCCTGGCGCAGGACTATCCCAGCCGGAGGATTTTAATTGATTTCCATGGCCGACTGCGCTCTGTCTTAGCCATCAACTATCTCTAATGCCGCTTGTGGTCGGCCCTCTTAAATTTCATTTATGCATATGAAATAACGAGGCATGCACACTTTAAAAATGAATAATAAATTGTAATCTGCTTGCCTAAATCTCAAACAAAAAGCTGTTAAACTGGCGTTCGGTATTAAAGTTAAACATGTACAATTGTGTCAATATAATACTAACAAATAGCTTAAAGAAGTAAGAAAATTTAGATTAATTTTGCGAGTACAAATGTTGTTATAATAAACTATAAACAAATTTCGTAGAAAAGTACACTGAAAATGTTAGGAGTCGTTTAAATATTTTAAAATTTGAATAACATAACAAAAATATAATAAAATATTTATTCTCCTTAAAAAAATGCAATAAAGTAAAAAATATGACAATAAATAATGAAAATGTTAAGAGTCATTAAAATATTTTAATAACATTAAAAAAGAAAAAAGAAAAAAAAGTGTTTATTCTCCTTAAATAAATGCAATAAAGTAAAAAATATGATAATAAATAATGAAAACGTTAAGAGTCATTTAAATATTTTAATAACACTAAAAAAGATAAAATTATAATTAAATTTTGATTCTCCTTAAAAAAATGCAATAAAGTAAAAAATATGATAATAAATAATGTATAAAAATTACTATAAATTATATACAAACTATAAATCTGTGCGATTTTATAGTATCTAAATTTAAATTGAAGCCTAATAGAAATGTTGAGATATGTATATAATTTTAAAATTTTTTTTGGTTGCTCTACATAATTTTCGCCGAGTGTAGGCAAAGACGCCGCTGTCTGTTGGGGTTTGAGGTGCTTTTCGGACCGGCTGACGTGCTGGTCGACTGGCCCTGCTTTAATCCACATGTGGATCGAGGATCGGGGATCGGGGGACTGGGTGCAGGGTGCAGGGTGCAGGGAACTGCCACATTTCGGGTCTATCCTCAGTGCATTTATGCCGGATAAAGGACCTGCAGTCCCTCGGCACTTTCGCTGGGCGATTTGCAATTTTGCAATGATTATTCTGAGCATGTTCCTGCCTGGCCAACGGCCACCTTTCAACCTTTCACCTTTCACCTTTGGGCCATTCAGCCATTTGGCCAGGTGCTCTTGCTCTTGCTCTGCAGCTCGCTCCGTTTTGCGGCAAACAAAGCCACAAATATGCACTAATGACGTCGTCAGCTGCTGCCACTCCTGCCACTCGTGCCACGCCCCCTTGCCCCCTTGCCCCATTGCCTTGCCAACGGACAAGTCGGCCCCTGCATTTCCCAGTTTTCCCCCCCAAAAAATTTCCCAGCAATCTGCAGCAGCAGACTCGCATTTCGGGCAATTGTTTTTGGAGAGCTTGAGTTGGTCGAAGGTGACAAAAAGTCTGAACTCATGCGTGCTGTAAGCTGCTAGTCGGCGTACAGTGCGTTTCATGGGCATAGGTTTCTAGGAGCCAAACTGTCTGAGTGACAGTCCTCGAAAGGGGAATAAGGTCCTGCAATCTGCAGAAGCTTTAAGGCTTCTCAGTGAAGGTACAAAATTAATAATTTAAATTTGAATATATTAATTGGCTAACAACTTCTGTCTTTTAAATGAATATTTAAAAAATAAAGTGAATGAATTAAATTTTATTTAAAAAAATATTAAATTAAGAATTGATTGAACTTAAATTAAATTTAAATAAATATTTTAATTTATTTAGATCGTAAGAGGCAGATTTTTTTATATATATTGTTCATGTTCTTTTTTGAAAAATATTTAAATAATAAAGTTAATTACTTAAATTGAATTGAAATAAATATTTTAATTTATCTAGATCGTAATGATCATGTTTTTTAGTATTGCAATTTACTATCTTAGGAATAGTTTAAGTAAATTCGGACGGCTTTATTTAAGTGTTATGAAAAATTGCCTAAAGTTTACGTATCAGATCTTTATTTTTGAAGCCAAAAAAAAATTCTAAAATTATTATAGTAAATTATCTAAATTAGTTGATTTTTCCGAAAGCAATTTTCTATCTTTGTATGTGGATTTCTACTTTAAAATATTAATCTAATTGCTTTGGACTCGCAGGTTGTATTTTGTTGCATCCTAAGATACGAATAGACGTATGTTTTGTTTTCGCCCCACAATGACGGATCTGTAAGAGAAGTGGTCAAAATCCTTCGGTTTCATTTCTTTTTCGGACTCTTTTGGTGGCTTTCACACGTACGTGATTTTTCTCGTTTTGCTGCATTTATTTTCTGTGTGCTCGATTTACCACCCATGGCGAGGGCGTTGCACGAAAAAATGGAGGCGTGGCAGGGAAATAAACGTGCCCCGTGACCAAGAGTGAAAATACAGATGAAGACTGTTTTTCCGGCCGGGTTAAAGATGCGGTGTTGCCATTCGCAAGCGACATGTTGCTCGCGGGATGTTGCATGTTGCACCAGTTCCTGTTGCACATCCCATAGGTGCAGCTAATTAGGGGAAGCCCCTAATAGGCCGGCAAACGGAAAGCGCAGTGCAACGGAAGCGGAAGATGCGGAATGTCACAGGCAAAAGCACTGGTAGAAAAGAGGTACAATATTTTCTCTAAAATTTATAAAGGATTTTCTTTTAATTTTCTACTTAATAAAAAAATATCTTAGGATTTTGTCCCCCGAAAGGATTTAACCAAAACCTAAAATCCCATTTTAAATAAAATACAGTGTACCTTTTTTTTCAATGAGTATCCTACAAAGCCGCCATCACTTGGTTTTATTTTTTTTTAAATAAATATAATATTGAATTATAAAGTATCATAAAATTAAAAAAAGAATCGCACATCTCTTAGAAATTTTTTAAAAAAACCCATAATAAAAATTAAAATAAATAGGGATATACGCTTTTTTACCACTTGACACCCCTTATTTTTTTTCAGTGTACTTTTATCAGCCACTTGCAGCAGCGGCGAACCATCTGCAACTGAACCATCGTCGTGCAACTGACTCCGCCAAAAGTTTCCGGGAAAAGAGCAGCTAGCAACTCTTTGGCAAACAAATTGCAAGGAAGTTGTTGCAAAATGGCAACAGGAAAAGTAAACACGCACCGGAAACGGGGAAAAGTGGGAAAAGTCGGGGGACGCGCCACTTGAGTTGATCAAAAAGTTTTCCCAGGTTTCTACCTCGGCTGCTCCTCGAAGATAACTGCTAACCAGCGACTGTTTACTGCTGACAAGCGGTCCGAAAAGTTGGACTCGAATGGTGGCAAACACGGATACCCCTTAAATATTGAGGAATATAGTTTGACATAAGCAAATTCATTTGCCTTTGCTTAATTGCTTTTTTAAAAATTTTAAAAGGGTTTATTTTACCTATTAAAGGTTTGTTTTAAGTAAAGTTAAGGATCACCTTTTTCCAACATAATTTTTCGACATTTTTTAAAAAATGGGTTACTAATCTTTGTATTCTGAGCTTAAGTTCTTATTCCCCCTTTATATTGTTCCCCCAAGGGTTAAAGTTTCTACGTCACACATGGACGTAGTGCCACTTAAAGACCGCATTAACACAATGTCAAAATGTTAAAAGGCGTGATTTTGCCACCTAACTCGTAGGGTGGACCCGAAAAAAGGGGTGGTGCAATGGCAAACGAGCCAGAGAGAGCAAATGAAGGAGGGTGGCGGACAAACAAACGCAGTGCCCCCCTTTTGACTGCCTTGATGATTGAGTGAACTGCCACATGGCAGCAGAGTCAAAAGTGCAGAGGCGGAGGGCGGGAAAAAAGGGGGGGCTGCGAAAAATAGTAGGAATATGGGGGAGTCGACAGCACGTGCTGCAGACAGCTTGACAAAAAAGCTGTGGTCCACACCCCAAAAAAAAAACGGGAAAAAAACCTAAAAAACAACAAGCAAAGACGAAGCAGGTAATGCCCGGTATCAGTGACAGGATTTAAACGGATTACAACAAGGACAATCGAGTTAGCACGGCACATAGAGCATAGGACCCGAGTTTACCTTCTGTCTTCTGCCGTTTGCCTTTCAACCCACCACCCCCGCATTTTCCCTTGCGCTGCGGGGCATTTCCTCCGATGAAGAGGACTTCCGGTACACCGAGAGAAAAAGAAATCTATAGGTACATATTTTGAAAAATATAAATGCTGCTCAAAATGTAGATTGCCGATAAGACTTTCTATTAATAGCATTTAGATGATTTTTAATTTAACATATTTAATTTTATTTTTAACTTTACTAAAAGAAATTGGTGCATCTTAATTTGGACCTAATTTAGATAATTTATATAATTCATTTGTAAAACAGGAAAAGATAATTATTTATTTTTTATTTTTTAATTTTTGTAAATAAATTAGTAATTATAATGGTTCAATATTTATAAAAACCCAATATCAAATATTATACATTTTTTTTGTATTTTTACCAAACACAATTTCCCCCGATTTCTCGCCGTGCATGAACTTAACGTAAGATAAACGCCACAGCTGCCGTGGCCAAAGCCCAGCTGGTTGACTGATGTTCATGATGGCGATGGCAAAGATGAGGTGATGGGATGTGGATGCGGATGCGGATGTGGACGGGGATGCAGATGCATATGCAGCACCGACACCGACACCGAAAAGAGTTGACCAACCGCAGGCGCCTCTAATTAATGGCGCAGTGCCAGGATGGAAGAGGGGGGCAAATACTCACAGTGTATGCTGAGGGAGATGCGCTTGGAAACCGATGGGGGCACTCCATTGGAGGCGATGCACAGATAGGAGCCCATCTCGTTCCTCGAGATCTTTGACAGCTTCAGCACCTCGCCGCGAAACGAGGGGGCTGGAAAGGGGAAGAGCGGGTAAAGTAAAACAAATGGGTTTTCCCGCGGGAAAAGCACTCATTGCCCCGAGAACACTACTTACCCAGGGTCTTGGTGCCCACATTGTCCTTCAGGACAATCTCGTTGCCGTCTTCGCGCCGCCAGGTGACAATCGGTTCCGGATAGCCACGGGCCCTGCAAATACAGCGCGGTTAAAGTACAGTAATGGCTCGATAAAATCATTAGTTCCTGGAAAATGCATTGAACTAAACTTATTTTGTAGATTGGCTTTATATTTTGTACCAATTAAATAACGAGTTCAGAAAGGTATGACAATCCATATTTGGATCAATATTTCTGTTGATTTAGCGAAAAAATGTTTTTTTTTTGGATATTCGGGATTTCGGCTTTTGACAAAAATAGGAAATTTTCTTTTGGTTTTTTTGCTATAACTAGTCCAAAAATGGTCCTCCACCAAAAATACATACTGTTTTGAACAGCTTACAACTTAATGATTAAATTCAAAAAACTTTCCGTGTGATTTAAAAAAAAATAAATTTTTGCCAATTTTTACATTTTTTATAAGGGGTTACATCATAATTTTTTGCGAAAAATTTTCAAAAAATGAAATGTCCAGGTTTAAATGCCAATCGATTGGAAATCCAATAACGAGTTCAGAAAGGTATGACAATCTATACTTGGATCAATATTTCCTTTGTTTCAGCGAAAAAACTGTTGTTTTTTTGTAAATTCGGGATTTTGGTTTTTGACAAAAAACAGAATTTTTTCTTTTTGTTTTTTTGCTATAAATTGGACAAAAATGGTCCTACACCAAAAATACATACTGTTTTGAACAGCTTACAACTTAATAATTAAATTCAGAGCACTTTCCGTGTGATTTTGAAAAAATAAAATTTTCGCCAATTTTCACATTTTTTATAAGGGGTTACATCATAATTTTTTGCGAAAAATTTTCAAAAAATAAAATGTCCAGGTTTGAATGCCAATCGATTGGAAATTTAATAACGAGTTCAGAAAGGTATGACAATCCATATTTGGATCAGTATTTCCATTGTTTCAGCCAAAATACTAAATTGCTTGGCTAAAAATGAGGATTCTGAGAATTTGCTGTAACTTGGCCAAAAATCTTCCCGATTCGCTTTCAACTGTATCTCAAACCCCTGAAGATCGGAAAGCATTTAGGAACCCATAAACTATAAACCAACTGGCCACGCCCCCTCAATGTTGATGGCGAATGGTAAATGGCAAATGCCAAATGGAAAATATTCAAGTTCAGTGGCTTATTAAATTTAATATGACGATGCTTCAGCCGAGGACTCCATTGTGCCCGAGTTGAAGCGAAAACTTTTATGCAATGCAAAGGGGGGTGGGGGGTGGAAAAGTGGGAAAGCGGAAAAGCGGGCAGGCAAAACGCTTGAAGCCAGCAGGCGCTCAAGTGTGCGGTGCAGTGGGAAAAATCACTTGATCGACGTGAGGACTCCCGCCTCCATTAAATGGGTAAATAAAAAGTTCTTTACATATTCATAAGTCACAAACATATTTTTTAAAATACCCAACATTCAAAAGATATTTTATTGTTTTTTTTAATCGATTAATAAATCCATAAACTTAATTGTTTGTAAATATTGTTCTCCAATTGGTTCATAATAATTCAAACATTATTTTAAGGCAACAGATTGCATAGCCAATACACCCCTCGAACTTGGCGATTGCAGGGTATTTCGAGGAGAAATGCGTGTTAAGACAGCAGTTGTTCAACAGCAAACCAGACACGGGTGTGGTAAATTTTTATGATGCCGCAAACAGATGCAAAATGGCTAAAAAGAAAACCAGCCGACACACAGATACTCGCATACACGTGGCCAACACAATGGGCCAACAGTTAGCAGTCAGCGGCAGTTTCTTGGCCATGTTTAGTCGGGCCAAGACAGTCTTTGGCCCGTTTTGCCCCGGCTAAGTGCAATTTACATGGCCCAAAGACGGCTAGACAAAGCGAAATTCAGTTCAGTTCAACAACTTGTTCAACGTATTGTCTTAAATCTTACATTGGTACAGAGTTTAAAAAGTGATTAAAATTTAAAGTATTAAATCTGCACTGCGAAAGCATGTGTTTAATTGTATTAAAGTTTATTAGTCGATGCTTTTAATGCTCGCTGCGCCAAAGTTGAATTCGTTTCAAGGGATTTGCACTAAGTGGCATTAAAAATGAACTGAAAACAAAAGAGGAAATTCGCAGACAAGTCCTCTAATAGCTTTCCACACTCGCACATTAACACATGGAAGGGCGGGAAAAGCGCGCTTATCGCCGTCGTTTCATCATTTTGCGGTTAAATCGTTGAAAAACAAAAAAAAAAGAGGGAGAGCAACACTTCGTGGTTGCGGTCAAGTTCATAAATCAGCCACCAAACCCCAAACACACAAATTAGAGACCCTAATGCCATAATACCCCTTGAAATGGGCTGGAGAAAATCGGTCTCTGTAAGAAAAGCCATCCTGGATTCCACTTCTTCGGAATTCGGAAAACCAACATACCCATCGGGCTTAAATCCCAGGATGGCCAAGGAGTTTCGGTGCTAAATCAAGAGAAATGAAGTGTCACTTAATTTGTTGACATTATTACACAGAAAGCGAATGAAAGTCGGGGAACGGAGAGATGGAAATGGAAGATGGCGA
Organism: Drosophila prostipennis; assembly: GCA_037075205.1. Lineage (NCBI taxonomy): Eukaryota > Metazoa > Arthropoda > Insecta > Diptera > Drosophilidae > Drosophila > Drosophila prostipennis. The sequence continues at coordinate 162,216 of JBAMCJ010000012.1, forward strand.
ACGGAAACGGAAACTGACATTTAACAGTTCAAGTCGAAACTAAAAAGGTAAGTTAAAGTTTCGGGAAATAAGCCTTCTTGCGGAGGCTTAAATAAAAAATAATATTATACGATTCAAGGTGACAACGATGCGTATACATAATATTTAGGATATTTATTTTTTCTATATTTATATTTCCATTCGTAAAAGACGTATATTTCTGGGGAATGTGAAAACCGAAGCTAAAACCATACACGGTACATACTCACCGACATGTCAATCGCACGGAACTGCCCTCCGGCACAATCACATCCGAGGAGGTGTCCTCGCTGATGAAGTCCGGCGGAATCACGACGTCCAGGAAGCCGATCTGCAAGTGCCAAAAGTAGGTAGAAAAAAAGTAACAGATACATTAGCACGCAGCGGATTTTATTCCACTTACTTAAATTATCACAAATTGCTAAGGGGACAAGTGCACACTCATATACACGGTGCGAAAAGTCTAGACCTTCGTAAAATATAGGTATTTGATAAAAAGAACAGTACAACTCTTGATTTAAAATTTATTAAAATAATTTTGTATATTCCATATATTTGTTTAATATTTAAAAAATAATTTAATTAATTTTCTTAAAAAAAAATATGGTAAAAAATCAAAGAAATATTCTAATGCATTGTTTTCGAAGACAAAGGAAGGGCAAATAATATGCGAATTATTTTGCCAGTGTACACTTGGCGAAAATTCGCTGATTATGCAAGTGGCTCGTAAAGCAGGAGTAACGGCAAAGTGTTTTATATGGCGACTGGTGAGTAAAGCGAAGTGATGTCGAATAAACTAAGAATAAACTAAGCCAAGGTAAATAGTTTAAGACAGGGGGGATGGGACAGGGGAGGGGGGTGCGGCAGTGCGGTGCACTTTGACCCCGCTGCTGCCGTTGTTTTTGTTGTTGTTGTTGTGAAAAGCGTAAAAGTGCAAATAAAAATTAAGGAAGCATGAAATACATTTTATTGGCACCATAAACTTCACTTCGCTGGACACACGAGTGTACGTGTGAGCGGACACACCGACACTCACACCCACACACATGCCGAAAATCACCCACACAGCCATACAAAATTTATGTGTGTGTGCGTACATGATGCTGCCAATTTATATGCCCCAACATTTTCCTTTTTCCATTCGCAACACCACCCCCCGTTTTCTCATAGTTTTCGCTTTCGATTTGCTGCGCTTTCTTTTCCCCAAACAAGCAGAAGAATAAGTGGGTGGAAAATGTGGGAAATCGAGGGGGGTAGAAGGGGTGGAAGGGGGAAATGGTGGAAATGGCGGAAAACAAACAATAACAACGGCAAGTACAACGCTCAATGCATTCGCATTTTCCTTCACCGTTTAATGCCGCATGAAAAGAATGGATCGGAAAATGGGAATAACATTTCCACAACAACGTGCAAAAAGCGATGAGGTTGTGCAAATATCATGAATATAAAATATGAATCGAAAAGCTGGGTATTAAACTAATCAGAATTAAGCATAAAACATATTTTAAAATACTCTTTAATAAATAATTCTTGGCTTTTTTCGAACATTTCTATATTTTATTTAACTCTTATAAGGAACACCAGTGCGTATACGTTATTTACTTTTATCCGCCCCACTCGTTAAGTATACGCAGCTGTAGCCAAGCAAGTAATCAACTCACCTGGCTCTTCATGGGATCCGTGTTCAGTTGGCACATGTAACCGCCGCGATCCTCCTCGGAAACCGCTTTAATGTGCAGATTCCACGTGTTCTGGTCCAAATGACTGACCGTGACACGGGGATTGTGCGTGATCACGTTCTCGTGAATGGCCTGGATGGCCTTGGTGTCGGCCTTAAGCCAGCCCACCTAAATTGAAAAAGGAGTTTCATTAAATTACTTGAAAAATCCATGAATTTAAGGTATCCCACTGCATTTAAAGTATATATAAATATATGTAGATACTATGTAGATATTATGTAGATAGTATGTAGATAGTATGTAGATATTTAGGACCTAAAGCAAAAAAGGTTTTAACAATATATTCTAAACAGCAAAAAGGTTCAAATAGACTTTTATAGATAATTAATTAATTCAGTCACTTGAAGAGTAAAAAAATATTCTAAAAAATTTCTTTCTTCAATAACTTATTAAATATTTAATATTTAAATATGGGCATTTCCAGGATGTCGGACGGTGACGGATTATATAATTTGTGTTGGTTGGTGGTTTTTTCGTTTGAGCTTTAAACCATTTCTGACTTGGAGGATTAGACACAAGATATATATTTTCTTACAGTGCACTGGCGTTCACTGTTGACTTACCCGATAGCCGCCCAAACGTCGCACGTGACACGTGAAGGTTGCATCGCGTCCGACGGCCACGGACACGTTGGAAATGCTCTCCACGAACTCCGGCTGAAAGGCGCCAATAGCTGCAAGGACGAAAAGGAAAAAAGGGCCAGAGATTAGAGTACTGCGGTGTGTGTGTGTGTGTGTGTGGCAGTTAATGATATCGCGCCAGTTCACTGGCAGTGCATTCAAGGCAGCTCCCTTCCAGCCGCGAAAGAACCCCGCACCTTGAATGTTGCGCCTGCCAAAAAGTCCGTGATTTATCGTTTTTAAATGCGCCCCGAAACCACCCATCGACCCATCCCCCACCCACTGCATTCCGGCCTTGCCAACAACTTAACTGTGCCAGACGACCGGCGGCAGACAATTTAAAGAGCTGCGGCGGCTAATTGAAGATCGGCATCCGGCTGTTCGACTGCGGCACTCCGACTCCCCGGGAGGCGAGAAGTACGTATACGAATACGGATACGGATGGGGATTGTGTAAGGGTAAGGGAAAGGGAAAGGGTACGGCGGTACGGGCACACGCAAATATAAATAATTTATTGAATCATCGAAATCAAACATTTCACTTGCAAGTGCTGCAAAAAAGTTTTCCAGGCCGTAAACGAAAAAAGGAAAAAATCAGCCGATGCCAGGGAAATAGTCAGCGGGGTAAATACTCTACTCATTTTTGAAGAATTAGTTAAAATAAAATATAACAATTAATAAATTAAATATATTCTATATTATCGTAAGTTATTTAAAATTTCAATTTCAATTTGATTGTGTTATAAAATAATTGTTTTATTTATTAATCACAGAAAGTGAGTCCCAAATTTGAACTGTGTTTAAAAATTCCCCGGCGCAAGGATTCTGAGAAAAATAACCTCAAATTCGGAAACATTTTAAAAGGACAACCCTTTATCTTTAACAGAATTACAACCGAAAAGAGACATATCCTAATTTTTATATTTATATCATAAAAAAGTATATGACTTCTTTAATTTATAATTCTGTTAAAAAAAATCTTAAAATTATTCTGAGTATGAGGTTCGAAAGATAAAGATTGACATTTTTAAAAAGCTTGTGCCGAAAATTCATTTGCCTGAAAAACCCCCCCAAATTTGGCAAGTTTCAGAATTTTTTAAAAGTAATACTTTTTTAATTAATTCAGAAGAATATTTATAAATTAATACGTTTTAAATAAACATAGGTATATAAGTTTAAATCACTTTAAAACCATTTTAAAAACCTCAATTGATAAAGATATAAAAGAAAACCCCTGAAAGTTGAGATCGACTGCTCGTCGAAGCCGAGGGACCCCTTCGGAGGGGTATGGCAAAAATAATGGAACCGAAGGAGGTTGGCCAGGAATAATGGGTGGAGTGGATCGAGGGGCTTCGCCAGACAGCAGCAGCCACGCACGACTGTCCTGGCTGTCCTTACCGTCCTGGCCGCAAAATCCCCCGAAAACCCCGAATATCCCCCAACCAGCGACGTCTACATCATCGTAATGCATGCAAAAAACTTTTGGCAAACTTGAAATTTAAATATTTATAGACAGTACCGTTGGCTCACGAACGGATTGCCGGGGATCGAGGGGGGGATATTGTGTGTAGAAATATATACTTATGTGCGGAATAGGGCGAGATGTGCTGAGGAATGTGCTGAATTGACTCAATTGGCCAGAGGCATGATTTATCGCACTTTCGGTGGCTCTGCCTGCCTGCCTGCCTGCCTGCCAAATGCAAAGCGGAGTCCCAGGAAGTTCTACAGTTGGTAATCTGGATAATCTGCTTGCCGGCCACAAGCCAAAAATATTCCAGCAAGTTTACTTGGGCAAGTGAATAAATTCATTGCTGGATTAATTGCTGCAATGCATTTAATTCAAGATCGAACTGATTGAATTTATTATTGATTTATTGGCAAATTGAATGTTGATTTACCCCCAAAGTCGTGGGCAAAGAACAATGGCTGAATTAACAAAAAACTATTTATGCCTGCATTTAAAGTGTCTGGTGTTTGGCTTTCATTGAAGATTTTATTGCTGAATTTATGTTCCTTTTTTAAAAATATGCATTCGAAATATACCTACGATTGCGAAAATATTTTATTTAATTTAATTTTGTAGAAAACTTTTGTTGTTTAATAGGATAGATATTTATTAGAGTAAAAATAGTATTTTTAAAATAATTCAAATTTTTTTATAATATCAATAAGTTTAAGTGGCATTTTAGTATGTACAAATATTTAATTTAATTTAATGTTGTATTGTTTAGCAGAATAAATATTTTTTAACGTTTGTAAAAGAGCAACATATTTATTAGAGTAAAAATAGTATCAATAATTTTAAGTGGCATTTTAGTATGTTAAAATATTTAATTTAATTTAATGTTGTATTGTTTAACACGATAAATATTTCTTAATGTTTGTTAAAGAGTAAAAACAAGTGACTAAATATTTTAGAAATAATTTTAACATGTTTTGTATATTATCAATAAGTTTAATTATTTTGATTTGGCTTAAAAATAGAGTAATTATTTTTAAACGAAATCTTTGGATCAAGTTTCGAGTGCAAGAAGCTCGAAGAGTCGTTTTCAGGAACTCGGCAGTCACTCGACGGGAAGTGGGCCACCCTAAAGCCAAAGTGTTGTGGGTGCGGACAGTACAGTGGAGCCTGGGCTCTCCTCTCCTTCCCCCTTTCCCCTCTTCCCTTTGGCAAATGGCAAATGCTGTTGCTGCTTGGCTGACTGCGGCTTGTTTGTCAATCTGTCGTAGAGTCTCTGCATGCATGCGAAGATGTTTTCCAGCATTGTGCCAATCCCAATCCCAATGAACTTGTCACCGCTCCCCCCTCCCGACCCCTGGAAAACTCAGACCCCCCGCCACCCAGTTGTTTGTGAACTTTGGCCTGACTTCTGGTCTTGGGCCAGCCTCCTTGGAGCCTCCTTTCTGCCGGGCATTTTCGAAAGCCCAGAGCCAGAGTCAATTAACCCCCGACTTTGGTCCACTCAAAATCCAAAATCCGAGAGAGAGAGCCGAGATCCGAAATCCAGGTCCCCCGCCTCATAAATCTCCGCCTTCATTTCAATTTTCGGCCCCACCATTCCGAGGAGTCTTGTCAATTTTTGGCTCGCATCCCGAGGCTCCTTTTCGCATTTTCGCATTTACTCGGGGAAAAAGTTTAAATCACACAACGACAATGAGGATTTGCCGAAGCAAATTTATGGCTAAGGACATTGGCAAAAGTTAAGCAAGGAAAGGTATTAGTTTTGGGCGGCTGGGTGTTTTATATGTGTGTAGGTGGGTGGCAAGGTAAACACACACGAAGCGATACAAAGATGCCAATCTGCATGGGAATGACAGTGGGGACTCTGATTTTGGCACTGGGAAAAATATATTATATTTGTACAGAGGAAATGGATATGTAAGAATCTTGGTTCTATATCTCCCGTTTTTTCTAATTTATTTTGCAAACGAAAAACTAAAGATTAAAACAATAATATTCCCTTTTTTTTGTAATATAAGTTAGAAATTTGTAAAATGGGTTTTGACATTTTTTAATCACTTTCAAATGTTAAAATATCTGTCAAAAATTATGCAGTGAATAAAGTATAATCGTCTTTCTGGAGGAATTCATCTAATTTTTAGCTGAAAAATATATTGTTGCATACTTTTAGACACCTATTTTGATATTTAAAAGTGATTCAAAAAAACCCAGCTATTTTTAATAAATAAAAATATTATTATTTCATCAACAAAAGCTAAAATAATTGTGAGGCCTTCTCTTACAAATGGCAATTATTTTTTTCAGTGTATGATGTCACCTTTTCCTCGGCCGTTCGCTTTTTATGGCCTCACACTTGAACAGGCCCACAAATCCAGTGGCAAAGCACCAATGATAGGTGATAATGGCAAATTTGAAAGGCAAACAGAGTGGGATTCTTCGACCCAAAAGACAGCAAACTTAAATACAACAAACCGAAGGCGAAAACGGGCACCGAAACTCTGTCTTAAATTCAAGTGTTGGCCAAGACAAACAAATGACTTGGGAGGCGGAAAACAGAAAAAAGGACAGAAAAACAAGGAGATGCCTGCAAATGACTGTCGGTTGGCATTGAAATTAGCATTTTTACAAATCGTCCTCGGCTGAACTACTGCCAATTTCCCTCCCACTTTTCCCCGGCGAAAATTCAATTTAAATTTCTCGCCTTTTCCCCTTTTGCCCCCTAACAAATGTCACGCAATTAATTGTGTCTTGATTTCTGTTTCACACTTTTGTGTTCTATTTTTTTTGTGCTTGAAAAGGGTTTCACTTTAATTGACAAAGTTTTCAGCAAGCAAAGGCGGGACGACAATCCCCGCATTTGTTCAATATTATTTAAGAAACATACAAGTTTGCCTGTGATTCCAACTTGATTTTAGATAGCGAGGTAAATATTTAAAACCCTCTTAAAAATTCTTAGGAAATGACATTTATTTGTACATTTTTTATTAACTGTCGTTTGTATCTGCTTTTTTAAGCACATACTCCACCATTTCGACCTTTAATCCTCTTCTGTTTCTTTTTTCCAGCCCATTTTCGGATTTTATTCCTTGGGCGTCACATTTAATTAATTACAAATTACGCGCATTTTTTGGCTTGCAGCAACTTTGCTCGCAGGAAAAGCTGGGCAAAAACTAGTAACTCCGTCTGCGGCTTTTCCCGCTGACCGCAGGCGCTAAAAGCCGAAGGACCGCCGACGAAAAAATCGTGAATAAATGCAGGATAAAGGGAGTTGAAAGTTGAAACTGAAAAAAATTAAAAAAGAGAGTGTGTATGCACGGAGAAAAACAAAAGTGTGATATAACAATCTCTTTTAATCTTACAGAAATTTAAAAGGTGTCTAGAAGTAGGCAACAACATATTTTCAGTCCATTTTCATTCCCGAAGCTTCGCATTTTTTTGCTGCATACTTTTAGGCACCTTTGTAAATGCTTTCAAAATTAATTTAATGATAGAATGTTTATCTCTTGAATATAAACCATTTAAATGTACACTTAACAATCGAATATTTTTTTTTCTGTTTTTTCGTGCATAAAAATCATGGCTGCTGCCGGTGTTGTTGGTATCAATTAAGTCACTCGGGGGACAGCAACAAAATGGCCATTAATGGCGCTATCTCGCTCCCGCCATTTGGCCATATTGCGGTTTAGCTTACATTTCACATCCGGTGGGTGGATTTCACTGGGCGTTGAACGTTGGCTGTTGGGTGGTCTTACGGGCGGCATGTCCTATTTGGCAATTAATTTGCATATCATTGATATGCACACACAGTAACAAACGCAAATGCAAACGCACACGCATGCACATTATATTTGCTTAGGATTATTATCGGTTATTAATGTTGCTGTAATTGAAAATTATTTTCACTTTTGTGTTTATCATTATCAGCTGCCATTTTACATGCTACACACCCTGCACACCCATCCACCAGCTGCGGCATTATCGTCGCATGGGAATTATTGTTTGCCGTGATTTAAGTGCTTTAAATATGCACATCTGCATGTATTTAATATTTATGCGGACCCAGGACGAGGCGTGGGCCGCGTCCATGCATAATTATCAACTTTATGGGAATAGTTTTGGCGCTAGTCGCGCTTTTTTCAGTAGTTTTGTCAGGGGGTTTCGCCACCATTGCATTGACACATGTAAAATTACAGATTTGGATCCAAAGAGCTGCCAGCTTATGGTTTGGTTTTCGCCATCAGTTCTGAAGTCACGTTTAAATGTTAAAAAAAATATTTTGGGGATCCACAAATCACTTTTAAACGTTAAAATATGTGTCAAAAAGTATGCAGTGAATAAGGATGGTCGTTTTCCTGTGTGAATTCCTATCACTCTTAGGTTGAAAAAATTATTGTTGCATACTTTTAGACACCTATTTTTGACATTTTATATTTTTTGATCAAATAAAAAAGGTATTTAGCAAGGTATTTCAATAAAAATAAAAAAAAGGTATTTCTATTTTATTTTTATAGCTTATTAACTTAACCGAAGATTAAAATGCGGTATATTTAGTTCACGACTTTTTATGTATTTTAATAGATACGAAATAAAACTACTTCAGATGTTTTTATTTAACTTCAAATTAGGAACTACTGATCCAAAATTAGTATAATTTGTTAGCCATTCAAATATATTTAGTTGTGAATTAAGTATACCGTATTTTAACAGGCAGTTTAGTAGTTTTAGCTAGTGGCCAGTCAATTGCAGTTTTATGGAACCGTATAACAGCTGATTCGTAAATTAGTTCGGTTTACTAGCCATTAAACGGATGACTCCCCAACCGATTTTGGGCAACTTCGAACTCCACCTCGCCGCATTAAAAGCCCCGCCGAGCAAATCAAAATTAATGATACGATTTAACCGCTGGGAAATCGGCTGGGGAATAAAAACAAAAGGCCAACTGTTTTTAGAACGAATCGCCAACAACAAAGAGCGCGCCGTTAATATTTAATGCGAGGAAGGAAAGAATTTGTGATTGTCGCGCCGACGTGAACAATTTGGCACTTCATTTTTTACAATTATCAGACGACGGGCAGACAATTGGGCCGACAATCACCGCCGGCCAGGTGAGGAAAATCGGCTGGAGAGCGGGAAAACTGGGCAAGGTGAAAACATAATTTTTACACAATTAAAATGAGGCGAGAAATATGTGCGCGCAATTGAACGGGCAGACAGTGGGTCGCAAAATTACGCGACCAATGGAAATAGTTTTGTTTAAGGCTTAAATATTTTATTAAAGCTTTTTATTTTCACTTGATGTAAAAATTAAATAATTAAAGTGCTAGCTTGTACTTAACTATAAATTCATTTTTAAGCCGTTGCGTATTTTTGCAACATACTGTGCAAGCCCTTTGAACAGATTTTCCACGAATCGCGATATCGAAAGGATCAGCTCGGCAAAATTCGAATGTGAATGTGAATGTAAAGTGGATGAGTGAGCGAGTCAGTGAGTGAGTCAATTAAATCGCCATTGAATGGCCAGTGTTCAGTTTTCGATGTTGCCCGTTGTCTTTTGTTTATTTATTTATTTGTTTGTTATTTATACGTTTTAATGCCAAATGGCAATTGGCAATGGCAACAATGCGATGTGGAAAATGCGAAATGCAGAATGCTATATGCTGAATGCAGAATGGTAGCCATGACAGTGCATTAAGCAGTCTCCAGCAGTTATTAATCGCCCGATTTTCCCGCTCGCCAGTCGAAAGTGAGGTTGGGGATGGTCAATAGACTCGCATTACGGCGAAACAATTATCAAGTCGGTTTGCGTTCAATTGCCCGCCGGAATGCGGAATGCGTCCGTCCGATATCCGTTTCCTGTCCGCTGTCCTATCCGCTGCACAACACTGATTACAGGGTTGCACTCAGGCGGAGAGAGGCCTCGATAAGCCCCAGATTAACCCCCGATATCTCCCGTAAGCCCTGTTCAAACGGATCCGGCCAAAAGCCACCAGCCCACTGACAAGATCTGTTTTTTCACGTTAATTCTCTTTCGCCGCAGGGAAAATCCGAAAGTTCGACATGAAATATTTTAAAATTGTACGCAAGAATAATCCTAATTATTGTAATCACATGTCATTTTTTCCTTTTAATTTGCCTGCCGCCAATTATGTATTCATTTTGTGGCCAATATTGAAGGCGGAGCTCAATTTGGCCATTGTTTATTTGTTATCACTTTCAAAGAGGTTAATCGTTGTCTATATTTGAAAAAATCTCGGCTTACCACATTTCGTATTTTATTTTAAGAACATAGCATTTTGTGAAATAAACTTTATACATTTCTGTTTTCTTGCATATAATTTAAAGTATTTAAATGAAATTAAAATTTAGTCATGAACTTTACACATTAATCAAAAGAGTTTAAATAAGCTTTAAAAGGTAATCACTATGAGAAAGCCTAATCTACCTTGGTTATAAATAATATTTTTTAAAATTATAAAAAAAATTTGGAACTATTTTTTTTTTTTAAATTTTGTTAAAGATAAAGACCTTTTTAATAAACCATACTCTTTACCGTTCCTACCCTTTTGAGGTTTCAGTTTTAAAGCTATAGATTTGTAATTTTTCCAACGTCAAATGAAATGAACCGATATAAATTGAATTGAAGTAGTTTAAAGCAGTTTAAAATGTAACAACGTGAAACCTAGCAAATCCTATTTTTTAAGTATACCGAGATCAGGAAATCATTTTTGGCGATCAGCAGACTATATCCTACAGGTAGCATAAGAACAATAGGGTGAATGGCCGAAATTTTGCCTATTAATATTTAATATTTGTTTAATTATACTATCCATTCTTGTTCTTCAATCAAAACATATTTTTATTTAGCTTAAAGGTTGTATGTCGGCTTCAGGCGTTCGCACAACAAAACGATAGATTTTTTTCTAATCTAAAAACTGCTTTAAACTAGTTTACAAAAAAAAAATAAAGTTAAAAATCTTCAAAAACGTTAGTCAAAAAAAATACAATAACTTTTGGCTATTTTATGTTTTGATTTAATACGTATTTTTAAACTTTCAGCGTTTATATCTTTATTAATTACGGTCCGATCACATATATATATGCATATATTTTATTTCGGATAGTGGACTAACGGTTTTTGAGAATTTTCACTTTTAATAAAACAAGTGACTATTGTCGAATATCTTTATATTGGTTTTGGATAATTTCTTTAATTAGTTCAGCGTGATCAGTGGACTTAAAATCAGATGAAAGAAGTGGTGATTATTTAAAAAAAAAATCCAAAGTTGCAAACTAGTTTTATTTTTGAGGAATCGTATTAAATATGATACATTTAGTAGCTCGAAGAAATTTTCACCAAATATTTCACTTAAGAATAAAAGTTTCTTAATTTGAGAAATTAATCAAACGTTTTTACAAATTTGGCTTAAGTGTATTTCAAACTCAAAATTCAATTCATAATTTCGATTTTCCTTGACGTTCCCTTGAATTTGATTGCCTAAAATGTTGCTCCCATTTAAAACATTGAAACTTTCAAGACAACCTCAAAAGTGGGTGAATATTTTTTCACCACCGTTTCAATTAGCGTTTTTATGTACTCTTCCGATCCTTTTACCTTCCAGGAGCGAAACGACGACTAGCAGGTGAATTATCATTTTGCCATTCCGATCGAACTTGACGAGTGGAGAATTCCGAAATAACCGTTTCGCCGTGATTCGCATTTGGTATCAACAATTCCGCAACGACATTTGCGATCGGCACGCGAACAAAACAGTTTCACTGCACAGAAAAAATTCCAAAAAAAAACGTATATTCACCAGAAAAAAGTGTGTTTATTTTTTTTAAGTTTATTTCTTATTTGTTTGAGATTTATTTGATTTATTAATTATTATTTCTCGGAGACGCGAATATTCCGTGTTAGCAGCGACTTGCGACAGGATTCGAGCTCCGTTTGACCGTTTTTCAACCAGCCGACAGCGCCGACGTTGATCAACTGAAGATGCAGCCGCCGGAAAAAGCATCCTGCGGCCTCCTGGGCGACGACCGAAAACGAAGCTCCCCGAAAGGCCACGATTCGGGGACGAGGCCGCCCGAAGCGGCGTCGTAAGCGTTAGCCGTTGGATACTGTAAATCCGAACGGACGCCCCGAACGGCCCGCTGACGAACGCTCGTTGCCAATTGTCGAAGTGGATGTTCGAATCGAACGCCGTCCACCATGTGCCGAATGCCATCCACACGGCGGGCACGTGGTGGATCGCATGGCTCTGGGGCGCCGGCGGGGGGGCGGTCCTGGCGGCGCAGGCGCCGTGTCCTTCGGAGGAGGAGTGTCGTCCGCATTCGTCTGACAAATGGTACGACAATTGCTACAAGCTGTGGTGGCACTTGGCCACCGCCTGCCAGAGTCGGCATCAGAATCACAACCAGAATCTCTCCTGCGACCACAGCGGCCCCACGTTGGGCGCCACTTTTGACGAGATGGCTCGAGACTTAACATTTACCAGAATCTAAGGTCAAATTAGTAGGGCCACCAATTGCGGAGCCATCCATCAACCTATTATGTATTATCTGACTGAAAAAGAATTCTCACAACTTTGAATTTACCTTTAGGATTTTAGATAAACAGAAATACCTCATATGGCCCATTTTATTGGCATTCATGCCGTTGGTATTTATACTATAAAGTTTTTCACAAACCTTAAGCCTACAAAAATGAATACGATAATGACCTTTAAATGCTTACTAGTTCTCAATGGGATGACTGGCATTTTGTATAAATATTTGTTCATTTATAAGCAGAAGAAGTATATTTTTAGAGTAAATATTAAAAAAACAAAAATTATTTTTAAATCCGGATTTTTGTACACTTTTTATTAATCAACTTTTGTATTTAAATAGATAGCAATCTATAAATCCGTATAATTCATTTGGAGTTTTCGCATATCCACGACCAATTACTTTTGCCCGAAATCCTCATAAGTTGTCCGTTTCAAACTGGCCTCCAGCTGACATTCGGCGGTTGATCAGCCGCCCAATCTCACACCACCCAAGGGCCACTTCCATTTGGCCAGCGAAAGGAGCAACTTTCGCAGCGCTGGGCGGAAAAAGTTTCGAATTGCATTCTGCATTCTGTCAGATAAGCAGGCGACACAATCCCAATCGAAATCCCAAATGACATAATTTTCAATATTTCAATGTCGGGAAAATAGGAAGATTGCACTGGAATTTAATTGAACTTTAACTGTCAGTTCTTGGGGTCCTCGGAGGCGTCACGAGTTCCTTGGCCAGGATGTGACAGGGCCGAAAGTCAGGGCTGTCAAAGCTGCCGCAAAGTGGCTTAATTATCCAATAGACGCTAGATTCTGGATGTCAGCGGATGCCAGTCATCTTAAAGTGTGGTTAGTGCCTTCAACTTTTCCGCTAAATAACTCAATTACGCCGCCGACTTTTCCTGATGATTGCCAGTGGGTGGAGGGGTTTTGGGGGGCTTGGGGGATTCTTTGCTAAGGCATAATTATGCCATTATGCAATTTTTACCACCCGATCCGCTTAAATGAATTGCAGCTGCTCCGCCATCAGCTGAAATGCGCTGCAACAAATCAAAGTGCGATTCCTTGAATGCCACGACGAAAACTTTTCGGCAATTATCCGCAGGAAAAGCGGAGAAAAACGAGCAAAATCGGAGCAAGTGTGAGGAAAAAGTTGGTTGAGCGAATTTAGTTAAATCAGAACTACTACGAAGCTATTAGGAGGATCCAAATTGTCTTTGCCCAAAAAACATTTAAATAAATCAATTAAATATTGTTCTTTTTAATAGTATTTTTTAATACCCGTAAATACAAAAAAATTAAAAAAAAACTTCTTTATTTAATTTATGTATTCCTCTTTTAAAAAATGTTAGTACTTGGAAAATTAATGGGAAAGTAAAATTGGGAGGAATACATTGAAGTTATTAAAATAATGTGTGTTCTTCAGGTCAATGTCTTTTTAAACTGCAGACTTTCAGGACCCTAATTCCTAAGCCCCAATTTCATTTCGGGATTATTAACACCTATACAATGGGGCACAAATAAGTCCTCGCCAACACATATGGTTAACTAATCCTGCTCTTTTTCCTTCACTTTTCCCAGAAAACTTCTGGGACAACGAAGAAACCAAAACCAAAACTTTTGTTTCTAAAACTCGTGTTCCAAGTACCCCGCACAAAAGGGAAAATTCTGGGCGAGGATGGGGCCAGGTGTGTGTGAATTTTGAATTTGGAAAACTCCCCCTTTTCGTCCTTGTCTGGCAGACACCTGCTGGAGCTGTAATAAGTATGCAGCGACTACTATATCCTGGCATATCCTGCAATTGAATGATTGAGGGTATATAGGTGCATTGGATTCGGGTTTATTGAATATTTGTAGAAAAAACCATATATTTTGGAATAGTTAAATCTTATCTACATATGATTACATTAGTTTTACAAAACGTGTACTTAAAATGAAATATGTAAATTATTTAAAAATCAAATGAAATAAAATAAAAGGTATTTGAGTAGCCCCAAAAACCCCCAAAAAAATCGAGCTTGTTCTTTGGTTGTTAGGTGTTAAAGCGGGCGAAAGTTGGAGGCCATGTAGACAAGGACGAAAGGGGGTGGAAGTGAGGGAGGACGAAGGACGAAGGAGGCAGAAGGCAGGAAGCAGCTGCATGTGTCGCGTACGTGTGCGACAACAAAAGCAAAAACAACACTGCGAACAAGCGACAACAGTGTGACCAAATGTGCATGTGAGTAGATGTAGGTGTGACTGTGTGCCTGTGTAAATCGCACATTTCAATTTGCATGTGTTAGCGACAAACTTTTGATAAGTGTTACTCGCATTACACAAAGGGAAGGAAAAGGAGAGCAGATCCACAAACTTATTGTCAAACACGAACAGGAACCATCACTCCCACACTCCCATACATATGCAAATTCAGTTGCCATACACAGAAAAAAAAATGACAAAATATCAAATTGAAATTTGTTGGTTAATTTGACTTTTTTTAGGATCAAGTTTTGTCATATCGATCTACAATGAATAAATATTGGTTTTATCTTATTTCATATCAATTTTTGAAAATGAGAAATGTATATTTATAATTTACATAAAATCATATATGTTTGATGATATATGATATTAAATGTCAACCTATCGCGATATATCGTTTCGAAATTAGTTCGAAAGTGGTCCACAGTTTACAACACTGTGAATGTGAGACTGTGCAGCACTGCAACTCGAGCCAACAGCTGGAACTCTGCGACGTTAAAATATCGAGAATAAGGTGAGTTTGCATTATAAAATTACATTAATTGGTTTTCTTATTGAGTGCTAAGTCGAAACATTACAAAGTGGTGGTGATTTTAACTTTGCCGTCGAGTTAGCACACAATTTAAAGACATTTCGGTTCTGAATGTGTGTGTGGGGACAGCTTAATTAATGGGTTTTTCTGCCAATCCAATTCCAGATGCCATTAAGCAAATGCTCAATTAGAACTCGCAGCAGCCGAAGGCCTTGGCCCCCGAGCCCGTGTGGAAGATCCTCATCTACGATCGCGTTGGCCAGGACATAATATCGCCCATAATTTCCATCAAGGAGCTGCGCGAATTGGGCGTTACCCTGCATGTGTAAGATCCACTGAGACCCTCCAGAGATCTAGTTTATATATACCCATTATCCCATCCAACAGGCAACTCCACTCCGATCGCGATGTGCCGGCCATATACTTTTGCCTGCCCACCGACCAGAATCTGGACAGGATTCAGCAGGACTTCTCCTTGAACTTGAACTTTCTGGCTCCCATTATGCGCAACAAAATCGAGAATCTGGCCGCCGCCGCCCTGCGCGGGGCAAATATCCAGCGGGTGTACGATCAATATGTGAACTGTCCTGAAGCACCAGCAGAGCGAGCAGCTCTCCTACTACGCCATCAATCGGGCCAACACCCGCGACGAGGAGATGGAAGCGCGGACTCCAATGTGGACTCGCTATTCGCTCTGTTTGTGACCCTGGGCAATGTGCCCATCAGCCGGTGTCAGCAAGCTGGAGAAGAAGCTGCGCGAGAACCTCTGGGATGCGCCTTGTCGTATCGGCCGCTGGTGCACGATGTCCTGGACCTGGGACTGAACCTGGTCTAAGTGGAGGATGAGTCGGCCAGTGCGGGCAAGTTGAATGACTCATTATCACCCTGACCTTTGAACCATATTAATACTCGTTTCCCTTAGGAGCCCGCAAGAAGCCGAAGGCCTGCGATTTGGACCGCAACGACCGCTTCTGGATGACGCACAAGGGCAGTCCCTTTCATGCAGATGATGAACAACTTAAGAAGTTTATTAAAGAACATGATTTGGATATTAAATTATTCAAATATTTATAATTATTATTCTTTTCAGAATGTGGCCCATCTATACATATGTATACCTATTCCAAAAAATGTGAAATGATTAGAAATAAATTGTTTTAATATAAAATAATAATTTTGTTTTACTGGGAGGGTACTGATATACACGAATAAATAACATTTTGATGACAAAAATTAATATGAAAAATATCGGTTGGATGACAAAAATGTATATGGAAAATACCAGTTGGATGACAAAGAAGTTCAAATGTCATGTTTCAAATGAATCTATTATAAGATCGAATTTATAAAAAAAAATATATGCTTGATATTCTCGAAAATATCAACTCGGTATTTTCGAAATGTTGGTGCTGCATTAAATCATATCGGCTGGAAATTAACATGAAATAATGTTGATTTTGGTGCAATTTAATATCATTTTTTTTTTCTGTGTACACAAACACACATATCAATATTTTTCAGACACTACGTGCTCGGCGAATTTCGCACACCTCGGGATCGATGGATAATGAAATTGCACATGGCATTGAGTATATTATGTCGAAAAATTTCAAATTATCTGCAAAATGGCTTTCGCTGCCGAACCAATAAAAAAGAAATGGCTAAAGGACTGTAAACAAGAAGTTAAAGTCAAGGGTTGACCAAATAAACACTTGATTATGGAACTGCGGGGTTTCGAAGGATATGAAGTACGAATTTTCATTTAAGAAGGAATATGACATGCAATGAAATTATTTATTCATTTAAATATTCATATCAATTCAGTTTAATACTTAAGTTTTGTACATCTTGCTTTATACTCATTTGACCATTTTGAATATTTTTTATTTGTTTTCATTCTAATTCTTAGCAATTGCTAACAAATTGATAAATTGGCGGCACAAAGCTCTCGTCGTTGGGCCAACACATGAGGTCACAGGCGGATGTGCTTCTGTTTTCCCCCACCCATTTTCCATTTTCCTCCGCTCGTTGAACGTTGATGAGTGCTCCGGTTATCTGGCATCCATATTCCCATGTTAACTGTCGCCTTTGGCGGGGAAAAGCTGGAAAAGTGGGCGGCAGAAAGGGGGGTTTGTGAGTGTGGGTCCTTACAGACTTATGAGCATATCCTGTGAATTGAAGAACGTCATAAGGGCAGACAAAAGGCAAAACAAATTGAGGGCGCAACATATGCTCTGCATCGCCCCTCTTAAAATACACAACAGTCTGTTCTCCGTTTAGCTTTTTCTTGCACAATATAGCGGAATAAATTCTTAACTCAAATAACTAATTTTAAAATAATAGTTTTTACAAATACAAGAATTGTTAGGATTAACAATTCAGCAGAAAACGAATTTAAAATTAAATTGGAAAGATACTTTTATTATTATTGCAGTCCTGTGAAATCCATAGTTTACAGGGCTATTATTTTTTGGAATTTTAGCCGTTTTTCTTGAAAGCCTGACAACACTGTTGGCCACATTTTTAGGTGCACCATAAAAACTACACCCACCGACGTGTTATCTCTCGGCTGTGCGTCATTTCACACGGAGAAGAAGAGCAGGCAGACCGCAACAAAACAAAATCTGACAATAAGTGTGAAAATGCCACCCCCTTTCCACTATTTTCTTCTCCCCCCCCCCCTGCCATGCAAAACTAAAAGAAAAATGTTTAAATATTTCCTGCTTTTTATTGTGGTTACAGTCGTCGCGCGTCCCTCTCGCACTTTATCTCTGTCTCCCTCTCTTTTGCAAAATCAAAAGCTGAAGTGAAGCTGAAAAAGGGAAAAATAACAACCACAATGAAGAAAGTGGCACAAAAAAAAACAGCAGAAAGCACAGGAAGTTGAAGAATAAGGAGCTCATCTAAAGGGTAGAATATCCGAATATCCTAAGTTTAAAATGTAAGATTGTAAATCAAATAATCAATTATATATCCTTCAAGATAAGAGATTATTTAATCTGAATAGTTGGAATAAAAACAAAAATAATGTATATTTAATATGTATAAAAATCAATCATATTATATATAAACTAAAAGAAAATTGATTGGTTTTCTCAATATTTATTTAATTTTAAATTATTCCGTGTAAGCTAAAATAGGTTGCAGTTTTTCCAGGGTATCTAAAATGTCATTTAACCACATATACTCGTACATATATCTGCAACTGAACTATCAGTGGAACAAGAAGAAGAAATAGCAGAACAAACGGGAGCGAAGCGTAAAAAATAGCAACACTTTCCGTGTGTTTTGCTTTGTTGTGAACTACACAGAGAGAAACAGGTGTACTGGCACATGAAATACCTTAAAATGCTAAGATTATTTCAATAAAATTAAAAAATATCTAAATAAAATAATACAATAAATATTCATGGATTAGGTATATATTTTGGAAATCACTTGTAAAAAAATAAAAACACCTTTTTGAGTGCATTGCTGTCATCGTTTGCTGTTTACTTTTATTGTTGTTGCTGGCCGCGGCGGCGCTCGAAAAATATGAAAACTTTCGACAGGAAACAGGAAACTGATAAGGGCATTTTTGCGCCGTTGCCCCCCCCGTTCGTCCCGTCTCTTTCTTTCACCGCCCCCTGTATCTATCTCGGTCTCTTTCTAACCCGCCCGTGTCATTTGCTTTCAGCGCTTTTCTTCAACGGGCTTGCTCTCGGTCTTCTGCCCAGCGAACTTATTGTGCGAGATTTATTTCATAACCCTCGGGTACAGTGAGGCCTCGCAGTGTGGGATCTCCCATAAGCCTACATTTCATTTGGGCTGCGATGTTGAGGAAATTTATTTTATTTGTTACTTTAACAAATTGTTCTGTACTTTTTTTTTTTAAATTTGCGATCTCTCCGTTTTTTAAAACACCTTTTTTAATTTTCATCAAAACATTTTTTACAAAATAGAATTTTAATTGAGGTATTTATTTAAACTTTTAAAGCCACAAAAAAAAGTTATTCAAATTTACAATCAGATAAATATTTTATTGAATAAACAAATGAAATTTCTAATCTTATATTAAAGTGATCCTTCCAAGTGCAATCTAATTCCTGTTTCTGTACTTTTTTCCTCGAAATCTTTATATAGTGGAGTGTTTACTGTTTTATGCGTGTGATATGTGGTTTTATGCTGCTTGTTTTTATGGAACCAACAGAACTGGGTGCTAAAACATTATCCCTTCGGCGGATCCTTCACTGTATCGTGTTAGTTGGCATCGTTAAGCTATGGCCACGCCCCCTGGTGACACCGCCTGACAATGTGTCTCTTTTGGTCCCCATCCCTTCATCTCCCCCTTCCCTGTTTTCTTGTGGCCTGTCCCTTTTTTTTCCACTTTTCCCTTTGGGGACAGCTGTTGCAGCAATGTTGCAAGTTGCACAGTTTTATCAATTCCAGCGAGCTTTAAAAAACGGGTAAGAGGTGCCAAAAAGGTGCCTTCACTTAAGAACAATTAACGAATCATTTCATAAATTAGTTGTAACCATCACTTACTAAATTAAGTAGGTATATTTATGAACTATATTTTGGGGAGTGTTTATAATGAAAACATTTTTTTTCCTTTAATTTATTTAGAAGAGTGTAATTTTGTTTTGTTTTTTTTTACCTTTTTTTTTGTCCTTGCAATTATTAAAATCAAAAAGGTCTAAAAATAGATTAATGTAACGGCTATTTGAGGCACTCGACTAAATCATTATTTTTTATTATTTTTACAAACAAGACTTTTTTAAATGTTTAATTAGAAAATAAAGGCTTTCTAAACAAAAGGTTACTTAAAACACACAATACTAAAACCTTGAAGCCAATCTTATTGAAATTCCCAAATTTCAGTTTTTTCCATTTAAATTTTAGCAGATTCCTTTTATTGAGATGTGTCAAAACCAAGGGAATTTGGCTTGAGACCGGGGTATTCACCGCCCATCAGCGTTAAGATTTGCAGGCCTATTTAGCGGTCTTATCGGACTTAACCCATGATGGCCAAGGGGCTTACAGTTGAGGTGAATATTTTAAAGCTTAGCGCGGCAAAGCTGATTTAATTAAATAAGTCATCTGGCATCAGTTGCGCTAAGCCACGCGAAAAGTCATTCCATTTTTGGGGGGTTAAGGGTGTTAGGGGATTAAAGACAGGGGGAATATGCTTATTTACCAAACACTTTTCAACATCGGCGTGCCAATGGCCAATTGCCCTTTCTTCAGGCTTTCTTCGCCTACTTTCCCGCCCCCTTTAGGCCCCCTTTCTCCAGAGAATCCCCAGTTCTCCATTTTTTGCCACCCCCCTGGCCACCTGTCCTTGCAACATAAAAACACGACCATGAATTAACGTTGAAACATGGCCAAAAAGGCAGCACAGCCCCTGTATCTGTATCTGTATATGTGTGCAGGAGTATCTGTGTGTGTTGCAGAGCATCTGTGTATATGTGTGGCCGCAAACAAACACATAAAAATGGCCTGCTCCGTTCGAAGGACTCCGTACTCCGGAGTCTCGCCAACCGGCGTGAAAATCATTTAATTTACAACACGAACACGCCGGGAAATGGGTGGAAAATGGTGGTAAAATCAGTGGGGAAATGTGGAAAATGGGAAGGGAAAAGAAGAGGGCTAAAAGGACAACCAGTCGAGAGTTGGGCCTAACAATATGAAGTGAGTTTTCATTTAATGGACTGCAGGCGGTGAAAAGTAAGTGGGGGCGGGGAAATGGCGGGAAAAGCAGGTGCAGCAGCCCAGATAGTCAGGGAAAAAGAATAGCAGTGGGAAAGAGAGGAGAGAAGGGGGGAAGAGGGAAGACTAACTAAAATGGGGCAAAAAGCGCGGGAAAAAGGAGTTCAAATCAGGAGCACAACTAGTGGACGGAATGGAAAAGCTAAGCCACGTTATGCGGTTAACTAACACGCCCGCAAAACAACCACACACGCACACAAGGAGTGTTGTTAACCCCTTAGTGCCCCAACCCCTTTTAAAAGCGAAAGTTGTTGGTTTTTCGCTATCAGCTGATGCCAGCGATTTATGCACTTTGCACAACCAACAAACAAATAAAGCTAAAACCCCCACGGAACACTCGCATTTAACCCATTTTCTTACAGCAAAATGTATTCAACTTTTGTAGATAGAAATTAAAGAATAATACAACAAAGGAATAATATCAAGTATAATACCTTTTGAATTTAAAATACATTGTCTTTCGCAGATTTCTTACAGCAGAGAAAATTAAATAAAATCTAGTTTATAAATAATTGTAATTTTAAAAATATTTAAAGTTTAAAGAACCTTTTTATCAACGAAAATACATTTAAATTTATTTCAAAAAATTTTAGAATAACAATTTATAAATTTATTTATAATAATTTAAAAAATATTAGAAATTATGGGTAATTTCTTATCACAGATACATTTTAATTACCTATAAATATCTTTACTTTCACCTCTAAAAGCTGTTGCACTTAAACCGTGAAAAAGGGCAGAAATGAAGCCGGAAACGGTAAACAGCAATCACTTGCTTAGGCAAACAGGAAAAGCTGACACTTAAGCGGATGATGCACAAGTCGCTTTTGCTTTTCCCTGAACCCAAACCGCCTCCCCCACCACTTTTCCCCTGCCAAGTTTTTCTCCGAGTGTGTGTGTCTTAGTAAGCATTTATGTCAATATTTGTCTCAGGCATATCGCCAGCAGTTTTCCCGCTTTCCTCGGCTTTCCCCGTTTTCGCACGCACGGCCAAATGTCAAACAAATCCAAAAGTAACTTGCAAAAATAGGCGGCGGTATGAGCAGTCTGTGCAAATATTTTAACGTGTTTTTTTTCGTTTTCATTTTCACGACACGTTGAAAGGATTTACGCCAAACAAAAAAAAAAAAGAATAACAAACAAATAAAGTGAAAATATCACAAGATGGACTGCTGATGTGTGTGGGTCAGTAGTGGACAGCTGGAAAAGCGGGGGAAATAGGGGAAAAACAGGCCAATTCATCCTCGAATAAATATTTGCCAGGCGATGGATCCCGAAAAAAAGGGAAGGGGTCGTATGTGAACAAAGGCGTTGACGCGCTGTCATTGCTCTGGCAAAGCTGATTCCCTGATTCCCAACGGCACTGGGAGAAAATACCCATTTATTCATATCAAAATAATATGTTAATTGGTGCTATTATGATGATTACAAAATTTAAAGATGGTATTTCATCTCTTTTTATATTTACAAAACTCTTTATTTTGCTTTTATGTACAAAAATAACTTTATTTTTAAATTACAATATTTTTTTTCATTTCTTATATACAATTTTTTTTTAAATTTTGTTTTAATGCTTTTTAAAATGTAATTATTTATTTCAGTGCACTTCTTTTCGGCATTGCTCTTAGCTGCTCATGAAGCCCCCCTTCATCCCCCTTCTTCTGCCTACGCCACTGCCTTTCCTCAGTCACTGCGTGTAATATCAGGGATTCAATAAACACTTCAAACATAAACTTGACGATTTATTACAACTGAATGGGCAGGCGTCTGCTGGCAAGTGAAAATGTCTTTATATACGAGCACTGCAAAAAAAGAAGAATTGCAGTATAAATATAAATAAACATTCATTTTAAATTGTTATAGATTAAAATAAAATAAATATAAATAATAATATAAATAAATATTAATTTTAAATTTTGATATATTAAAATCAAATATTAATTTACTTTTTGAAAACTGAATATTTTCGATATTTAATATGTGCTCTCCCTTCAAAACATCGATATTATCGAATCAATATTGTAAAAATATCGAAAATATCGATAATTTTAAAATTTTTTATGTTATCATATTTATTTTTATTTGAGTACCCCCCTTTTCTGCCAGTGCCCCCCTGAGGATATACGCCATTGTGTGTGTTTGTCAATATGCCATGTGACAGTTTGCTGTGTGTCTGTCTACTAGTGGCAACGCGATGTTCATATACGCAATGAATTATTAATTCGTTGGCCCGGGTCCGGGTTTGCACTCTGGGCTTTGGAGCCCCAGTCCGTGTTGAATCGGTTTCGGAGTGGGAAAGGGGAATACGATTCGGAATCGGAGTCCCTGCACGTCGGCTGCGTCGGCATTTAACTGCTGACAAATGATAAATTTATTATTTACCAGCCAACGGCAAAGGGCGGGGATTCGGGCGAGCATTTGCTAGATTAAAATATGTTTTAATATTTGCTTTCGTTACACTCCGGCGGAGCCACGCACACAGGAGCTCCCCCACAAAGCAGCCCACACGTGACATGGCAACCTTGGCCACCCACCCTTGGCCACCCCCCTCCCCCTCCCCACAGCAAGAAGCACCCACCGACGTCCTTGGAAACGCCTTGGAGTGCGATAATCACGCGCATTTGATTAATTACCCGTGTCGTCGTCGCTGCTTCTAGAGATTTTGAGACTTGAGTCCGCATGACACTGGAGTTTAAAGGGATAACAATCTAAAACTGTTCTGAATATAAATATTACGAAGAAAAATAAACCCTCCTCTTAACAGGTAAGTTTTTATAATTATAACTATTTATTTAGCACAGTAAAAAAAATATTTAAAAATCTTTAGACAGGTTTTCCTATTCTTCAGGCTACAAAAAGTAGAAAAGTCATAATATTTATAATATCTCGCGCTAAAGAAACACTTTCACTTGAGTGTCATACAGGCTTAAGCCCATCTGAGAACCACACTTAATTCTCAAGTTCAACAAGACGCTGTAAGTTGTCTTATCGCCGACACGAGTGCCGCGAAAAGTTGCAACTTTTGAGCTAGCGTTAATCGCCACAGTGGCCGCCCCCTGCCCTTTGACCCCCGGGGATTTCCCCCTTTAGCTTCAAGACCGCAGAAAACCAGACACTTGGCGGTACGTGTCCAACTGTGAGTCCGACCGCTTAACGCGCTCCTTAATTGTCATTCTCCTTGTCATATCACCCAGAGTTCTTTGAGATACAGTCAGGGGAAAGTTTTGGCTTAAAGATAGTTTGTGAAATAAATACTAGAAAATACTAGAAATAAAGTGATTAAACTCTCATGTTCGTGAATCGAAAGAAAGAAATAGAAAAGCCACGAGAACCAGATGCCAGAATGAACAAACGTAATCAGAGCAGAGCAAACGAAATCAAACAAATGTTCGAATCGGCAAACAAAAAGGGGCCAAATGTTATCATAAAACGATTTTCTCACTTAAAGAAGAAAGCTCGGGGAACTCGAAACGGGGACAGGGAAAAAACTTAAATTATTGCAAATCAATTTGGGGGTCCGGCTTGCGCCGGGGATCCTTGAAGTTGCGAGCAGCAGCTGTGCCGCTGCAGAAGAGGTCCTTTTTTCTCTGGAAGGAGCGAGGTCCCGAAGCCTAGACAGCAGAGCCTGCGACCCCGTTATTATTTTCCCCTTGCTGGCGCAGCCATAAAGCACATTTTATTGAGTTGTCGAACTTAAGTACCAACAGCAACAAGAAGCGGCGTAAAAAAATGCTGCTGGCGAAATAAGAGCAACTGAAGTAATGGGGCAGGAGTGGTCTGGTATTTTGGTACGCATGTGGTTCGGTGCCCTTTCTTCGATCCCTTCGTTCTTGCCCTTCTACGGGGTACTTGACTCTCACTTGGGATTACGACCTTAAATTTAATATCTAATTGGAAATTAATTGAAGAATAAACTTGGAAAATTAGTAAAATCTTGAAAATGAGCATATTATCAGAAGGTAAGTTGATCACTGACCTAGATATTAAATTTACAAAAATAATGAAATTGCTAAAAATACTTATTCATTTTTCCAGTAACTAAAAATATTTTCTTAGAGCCTTTTTCATCTTTAATTTGAAAACCAAGCATTAAAAATAAAATATTCCAACTTTAAAATCTTACTGTTATTTAAACTCAACATTTATTCTTCCTTACTTCTTTTCGAATAGGGTATTGGAAAATTTCTTTCAACTCAAAATACCCATTGTTGTTTCCCCATTTGCTTTTCGCAATGTAGGGCAATGTGGCGCATAGACGGCTCAATAATATGCCAGTTCCAGTAATGTTCCCTCTGCCACCCAACCCTCCCCCTTCCACCAAATTGCAGCACACAGACACCCACGCAGACAAGGGCGATTGGCAACATTTTGGCAACACGCACACAAAACACACACACACACACTCTTTGGCCTGTCGATAAGTGTTTGTGTTTTGCACAGCAACAAAACAATTTCAAACAAAGAAAAATAAAATACTTTAAAAATAATACAGAAAAAAAGATAATATAAGGAAAAGTGGGTGTCTTACCAACAATAAGTGCATTTAACATATTTCATTTTATTTAAGAACTAACCCGCAATTTCTCTGAGTGTGTATTTTTTCTCAGTCGGAAGCGTAATCGTTTACAGCTGCTCGAATGCACAAATAATTCGAAAGGAATGTGGCCTCCAATGTTTGTACTCCAAAACCTATGCAATGCCACGTAGCCCACTGTGCAAGGTGAACTGAAAAAAGTAAATATATTTGAAAATTACTAGTAAACCATTAAACTAAAATTATATGTAAATGCCCTTATATATTGTTAGTTACTCTTATAGTTATTAATGCATTTATTTAATCTTATGAACGTTAAAGACTACTTTTACTCTTAAGATTTGTTTTAATATTTTTAATTTTATAATTTTAATATAATATTTTAATATTTTAATATAATATTCAGTAAATATTAAAGCAATGTGCGACTCACTGTGTCTGCTCATTAGTACACAACCAAACATACATTCTAAGTTGCTTCTTAGAAAAAAACACACACATTGCTCCCTCATAAATGACTGAGGGAGACTTTTTTGGAGGAGGAAGAAAACTTGAAAAAAAAAAATAAATAACAAAAAAAAATAAATTAAACACTTTTTTTTTATTATTTAACCATTCTTTTTTTTAGTACTACATATATATTTAATTAAATTACAACCCTTATTTTATGTATAACTTCATAAAAAAATGTGAAAGTTTGCCGAAAAATATTTGTGCATCTTTAAAATGTATTTTAAAAAAATGTAATTATTAAAATTCAATTGAAAAATGTAGCTTTGTCGCGAACATTTCGCTCAGTGATCGACAGCTTGGCCGTGCCACATTTACCCGAATTTACCAGAATCGAGGGCGCGAACTCGCCCCCCTCCCCCATCCCTCATCGAGCTATTATTTGATCATATTTAAAAAGGAATTTTCGGTGCTTTCATATTTTGTTTTTATTTTTTGTTTTGCAGGACCGCCGTTTGTTCCTCCTTGAGCCATCAATATTTCACTTTCGCCTAAGAGCCAATTAGGGGGAGTCGGCACATGTGGCCCATGGATTCCCCCCTTTTCGGGCTCGTAAATTTGACAGTTTATTAATTACAGCTGCAATTACGAGTGCTGTGATATCAGTGCAGCTTAAAACCGCCGGCAGTTAGGTTAAGTCACCGGAGTTTTGGCCACAAACTTTGCGTTTACCTTTTGTCCGAAACAATTATGAAGAGTCCTTGCGAAAAGGACGAGTCCTCGACTACTGAAAACGCGATACGCTTGTTGGACTTTGTCAGCAGCGCGATTAAAAAGGCAAACAAAGAAAGTTTTCTTCGCCAAACTTGAACGCGAAAAAGTGGTTAAAAAGGAGTTTACTTTGCAACTTGCGTTTTTCACTGTAAGATTATTCAAGGATTTTTAAAAATATATGTAAAGCTTTAGAGGATTGTAAAAAGTACTTGATAAAAAATTTTATAAAAATAGTTACTTTATTAAAAATATTTTTGACTCAATTAAAGGGTAGACAAAAATTTTATGAACTATATATTTTTTTAATCTCTTTCCGCCAAAAAGAATGGCGTCACATTTCCACTGACACAATTTACCAGTCGCCAAATATCGTCGAGCGGTCAGAGGTCACCCCTTGCCGGCGATTAACAAATCCCTTCTCCCCCCAAACCAAAAAAATAAATAAAAGAAAACAAACCAGAAAATGCGTAATGAGCTGCGAAACGCGTCCGGCATCAGACATCAGGATATATAGAAGAGTACTTCCGGACATCGTACATCTGATATCGGAGTGTTATCCTTCGCCCAGCACTCAAATTCAATTGCCAGCGATTTTAGTATTCATCAAGCGTTTTACAACTATTTTTCTTAACGCATTTTATTGGCGCTCGGGGGGCTGGAAGTCACTCGGGGGAGTGGTTGATGATGGGATGTGGCTTCTTGTGGGTTCACCACCACGTAGCCTATTTAAAATGACACGCCCGACCATCTAATGGTCAGCCCTTCTTACCCTCTAATTGCAGGATGGCTTGTGTTGTTTGGAAATTTCAAAAATCTTAAAATACTTAAAGAAGGAAAAGTTTAGGCTTAGAGTTTTGGGGAGAATATTATATAGATAAGATATAAGATACAATTACTTTTTTACAAACTGCTCTGTAAATATACAATTTTTTTTAATTCACTTGACTATTAATCATCGATTTTTGAAATTTAATTTTTATGTTAAAGAAAAAAAGAAAAATAATAAAAGTATAATAAAACCACTTAGAAAAGAATTATGGATTAAATTCCTAATTTTTTTTAAATAAAGAGGTACCTCTGAGTCGATTTAGGCAACTTAAATTTAAACCAGGGCTATTTGTTATTATTTTGTCCATCTTTTCCCCCGCTTTTCCATTGACCATTGTCATATTGAAACCGCAGTGACGAGAGAAAATCGCTGGATGGGTGGCGAAGATATAAGAGGGAGCGATTGGGCTGTTGACAAGGCCGTGGATGGCATTTCTATTAAAAGCTATGAAATATAACAGAAACTCCCAAAGACTTTATATTTTCCCTCTCTTTTTCGGGGTTATTGTTATTGGGAAAAGGCTACAGACTGGCTGACAGTCAATAAGCAAGACGCTCTTGAAATTCCCAAAATATTTTCACAATAAAAATTCTTAAAAATTGTGTCCCAGTGCCATAAATATTTGCATCAGCCGCAAGAATTTCCCCTTCTCCAAGTTGTCGGTGTGCGTGTGCATAATTCTGGGCGGCACTGTTCCCTTTTTTCCTTTATTTTCCTTTTTCACAAAGTCGAGGCGACGTGTTTGTCATAACTAAAATGGATACAAATTAGGGTAAATGCAAACAATAACAAATTGATAATTCGCTTTCCTTTCCCTCTGTTTTTCTTTTTTTCTTTGAGACTAAAACAAAAAGCATTATCCAAATGGAAATACATAAAATGCATGGCTTAAAGGCTCGCATGGCGGGAATTTTCCTGGTCAGTTGTCGCCAAGTGTCAACCGGCATTTCAAGCGATTTAATGGCAGTAACGAAAAAGGGAAAATCAGCAAAAAAAGAAAGTAGGAAAATATAATAGAGGAGTTTTAGAAAAGATACAAAACAGTTGCAGTGAAACTTCATGGACTAAGAATTGTAAAATTGTATTTGTTTTGGTTAAAAAATATTATGTAGTATATTTGTAATTAAAATTTAAGTGACTATTGCACGCTACATGTTATCTATTTCCTATAATGTCAAAAAACGGTTAAAAAACAACCTTAAAAAATTCTAAAAAATAACAAAGATACTCAAATTGCTTAGCTTAGCTGAGGATCTATCTAACTAAATTTAAATATCAGTTCAATATCATATAGAAATATGATTTAAATTAGTTTTAAGCTTATTGGATTCGTTGGCATCCTCAGAGAATTTTTTATTTGGAACCAGCTTTTGAATACGATTTGGTACCTAAACATTCTGCCAGGCTTCACTGTACCATTTATACTTCCGCAAATGCATTTGGTGCCAGGCGCTCCTCTTCAGACGCACAAAAACCGGTGAGCGAAATAATTTTGCTTAATTCAATGCAAAGGAATTACTGGGTGGGGATTTCCCAAGTTGGCAGCTGGAGTGGCGGAAAAGTGCGGCAGAAGTGAAAAGGGGGAGTGAAGATGCCGCCGCCTTCCTGTGACGCAATTAGTGCAACATTGTTGACATTGTTTTTTGTTTATCCTGCGCTTTTTTTGCCACCCTTCTTTTTATTTTTTTGCATTTTTTTTCCTGTTTGGCTGTTGTGGCTGCAACATGCCAATGCCACGGGTCAAAGGGCAAGTTTAAGTCGACTTTAAAGTGGTTTTGGGTTCTTTTCAATTTAGTCATCCCCTTCTCTGGGAATTTTCCTCTGCGGATAAGGAGGAAGCTAAGTGTTGCAATCGGATCTGCTTTGTATTTTTTACACTCCTAAAAGGAGTTATAAATATATATTTTGGTATTGTAACTTTTAAGATTTTTAAACTTTATTTTCATAGCACATTGCTTAATTTTTGTTATTTCAATATTTTTCCACCCGTTCCAGTCTGCTTTCACTCATTTCGTTTCTTTTCTACTTTACACTACTCATGTTTCACTCGTTTCCTTTGATTTCCACCCATTCCCATTTTCTGATCCACTTGATTTGTGATTCGTATTTAACTGATTCCCCTTCCCGTTTCAATTGTTCCGATTCCCTTTGCACTCGTTCCCTATTCCTTTCCTTACATTCCCCCTTCTCATCCACTTGACTGTACTTCTATCCCACTTTCCCGTTTCAGAGTGTCGAGAACGCTTAGCTGATGAAGCCATTGTATGCGAACGGACCGACTCAAGGCCCCCATTCCATTCCCACCCATTCCGCTCCGTTTTCAGCCATTCCGAACACTTGAAGAACCCTTCAGATGATTCCACTTTAAGGACAAATCACGCGTGAAATGAGCCAAGCTTTAAAATTTGAATTTCGTTGCCACACTCGCAGGATACTTTTCAATTTTGTTGCTGGAGTTTTATTCATGCATACGGAAAACAGGCAGCTGGAAAAAGTATCGAGTTTTCTTTTGGCCATGTGGCCAGGGAGGGGGAAAATCGGGGGGCCAGCTGCAGGGCTAGAAAGCAATCAGAAACAACAAAAGAACGGGCCAAGAACTTTGAACTGGAATTTATAAATTCCAATGCGAAAAGGTTAATGGAGGTTGGGGGCGCAAAAAGACAAGGAATAACAACAAATCAATCAGGTAAAATAAAAAGCAGTTTGGAGACTTAAAAAAGGGTTTTCAAAAATAATTAACTTTTTTTTGGAAAATAGCGATCACTGGAAGGGGTTTCCCCCCGCCAGCGCACCTCACAGTTTGTAATTCTTGATTTTTTTATTTTTTTTTGGATTTTTTGCTTGTTTTGTTTGGATTCGTAGAATGTATCTTCAATAGACGTATCTTCAACTTTTCTGTCTCCATAGACAACATTGCCGTAGTAGGTCCCAGTGGACAACCATACATAGACGTAGTAACATTGTAAGCTCGTAATCGTGCGGATGTACGGCTCCTCAATCTTCAGGTGCAGCTCGGTTCGCTCGTGTCAGCGCTTTCCTCGCATTTCTTCAACTTTGTTTTGTCTCCGGACAAACCCTTCTGAGTATAGGCGTTTTCCTTCTGACCATAAGTGTTTGATTTCTCAACAGTTTCATAACTTTTTTCATAAGCTTTGTTTGTGTTTGCGTACCCTCATTAGTACCATAACCATTTTCTTCAATTTTTGTTGCCACAATTAGTGAGGAACGTGGCCAACCCTTGATCAACTGTGAGGCGCTCGACCGCCGAGAAACGCTGCTGCTAAAGCGCTATTTATACGTACCACCAGCGGAATAAGCACTTGGGAATTATAAAGACCCGAGCCGGAGGAAAAAATAAAAAAACGAGAGAGCACAGCCCATATAGTCAGTTGAGAGCAAGAATAGTCGTCGAAAAGAGGCATGCGGAAGTCTGTATACCCTTACCAAAATCAGTTGTTGAATTGTTGGTATACAATAACAGAATACCAATAATATATATTATAGTATAGTATGAAATGATTCACACCCAATTTAAAGACAGGAGATCCAAAATCATATACACTTAAATAAATGAACACTGCAGTGGAAGTTTCTTAAATATTTTGAATAAAAAATATAAAAATAAATTATATTTAAGATTATAGTTTGTAATACTATTTTATAGATTAGAAAATTTTTTATTATTATATTGTTCCAAACTTGAGTTTTAAAGTCTTTAAAGTCTCTATTTAATATTGTCCACAATAATAAGGGTATGTTTACAAAACCCACAAGAGAATGAAAGGGAGCGAACCAGAAGAGAGAGCGCGCATGAGGGAGTGCAAAAGAGAGGAAAGGTTCCATCCCAGCAGAAAAGTGGGAAAGAGAAGATAAACGGGAGAGTGAGGAACGAGTTTTGCGACTGAGATCATATCATATTATATTTGTAAGTAGCTGCAATTGTTTTGCACTTTTATTGCGCATCTATTTTAGTCTGCTCGCGATCGACAAACAAACAGCTAAATGTGCAAATTTAACCTGCATGTGTATGTAGGTTTATGTGTTTTCACGATGCAGCGATCGCTTTAGTTATTCATTTTCAATTTGATTTTTTGCGAAAAATGGACAAAAAAATAAAATTCGGGATCTGGGTTTTTGGAAAATTAGGAATTTTTTCTTTTGGTTTTTTTGCTATAACTTGTTCAAAAATGGTCCTACACCTAAAAAATCTACTGCTTTGAATAGATAACAAAATAATAAATAAATCCATGACACTTTCCGTGTGATGTTGATAAAATAAAATTTTTGCCAATTTTCACATTTTTTATAAGGGGTTACATCACAATTTTTTACGAAAATTGGAAAAAAATTAAAATGCCCAGGTTTAAATGCTAATCGATTGGAAATTAAATAACGAGCTCAGAAAGGTATGACAATACAAATTTGGATCTATACTTCCATTGTTTCAGCCAAAAAACTAATTAATTTTGCGTAAAAAATTCGGGATCTGGGAAATTCGGTATCTGTGTTTTTGGTAAAAATTTGAATTTTTCCTTTTTGTTTTTTTTGCTGTAACTTGTCCAAAAATGGTCTTACACAAAAAATACATACTGTTTTGAATAAATAACAAAACAATAATTAAAGCCAAAATAAAAATAACAACTTTTTGAATAGCAGAATTCCTTTATTTTCACTCGAGTGGGGGGTGATTTATCACCCATATCACCCCGCGAATCCGCGCATGTTAATAAACAATAATAGCAATGGCATAAACTTCTTCCCAAAGTCCATCTTTAAACTATTCCACATGCTGGGGATAATTTAATGAGGGACTGATCAATGCCCATATCAATTTCAGTCGAACTTCCGCCAAGTTCTGGGTGTAAGATAAAAAACCCAACCCGATTTTCGGTGGTTTTCGGAACCGGAGGCCTTGACCAGTTGGACAAAACCGCAGGGGCGATCGAAAGGGAAAGTTGTGGTCCGAGTCCAACAAGCGTTTTTAATTGATTTCCCAACTAGAACTCGAACTTTCCCACACACACGGAGGTCTGAAAAGTTTACAATAATTTTTGAACATTCAATGGCCGCAGCTAAAAACGCCAAAAACTATTGGAAAATGCGGAAACGGAGAGGGGAAGGGGTTTGAAGGGGGGGGGGGGGCGACTGTCAAGGGGTCAAGGGGTTACTGTCCGGGTTTTCAATCCACAACTGAGACCCGGCAAAAAGCGATGACAAAACGGAAAATTCGGGCCAATCGTTGGGGGTGAGTGAAAACTTTTGCCCGGCGATTCTGTCTGTTGGCATATTTTGAAAAGCAGTTTTCCAAAATGCACACACACACATGGCCAAGCGGGGAGTTCAAAGTTCAACGCATGATTGTGAAAATGGAATGGCCAAAGTTGGTAGAAAAGTTGAAACTAAAAAAAAAATGGGGAAATTCGCCTTTTTATTTGACTTTTTTTATTTACATTTTCTTTCTGCGGCTGAAATGTTTCTGTCACTACTTTTTTTGCATAATTTCCGGTTCCCTCTTCCAAATTTTCCTCGTGGGCTTGTTGTCATTTTCGATGACAGCTGCCTTTTGTCCACTGTGCGTTGACCAAAACCACCCACTGTCAATTCAAATGTGGGCTTAAAAATACGTACATATATAGATATATATGTTTGTATGCATATAGAAATGTGCAAGCGATGTGCACAGCTGTGTGCGAATCATTTTAATTTCATATCTGAATGCCAAAGTTCCTAATTGAAATGGCTGTTGAAAGGGAAGTTAGGCAAAAAAGAAAGTTTAAAGGGCAAAATACCAAAAGAAGGAGGAAAATGTATAGCGAGGAATGCGCAATAGAAAAGATTTTACAGAATTATAATAATAAAATATAAATATATATACAGTGGCTTTATCGTCTAACCGGGCAGTCACTTGAAAATAATAAAACGTTCCCATAAACTGAACAAAATTGGTTAAATACAATACATTGTTTTGCTGTACCAAAAAAATGTTTCAAAAATTCTCGATAGGATGTCAACATTTTTTAGCAATAGAAAATTGTTTCGATTTTTAGAACTCAACGAATAATTTGACTAACGCAAATGTTTTTGCCATTGGGATTGGTTTGTAGTAGAGATTAAGAGCAGAAACCATCATTACACTGCAGAAAAATGTTAAAATGACTCCACGAAAAGAATCATCTGTGGAACTTCGTCAGTTGATCAGAAAACTCAATTTTTAAGGGAAAACTTTACGGAAAATCACCGAATTGTTCGAAAAAATCAAGACTACTGTTCTGGACATTATGAAAAGGTTATGGTTCCCTTTATGAAATTATAAAACTGCCAAAATGCACATCCGAATATAATAAAGTTCTTAATTTAACTGAAAAGTGGCTATCGAAAGGCGAATATACCAAGCACTAAATGTAGTTCACAATTTGGGTCAGCAAACCCACAAAAAGCAGATCAAATAATCGCTGAAGTGCCAAAAAATTACCAAGAGTCAAAGGCAAAAAGCCCTTTCGTCAGAAAAGAAACGAAGAAAAACTGCAAGTATTTAATTTCAATTACAGACATGACAAAATGCTGTCGCTTAACCCTCGGCACCCCCCTA
Source organism: Drosophila prostipennis (assembly GCA_037075205.1). NCBI lineage: Eukaryota > Metazoa > Arthropoda > Insecta > Diptera > Drosophilidae > Drosophila > Drosophila prostipennis. Next base: position 196,294 of record JBAMCJ010000012.1, read on the forward strand.
ATCCACCGCTTAACCCACCGATGACCCCCCAGTCCGCTCGCATTAGCCACTCTTAACCCAATGCCAGTCCACTTAACCCATCAATCCTCATCCGAGAATCCCCATCCTCAACGCAGTGGACCACTGGAGAAGTTCGAAAACTGGAAATACCTCAAGCAATCAATGGACCTGCTTCTCTCTCACTCTCCGTCTCTCTCTAACCATTCGTCCCCTCTCTTTCGCTGCGCCATGCTGCCATCTCTTTCGCCGCAATCAACATAAAACAAAGACGAAGGCAACTGTATAAAAATTAAGCTCAATTACCAGAAATTTACAACATCAATAAAATAACTGAAGAGTGCTCAACACAAAATCACCGCACACATACACACAGCATGTGCCCTGTGTGTGTGTGTGTGTGTGAGGGGCGGTGGGTGGCGAGTGGAGTGGGCGTGGCACGGGAGAACGTAGCAAACTCATCACCGGATGCTGACATATTGAAACACGTACCGACAACATGCTACACCAAAATTATAGTCACTTCCTTGATTTTGATTTCAAGTACTATGGGGGGGTGGGTATTTTCCGGAGGGTAGCGAGGGGAAGGGGGTACGAAATTGAAGGTTTACGGGGTGTATTGGGGGGAGTGGTAGGTGATCTGGGTCCTTGTCGAGACCCCCAACACCCCCTTCCCACACACAAAAAAAAAATCAAATACCCAAACGAATTTTTTTGGGTTAGGTAGTTTATGTTACGATATCAAATATAATTAGGATCGGTTAAATATTTTTAAGATACGAAATAAAAGAGTTATTTTTACGGTAACTTAAAGATTTATCTTAAGAAATATTAAATTTTTTAATGACCTTAAAATAGTATTAAATATTTTTTTTAATAGTAAATAAATTAGTTAAAAACCCTATATTAGTAATTATTTCTCCCAGTGCACTGCCGCCCACCTCCTGTAAGCGGACCGTAAGTGTTGCAAAATATGTTGACTCAACTCATAACAAGCCCAAAAACTGAACGTAACTGAGAACGTGGCTGTGATGGGGGACCGGGAAAACGGAAAAGTGGAAAAGTGGGCGGGGCAGTGGCTGGTGCCACCCGAGGACAACAAAAAAAGTGGGAAAAGTGTGGGTGGTGGAAGGTGGATGGGGGATGGGCGAAAGCGAGAGCGAACATCAGTTGAGGATTTCCTAATGAGTGCTTCATGAATGAATTTCAGCCACAGAATACTAATTCGATGGAAAATTCATTTTTCCACACGATTGGCAATTAAAAGAGATTTTCTACCACACACACACACACCCACAGAGGGGCGTAGGGAAAAGGGGGCGTGGCAGGGAGACACATATAGCTTTGTCTAGTCATCGAGCGAATTGACAGGCGAACGAAGCGAAGCGAACGGACCAAAAACGTCCAATGGAGATACCCGAAAAATAGACAATAAAATAGTTGAACGATTAAAGGGTATTTGGGAGAATTTTTGCGAACTTTAGATCATAATTTATTTTTAGCATTTCAACACACTTGCACTGATTAATTAATTAAGAAGTAAAATTAAATATTATCAGATTTGTAATATATTTAGTCAAATAAAAAGTACAAAAATAGGATTTCAAATATTTATTATGCCTAAAAGTATGGAGAAAAAATGTTGAACGAAAGTTTTTCAGGACTTTTTGAACTTACGACTTTGTAAGTAACCCTGATTTGATTTAATTTATTATTTTTGCAAACATTACTTTAATTTCTTTACATTCCTAGGATATTTTCAAGCAAAATTCGAAAGTGTCTAGATGCGCAGCTCTATTTGCGAGTTGCATGTTGCTAGGCGGTGGAAAGTTGTGAGTTGGGTGTCGGTTCGATTGACTGGACTGCTTCTGCTGGTTAGCGTTGTTAGGACTTGCTGTCCCCCTTCCCTCCCACCTCCCCCGCTTTCCCGCCCACCCATTTCCCATTTCCCGACCTGCGTGTGTGTCTGTGTGATGACTTATGCTGTGCGAAAGCCAACTTGTCAATGTGAGACGGCAGTGAAGCAAGCAGTCGACAAGCGTTGACGTATTTGACAAACACACAGCAAAAGGTTCAGGGGGGTCAGGGGGTCAGGGGTGCGGGTGAAAGGGGTAAAAGGGGGTACGGGTGAACGGGTGAAAGGGCATTTGTCACCTCATTGCAAGGCTGCAACTTGTGGCGACGAACGAAGCGAGGCTAATTACTTTAATTGGTTGTTGCTGTCCCGCTTTAAAGTGCCATTGAAATTGAAATTGCAACTGTGCAAATGCACACGGTGAGAAATTGGGCAGCCTGTGAACTAAAAAAAATTTAAAATGTATTTGAATAACTTGAAATATAAGTATTTGCCTGAAAGTATGCAGTGAATAAAGGATAATCGTCTTCTTGTATGAATGCATATCACTTTCGGCTTTAAAATATTTTGTTGCATACTTTTAGACACCTATTTTGACATTTAAAGCTGATTCCAAAAAACCACCTAATTTTTTGGCACCCAAATTGTTACAAAAAATCCAGAATTGTTTACAATAAATATACAACATTTGGCCTGTGGAAAATATAGAACAGGGGGTGAGCAAGGTGGCAATCAGCTCGAGCAGCACGAACCATTTCGAACAGAAAAGTTTGCGTTGGAAAATCTAATAATGCCTCCAGAATGCCAACTACTTAAAAAGTGCACGACAAACGCATAAAAACAATAAATTGCACAAAAAGCCGGGTTGCGGGGAATTCCCTTTCAATTTGAGTTAAATAAAATGCGACACAGAGCGAGCGAGATGGCGATGGAAGGAGGGAAAGGGAGAGGGAGAGGCAGATAGAACCAGAACCGCAGAGGGCGACTACGAGTATAATAAAGAAGTTTTCTCGGTTGGCCCCTAAAAATCCTGCCACCATCACCATCCTGCCCCCAAAAAAGCTTGCTACTTATTGCACAAAACACAATTTGACAGCTGCAGCCAAAGGGAAAGCGGAAAAGCGAGGAGTAAGAGTAAGACAGGAAAATGCAGCAGCGATAGCGATAGAAAAACAGAATTGCGGCATCGCATTAACTGAAATCGATACAAAACAGCCGCTTCAATGATTTTCTACTTACGCCAATGACAATTCACAAGAAAATGCAAGGGAAAACTATGGAAAGTACAGTAACAAAAAGCTAGCTGGAACTGCCTGGTTATAAATATATCATTGGTATAATATAATATAATTTGATATGATATCATATTAATGTGATATATCTATAACATGGTTGTTCCATTTTATTATAGTTGATTATAGTTTAAATTTTAAACAAATTTTACTAAAATAAAAATTATGATATATTCTATGTATTTACAATTTTTGGGATGAGCAATCTATTTCACACAACTAAAACTCCCAAAAATAATCCCCCTCACATATTCTCCATTATCATATCGTCCAATAATCTTTCGCCATCGATTTTGAAACCCTCATCTAACCTTGAGATTTTTTTTTGTTTGCCAAGTGGTAAGCTTAAAGTTTTCTCCCTCATAAAAATATTTATTAAGCCAGAGACATCTGCTGTTGTTTTAGCTATTAAATAAATCACTTGCACAAAAATTCAGGGAACTTCTTTAAGCAGTGCAGTGCCATTTTTGGCCTGGAATTTCTCCTGGAAAAATCTCCCAAGACAACTGCAGGCGGAAATAACTTAACTCAATTACGCTTAATTATTTCCTACTTCGGAAGGAATTTCTTCTTTCCTACTAGTTGTCCTTTTGGCGTGTCCTTAAGTCTCCGTCCGCCGTCTTTTCCGTACGGACAATAAAACTTTCGTTTCGTTTAGTTTTTCCTATGTTACAAGAGCAGAATCACCAAAAAAAAACACAGAGAAGAAAAAAGAAAGGAAAGAAAAGAAGGGTCCTTACACATGTGACCCCATGGTCCATGGGCGGGGGCTTTCGAGGGGGTAGGTGTCGAGGAAAGCCCACTTCTGATGATTATTATTCACTTGGGCATTTTTACGAGCTGCTTTAGACAAAAAGTTCGCCTCGAACTATGCCAAATGTCTAGGGGGACTTTCCCCCGAACCCGTTCCTTGATTTTTCTCGTTTCCCATCCGTACTACAGTACACCCTAGAAAATTTGTTAGCTATTTTTGGATGAGAGCTGGGAAAAAGTTTTGGAAAATTTAAGCATTTAATATTTTTAACGCAAATAATAGTATGACAAATATTTAAATTAAACCATATACTACATATATTTATTTTAAGGTAATAATAAGTATGTTAATTAAATTATCCAATAATTTTCCAGGATATATCCAACTTCTTTATACTTTTCCGAAACACTGTCTTTATGTTCAACTCTAAAAATCCCACGTCGTCTGTGTATTTTTATGAGCACAGCTGCCGCTTCCTCTTCTTCGGATATGGATATGGGATACGGGCTGTCCTGTCGTCCTGCCTGCCTTAACCCCCCGCCAGCCCCGCACGATTCGCACCCCCGTTTAACCCCTGTGCGCCAACCATTTTAGAGCCTTGAGAATTACAAATCAGACGAATGCCGCCGTTGCTACCTATAAAAAGTGCTAATAAGTATGTGTGTTTTATTGTAACAGACTTTATTGCCACGTTAGTTGTCCCGATGTCCTTTGTCCTTAGGCCCCCAACCATTTTGTAGATCCCCCCGTCTATATCTCTTGTTCTGCTGACATTTTGATGCTGCTGCGCCTCAGCTTATTTGAATGGAATGTGTGATATATGTACGAGTATGTATGAATGTGGCAGGGAATGGAAAGGTTAGAGGGGAAAAAGATTTAGGAACCACTCGATATGGGAATTGTATGCCTATAGGGTGCTGAAATCAGTGGATTTGTATGATAGCATTTGATTTAATGATAAGAAATAATTATATCATGGTGAAATGGCTGAAAATGCATAATACATAATATTTGCTTTATTGACAGGTTCTTTACAGACGCATTTTAAAAATAGGCTGAAAATAACAATGGTTATTTTGAATGAAGAAATGTCAAACGCCAACTATTATATACGAAAACATTAAAGCATTTTATTGGACACGCAGAGACGAAATTACAGGACCTGCGAGAACAGTTCACAGAAGTCCGAAAAGGAAGTTGTGCAGCCCCCCGAAAGTTATGCATCCCAAGGAAGGTTTAAATATCAAAGGGAAGCAGATGATAATTTCCCTCAATAAAGTTCTGGCCGGGAAAACTTTGCTCAGACGGCAGGGGCAGCGGAAGAGGGGGTCAAAGGTTACGGCCAGGACAACAGCAACAACAACCTTAACAACAACTTCAACAACAAATGCTTGCACTCAACGACGACGATGATAACGATGATGATGATAATATTTATAGGGCTCCTCAAGGACACTCGACTGGGGACCTGGCGGGGGCACTTATGAGCCACAAAAATTACCCCAGTGGCTAGTTGGTATTTTTCACAACTTGGCCACAATTTGTGCTTTAATTTGGCCAACGAAAGAGTCAAACTTTTTGTGGAACAACAAAGGCGAAAATATGCCCCCGGGAATTCGGGGGCAGGGATTTCGCTCGCCCAGTTCCCAGTTCCTTGCCACAAATATTGCCGCTCATCATTTTTATTTGTTTGCCTTCGCCACCTCCTGAAAACCACTCAAGGGTATTTTGTGGGGTATTTTTATTTATTTCCCTTATTTTTGTTTTTTTTTTTGGCCCTCTCACAGCGCGAACCAAAAACGGAACTTTGTTTACCTACAAAATTGAAGTGTGAAATAAGTAAAGTTGAATTATTCCTGGCGGACATGATAAACTGTTGGCCAGAGGCGTCGGGCGAAGGGGCGAGGGGGAGAGGGGGGTGCTGAAGGACCACTCAACATTTTATTTGTGTCAATTTGTGAGCCCCGACTTTGGGTTAATGCTCCCAGTTTGACTTTGACCCCTCAAGTGGAAGCAAATGAAATGGGGTTGATTATACTTGAAATCACAAGCGAACTTTTATTTGTAGTTAACTCCTGAGTGATTCCTTTTAATTGACTTATTGACACAGGTTTGAAAAGATATTCCTGATTTAATAAATATTACTAAACAATGAATAGATTTTAAGGATATTTTTTAATCACCGTAAATTAAATATTATATTATATTATGAGTGATTCCACTTAATTGGCCTATTAATATAGGTTTTATACTAAATTCCTAGGAAAAAGTACATTTTTGTAAAAAGAAACTCATAGGAAAGACTACAGATTTAATAAAATTATTTAAATACATACTGTAAATTAAATACTAGATTGTAATAATATTATTATAGTAGAAAATTAAAAATAGTTCATAAAATTGGTTTAAAAGTTCATCACCAAAATTGAGTGGTTCGAAAAGAACCAAACAAAAGAAGGAAAATTCATCGACGTCGTGGAAAGTACCTCACGCACTTCCGCTTCCCCACTTTTCCACCAAGCACACACACACATCCACACAGCCAGAGACTCATCGAAAACATGTTCCTTGTTGCGCTGGCAAAGTTTTCCACGAGCTGGAAAAACTTTGTCGACCCGCAGCGGATAATTTGATTTCGGGGGCATTAATTGCACAAAAAGTCGATTTTAATTAGGTGAGCACACGACTTGGGCAACGGACTTAATCGAAAGTGGGCCAGCTAATAAAATCAGCCACATGAAATGCGGATGTGCGGATGCGAGTGCGGATTTTTTTTGGCCACTGTCGTGTCGTCATGTCATCAGCCATAATTAATGGCAGCGACATGTTCAAAGTGGCAGTCACGATTTAGCTAATTCTTTTATCGATATATGTCGATAAGACGTGTTTGAGCTCCTCGAATGGTCAACAGCTGTCTGTCTGTGGGTCAGGAGGATGGTATGGTATGGTATGGGATCCTTTAGGGTCTGTAAAAACTCCCACGACCTGCTCAGAAAAAAAGGAAGGAAGGAAGGAGGGACGAAAATTCCAGGCAATTATCACAGACACTCTGGGGCAGTTCATTAGGCTCTACAGGCGAGTGGATTGGCGGCTGAGAAGGAGGCGAGTTTTATGCGTTTCGATACCCTGTAAGGTGAGGGTTTATTAGTAATTTTAAATTGGAATATTAGATGGAATAAAAAGATCAAAATAAAAAGGTTTAACAAGGAATTATCGAAAAATCATGTTGTGCCTTCAAAACTAGCTTTTAAATGTTTTTTGCAAGAATAATTACCAATTAATATTAAAAAGTCCAAATAATACTTTATTGAAATACAAAAATAATTTGTTTTTCCAATATTAATGAGTATGTGAATATTCCATCAATCCATTTCCCCAGCTCCTTTTGTTGTTCAAGCAAAAATAATTATTTTAGGCCAATTTGCAGTAAAAATGGAATTCTTTTGTAAACGTTTTTATTAGCTCTAACTAAATCCAATTAGCCCGGCCAACAGGATCAAAGGCAGCCGCCACTCCAATAGGAATTTCGTGGGGAGGCGGTGGATGGGTGGGTGAAAAGTGCAGCAATGGCGTCGGCTGTCGCTAATGCCTTGTGGAATTTCTTATGACAAAACTTTCCATCCCGAATAATAAAAAAGAGAGATATTCCATGAAAATTAATTAATGTAAAATGTGCAACTAATTAGCCATCAGATCTGCGCTCCACTTCGGAAAAGCCCGCCACCCATTCGCTGACTATTTCCTTTCTTTGCTTCGTTACTTAAGAGATTGACGAAATTCACTCTTTATATTTGGCAAAACATTTTCATTGAGCTATTGCGTTTTAATAAACATCTTAATAAGATGAGTATTAAATTAAAGCTGTCGAAGGTACCACGGAACCACAAATATAAGTAATACAGAGTAGAGAGTATTTTTTTGGGGGAAACAATTAGCACCAATTTTAATTTTTGTATATGATTTTTTGCGAAAAATTGCCTAAAAATTAAATGTCCAGGTTTAAATGCCAATCGATTGGAAATTTAATAACGAGTTTAGAAAGGTATGACAATCGACATTTGGATCAATATTTCCATTGTTTCGGCCAAAAAATTGACTATTTTTTTGTGGAAAATTGGGATTTGGGTTTTTGGCCTGAATTTTTTCTTATGGTTTTTTTTGATGTACCTTAACTGAAAATGGTCCTACACTAAAACTACATACTGTTTTGAACAGATTACAATATAATAATTACACCCATGACACTTTCCGTGTAATATTAAAAAAAATATTTTTTATAAGGGTCAAGGTCACAATTTTTTACAAAAAATTTAAAACAGTTAAAACTTATATATTTGAATGCCAATCGATAGGGAATTTAATAACGAGCTCAAAAAGGTATTACATTTAATATTCTGACCGTTTTTTCTCATGTTACGCCAAAAATACTGATATTTTTGTGCAAAAAAAACGATTATGATTTTTTGCGTTGCCCCTTCGTTCTCTCTCTGCTCAGCAGACTTCGTTTCCTTTCGTTTTGGTTTTCTGTTTACGTTGAGCTGTTCGTGAGACGCTCGGTTGCGAACATCGTTCAGTGAGAGATACGAATGTCGCTTGCACAGGGAGACTTATTAAAAGACCGATCTGAAAAAGTCATCGCAAAAGTCTTTTTCCGAATACAACTATACGAGGTAGTCCCGTCGGCTGCCTGATGCTTCGGCTTTTAATCTGTTGACGTGCTTGGGCAATATCTCCCTTTCAATCGCACGTACTATCAGTGTAGCTAACAGTTCACTACCGACGGGACTGCCTTGTAAAATTGAACTGTGCACATTACCAAAAGACTTTTTGAATCGTCGCACAGTGGCGCCTTTTGACTTTTTTTTGGTAATAAATCATAATTTTTGAACCAGTGAA